>WAAB01013868.1:59831-162214 GCA_013389865.1 Piaya cayana
CACGCTGGACATCTGCAAGACGCAGCTGCTGTAGGACCAGAGCCAGGTTCAGCCGGTGCAATGCAACCCAACCCCAATCTGTTAAGCAGGGAGAAATTACAGGAAAATTACACTTCCAGCTTTAGAAGAGCATACTCGACAGGAGGAGTTAACAGATAGATAAGATATTCTAAGGGATGCTTTCTATCAGTCATCAAAAAAAGCGGGGGGGCAAGGATGTGGGATAGAATCAGAGCTGCAGGTAAAAGAAACTCTTGGCAGAGGCACAGCTCAGCATTCACCTTTCCCAAACTGCTGGAGGGGAGGACTCAGGCTGACCTGGATATCTCTGTCCTTCACCCCACAGGAGACCGATAACAGCTCCAGGAGGAACAACACCTGTTCTCAGCAGCCTGTGGTCAAAATAATAGTAAAAAAAAGAAGACAGAAAGCAATCGAAGCCCATGAGAGTGAGGTGAATATAAAACCAGGTAGAAATTTCCTAGGAGACCAGTTTGCTGGCTGAAAATGCCACTTCCATAAAAATGAAAATTTTTCCTTTGAGAATATTTAAAGATTGATGAAAAGTTATTAATTTCCTGTGGGAAAAGGAGTGGCAGAACCAAAGACATTCACCTGGTCCCATTTCTGCCTTCTGGGAGAAAACAAAATTAATGGGCATCGGTTGAACAGTCACGAGTTCAGCTGAGAAACCCCACTGAGCTCTCCTAAGGCTTTTTCCACCTGCTACGAATATCTCCTACCACAAAAAAAAAAAAAATCTGATATTACATTTTGCCCCAATTCAGGAAAAAAATTGGCTGCAAAATCACATTCTTGAGCATGGGATGGGATTTTATTTTCCAGCTGGCAGTAGCAACCTTGCAGCAAACCTGTGCTCTCAGTGGTTTGCCCAGCTCAGCCTGCCCCCTAGTCACTGGTTTAATTAGCCAGTGCCTGAGGGTCAGCTTAACCTCATGCAGGTTAACCCATTGTGCAGGTTGAGCTGGACTGTTCCTTGCACCAGGGAGAAATCACTGTCTTTCGCTCCATGCTTTTCCCCAAGACTTCATGCCTGGCAGAAGTTAAAACTCAGTAGATGGCCCCAGGCAGATTTATACCTGCTTCACTCCCTCAGTCTTGTCTTTTATCTTAGGAGAAAAATAGGATAAAAGGCACCTAAGGGAAACGAATCCTCTACCAATCTTTGATGCACAGCTTTCCAGTCTACCAGTGTCTGCCTGGGAGCGGGATTAATACCGATCATGGACAGGAGAAAAGCATCCTCACCAGATGCAGGAAGGTACAGAGAGGGGTCAGGAGGGCCACGTGGGGGTAGAAAACATAAGGATGAGCTGGCAAAACTAGGCTTTGGGCTCAGAAAGAGCACATCATAATAAAGAAATAATGGCAAAAAGTGATGGCAAGGAAGGGAGATGTCAGTTCATCATCCTCTGCTGGCTAGGACAAGGTGGGATGGGCTGAAACAGCAACAAGACAAATTGGGTTTAGATGTCAGAGAAACTCTTTAAGGACAGCAATGAACCATGGGACAGGTTGGCTGGAAAGAAGACAGACATGGTGAAGAACAGGCCAGATGCACATTTCCATGGAAAAATGTAGCTAGAACTGGTCTTGCTTGGATGCAGGGCCCTGAACTAGACAGATTGCTGGGTTTGCTGCTGCTCCATTTTCTGCTGATGCAGGCCAGGGCCTGGCTCCCTGGAGGGGATCAGTTTACAGCCACTTTTGTCACTTTGACACTTGTTTTCCTACATGACAGTGGCAGCCAAAGGCTTGGGCACCCAGGTGGGACCCCATGGAGGGAACAGAATTTACTGAGCTGCAAAGCAAACCTGTGCATCCCCTTGGAAGCTGAGGGGGCTGGAGGTACGTATGGCTGGACACCGAGAATGGGGACAAGTGCTTGCAAATTTTGTGAGGGCTCAGACAGAAGAGGGGACTTGGAAAATACCTCAAAGAGCTTGATTAAAGTGAGGTTTTTCTCGCTTAGCTCCATCAACTGGATCAGGGATCTGCAACTGGTATTTCAAAGCACTAAAGTGATTGCTTTCCCTTTGGCAACATGATCAGGGACCTCTCCAAAAAGACAGCAGAATATAGATGGGATATTTTCTCCCAAGAAGAGGAGTTGCACCAACAGGCAGGACTGCATCTACCAGGTTGACCTGCATTTCCCTGCATCCCTCAGTTGTGTCCTGCTCATTCCCCCAGGACCCAAACAGCAGCCAAACCCGCCCCATCCACACTGAAACCATCCCCTCATGGCAATGAGCGGCAATGCCAGGGTTTCATCTCGCTCTCAGGGTAGAGGAGGGTAGAGGGAGGGAGTAACCCTGCTGCTATGGAGTTTACCAGCCTTTTATGGTGCCTGATTTTTGTCATCTGCAAAGCTATCAGCTGAAAACGTCAAATTAGTGCTGTTAGTCCACTGTGCAGCTCTTATCTGCGTCTCTCAGGATGGAAGACACTTCAAGATGATTATTGTTCCCCACTGCTCCTGAAATGAAATCGGCCCTCCTGGAGCGCTAAAAGGGAGCCGAGAAATTGTTTGCCTGAATTTGCATGAAAAGCCTTGGAGACTTAATGAAAGGGGGTGACAGGACCAGTGTCACCTTCCACCAGTTAAATGACAGAAGAAATTTTTTTCCTCTGCATTTCTGCTTCATTTCAGAGCCTCCATTCCCTCTTCTACCCCTTTCCTCACCTGACCTCAACCTCATGAGCACAGCACATCTGCCTGCCCTGTGACTGCTGTGGAGCTGCCTGCTTTGGAGACTGGATGATGTTTTGCCACCCGAGGAAGGATGATCTATCCCCAGCAGAGACGTGGACCTTATTCATGGCACCACAATGGTGTCTGTGTGCCTAGGGACTGGGTCTCCCCCTTGCTCAAAGGGAAAATTGGGGTACTCCTGCTGGGAATACCCTGCCCTGATGTAGCTTTTCCCCAATTTAGAAAGTCCTATTTACTGGAAAGGGGTACAGTGACACAAATTCAAGTCCCAGCCATTCCATCATTGCAGCTTGATATTTTCCTTTTGATGCACTCAGCTGTGAGTTAGCAACGCTAAAGCGGTCTCAGGGAATAAAGGGACAGTTGTGTGCTTACCAGGCTCCTTGTGATAACCATGGATCATGCAATAGCCATGCCTGCAATACCCTGTGTGGGGCAGGAGCTTAACAATGGGGCTTTGCTGGTTGAAAAAATGTGGCACCAGGGCAGGCAATGATAGGGTTTGGCTGGAGTGATGTTCCTTACTGGGCTAACTTTGCAATATTTTGGCAGCCAGCTGCGTCAGTGCCCAAAGGGTGCTCCTACTCCTGCTTCACCCAAGCATGTTTGTATGTGCGCGTGTGTGCTGGCCCGTGCTGGGCAGCAGGCAGGGTGAGCTGGCAGCTGACTCAGGGTGAGCTACAGCCAGCTTCCAGCAGTGAATTTGCTCACAAATCAGATTTCGTGAAATTGCTAATTCCAACCACCCCTGTGCTGTTTGCTGCTTTCCTCCAGCACTGGTTATCCTTGGCTCATGGCTTTTCTTCAGAAAGGGAGCAACTTTCTAGATTTCATACTTTCAGAAAAGGCCTGGAAATTGCAATGCAAACAAGCCCAAAAGCTCAGAAACCAAAAAGTAAATACTGAGATCATAGCATATGTGATTAAAACATAGAAAGTCATTAGCTGCTTGGTGTGGGTCTGCAAGAGAAAACAACATGCTCTACCTTACTCTTTTGGGGCATTACTGGGACATCTGTTCCCTGGAGATTTCTTTTGGAAAGTCCAAAAGAAACTCCTCTGTTCCCCAAAACCTTCATTCCACACTGCTCTTCCCTCTCTGCCTCCCCAAAACGCTGCTTCAGCACCAGCACCCAGCATGGTGCTAATGCCTCCAGATCAAGGTGCAGGGACCTTTCCCCATTTTGTTCCTCTTTTAACTCACGCACAGGGAAACATGTCAGAGACAGGACCAGCTTCCTCAGTCTCGACTTTTATCCCTCAGCTGATTCCTCCAATTCTCCTGACACGGCATCTTCTGCGGCCAATTACTCAGCGTAAGGCTCACAGATCGCAGCCCATCTAATAAGAAAAGGCTGTTCCCTGACACTGATGCTGATGATGAAGGGCAAGGAGAAGGAGAACGGAAGGGATGATGAGATCTGCAAGCATCCACTGTGTCAGAGAGGGAGGTTCAAAGCAGGGATAACTCATTGCCTGGAGATTTCTTCCCCTCTCATCACCGGGGCGGGGGGAGGCAGACAGAAGCCCCCACACTGCAGATGGATAGAAACGACTGTTTTGAAGACAGAGACTCCGGCAACAAGCCCTAAAACCAGCCCTAGGGCAATGCTTGGGGCACGAGTGCTTCATAAGAAATTAGCTTTGGCTCACTGGATCAGTCCCAGGCAACTTGTCCCCTTGCCACCCTGCAATGGCCTCAAAACTCACTTTCGTGTTTATCGGTAAATTGGTCCCAGCAGTGCCAAGCCTCAGGGCAGCCAGAGCCACCATCACCTGGCTGAACCGAGCAGACGCCCTCAGGTTCACATGGCAAATTAAAAACCCCTAAGTTTTGGGGCAATGTGGTTTAATTAGCACAGTGGGAGGTGGGGCTGGGAGATCAGCCCAGGTAATGAGAGCAGGTGGGGAGGGATGAGTATGTGATGCTCTGCCTGTTGCGATTCATTTTCTCTGCTTTAATAGCAGGGTCAGGAGAAGGCAGGAGAGCCAGCTGCTGCTGCCAGCTGCAGCAGGGCTTTTGGGGGCAATGTGACAGTATGGCACATGGAGGATGCGGTCCTGCCCTGCCACGGGGCTGTGCTTTGAGTGTTTAATCCCAGCACCTCCCTGGCTGCAGTTCTGTGAGAGACCCAGATGGATCTACCAGCCCACAAACATTCCCGTTCACTATTACTCTGCCTGTCTCGTACTTTTTGCCTCAACATCTGCCTTGTTTGGGGGAGTTTTAGAAAGGCTTTAAAGCACAGCAGCAGTCCCCAGCCCCAGAGGGATTTTTGCAGGCCTGTGGATGCCTCGTGGCAGTGAGAGGGATGGGTGAGAACTCATTTTGCGTCATGCAGTCCCTGGGGAAGGGATTCCCATTCACAGCAGGGGTTTGAGTGACAAAACATAATGAAGCATCCAGCATGCGCCAGGGCATCCCTGTGAGAGAAAAGTAGGTATGAGGCTCTCACCATGTGGGACATCACCATGTCCATCAGTCTCCCACACTCCAACACATCTGCCCCTGGCCCAGCAGAGCAGCACCATGCCCTTTCCTTTCTGTTTGGCCTTGATGATCCGGTGGGTCTTTTCCAACCTTGTGATTTGATGATTCTGATTCTATGATTCCCAGATGGACATTTCCTGGGTGCAGCACAGGCAGCATTAGCATCAGACATGAGATCCCATTCAGTGTTTCCTCCAGGTTTCAGCCTGCTTTTGACTCCCTGTGACAGCTTCTATCTCCTAGTGTGGGGACTGACAGCCCACGGCCAATCTGTGCTGGCAGCATCCCACCCCACACAGGGTCACAAACAGGCTGCGGAGCATCTGTGCACGGAAGAAAATACAACTGGAGTCATACAAGTGTCTTCACGCCACTGCTTGGTGAAACCAAGCTGACACATTCTCCTCCTTTTTTAATTTTTCCCACCCCCAGCAGCACAGTGGGAGTTTTCTCGCCACTTCACCTCCCACAGCCGAGTGAAGGTGGGATGTTGTGTAACGTGCACCCTCAGGAAGGGAAACTGAGTCACTGGGTGGGGTGGGCTGGGGTCTGTTCCCCTGGTTTGCTGGAGGGGGACGAGGGAGGTCAGTGAGCGAGTGTGGCTTGACTGGGGCTATGTGGCCAGAGGAGCCCCCTCCAAACAGGGGCTCCGGCACAGCAGGGTCCCTCCCTGCAGCAGACCTCGTTTCCATGGCAGGGAATAAACCAGCCTGGAGCGAGAGAGAGGAGAATATGTAAACAGCCATCGCATCCCTGGGAAGGCTCACATGCTGCGACTGGCTGTGAGGGCAGAAAATCAGACAGAAAAATATATGGATGGAAATTAAAAGAAAGCCTTCAGAGTCAAACGCAAGGACCAAAAAAGCTTGGCTACAGAGTCAGACAAAGAAACGATTAAAGCTCTCGTGGTTTGATGGTGAAATGGAAGTGGCAATTACAATGGAAAAATGTATATATAGCCAAGGTAAACTAGATAGCAGTCATTATGGTGTAGAAGATGTGAAATGTTAAGAATGCAAAAATAAAAATGAAAACACCAGGGGATAAACATTCCTGGAAGGGGTAAGGGCAATAAGAAAGCAGTTTTTAAAATTATATTTGCATTATTACAGACAAATACTTAATAGAGATGATAAAATTGCTTAATGATGATACATAACAGTCAGAAACAGGCAGCAAATATTTCTGTTTGGTATTTGGAAATGAGCAGGCAGCTATATTTGTCTCACATTGGGCTGTTGAAGCTCTTTCTAGTTCATTAATGATGTGGCCTTATTAAATATCATCTGCCAGGAATAAACACTGGAGAAGCAGTAGGTCGGGGTGCCTTGGCTCTGTGCCCTGCCTGAGCCAGGTCCTGGAGTGAAGCCCAGAGCTGGGATGCTGCAGGAGGTAAAGAGGGTGGTAACAGTGAGAGGGGATGTGGGATGACCCAGATCGGTGCTGCCTGCTCAGCCTGGCTTTAATCCTAGGCAAAATAAAAGAGAAGCTGAGGTAAGATTCAATTAATAAAGAATTAAAGGATAGAAATTTAATTAATGCCACTCCACGTGGTTTATGGAAAACAAAGTCTCGTCAAACAAAGCTGGTTCATTCTGTGATGGGGTGAGGAGGTGGGTTAGCAGAGGTGACCGCACGCTGCATCAACACGTGCTTTACAGGGCACTGCACAAAGTCCTGGTCCCTGCACAAAGTCCTGGTCTCCCAAAGGTGATGTGATGCCTGTTAGCAAAGGGCACGTGGCCAGGGTGAACTGTGGGCTGTGAGCAGCTCACAGCATGGTAGGGACCTTCACTCTGCACAGCTCAGGCTCACACAGGCTCCTGGTCCTGCTGGCAACCTGCAACTGCAGCGTGCAACTTACAGGGACCACTGCCAGCCCTTAAGACCACGAGGGCTGGAGTTTCCCATGTTAACCAAGGCAGATGCCCCTTGGTGGCTGCCTTGCCCAGCAGGAGGTACGCTTGCTGCACCCTGTGACTATGTGTGAGCCAAAAGGACCCTCCATTCAGCTCTTTGCAGTCAACCCACAAGCTCATTTGTGACTTTTTCTTTTCCCTTTTGGTTTAATCAGTAGCTTCTTGGGGTCAGATTTTGGAGGTAAACTAACCGCTGCAGGCGCCTGTCCCAGAGGAAGGGGCTGCATGTTTGTTGAAGCCAGAAGCAGGCTTCCCCTGCACCCACTGGGGCCTACAGGGCAATTTTGGGAGCCACACGTCTTTGGTTTTATCTGCACGCCAAGGCTCAGCCCGTTTCAGCGTGATTCCACGTCCCCCTGTGTCTCCTGACACTGGATCATTTACAATGCCCAGGAGGCAAATACAATGACTCATTATTATTAGTTAATGAAGCATCCAAGCACTAAACCCACAGTCTGCCGAATGGATAAAGAGCTCGGGCTGAAGCCGATTTACCAGTATCTCACTGGCTTCTCTGGCAGCGGCAGAGATGACACAGCCCTCCAGCCCCTTCCTCACTGCTGAGAACACAGGCAGCAGCTGGGCATTGGCAGGGAGCAGGGCCAGGAGCATCCATCCCGCTGCCAGAGCTGGTGAGAAGTTCTGGCTGTCCGCACCGTGTCACTTCAAAGATCAAAGACCACCGATAAGGCTCTATTTTCTGCGGTGCCATGGGCTTGCAGGGGCAAAGCCTGGACACTATGCCAGTTTCAAAGCCACCAGCCCCAGAGTATAAGGGACCCCAGAGGATGAGGGACTCTACTCTGCATTTCATGCCTGCATCAAGGGGGTTAGAGGGGACAGGGGAGGGGGAGAAGTGAAGGACACAGCACGTCCTTGGCTGGCAGCATGGATAACACAGAATCTCTCAGGCTATATCTCCCTTCCCAGAAGGATAAATATTTGATAACAAATTACTTTGAAGATAATCCACTTAATCCTTTGCCATGTCTCCAGGTTTCACTGTAATTAAAGTGTGATTAATTTTCTAAAGAAAAGCTAAAACCCCATGAGTCTCCTTACCCTCTCTTCCCAGGGTGCAAGGGATGGGCTCATCCCCATGACAGGGACGATGGGATCCTGCCAAGCCTGTTGTCAGTGGCCAAGCAAAGCCCAGAGTTGCATCTGTCCACATCCTCTGCAGCTTAAACCACCCCCTTGGAGCCAGGGCATGAAAGCCAGACATGCCCTGGGCACCTGGAAGGGCTGACACAGACACGCAGAGTTTGAGAGCTGCTCAACTTCATCCTCAACTTTTATCCCTGGATTGGAAACGGGCTTTCGAATCCATGTCGGCTCCCTCCAAAGTCTTCCCCCAGCCCCTCATCTCCTTTAGCCCTTGCCCCCTGCCCAAAGCAAATCATGTCCCACTGGTGTCCCAGTTTTAAGGCTGGGGTTGGCAGAGCCAGTATGTTGCACACTCCATGCTCTTCTGTATCTCCCAAGGGCTTATGCAGCTCTGCATGGGGTATTCAGATGCTAACCCCTTTAACAGAGGCAAAAATGCATTATAGTGGTGCAAAGGCAAGGTGCATAGGCTGTGCCCTGCTGATGGAGCGGGATCACCTTTCCACTCCCTGAGCACCAATCCCAGGGTTGACTCAGCTGATCAAAAATAGAGAGTGAGGGGAGGTGTGAAAGCCAGGAAAAAATAATGGAAAAAGGGAGAAAAAGAAAGAAAACTCAACCAACCTGACTCAGGCAATCTGCATCTTCCTCCACCTCCCCCAGCATCCTGGAGCCCAGGAAGAGGGAACCTGCTTATGTCAAGGTATTTTAGAACTCGAGCGATACCTCCAGGGAGGTATCTGGCATCTCCCTGATGTTCCTGGCTGTGGCAGCTCTGGTCTCAAAGGGCTGGTGGCAGCTCTGACCCCGTGTTGCACCTTGCAGCACACCGGGAGGGGAGACAAGGGGCATGGATGGGGGTGCTGGCAGCTGGTGACCTCATTGGATGCAAAGAGCAGGACTCTCCCTCTGCTCTGCACTTCCCAGCAGATCTGTCAAGGACTCAGACAACAGGAGGTGCCATTTCATCCAGCCGTGCCCCCAAACAGGCCTGCCTTCCTTCTGCATCATTTAGGCAGGGGGGTGCAGGTGAACCCCACAAAGGTGAAGGTCCCGATGTGTCTTCTGCTCCATGGTGGCATCAGAAAGTCTCTCCCAGCAGTGGGTCCCTCTCTCCCAGGAGCATCTCTCATTCTCAGATGTGTCTCATGCCCAGGAGCTGTTTATAGCAAAACCAAATTGAATTTTCTGGCTTTTTGCTGGTGGGTGTTGAGTGGAGTGACCCAGGAAGCCCCAGCTCCCTACACAGCATCGCTGTTCTAGATTTGGGCAGTGTCCCTGCTACAGGCCCAGCTCCATGTGTATCCTGTGTTCCCGCTGTCCCCTACCACCAGGATGGAATAGAGCAGAGGACAGACACAGTCCTGGCTGCTGACACTTAAATATTCCCCTTCCCTCATGTCCAAGTATCTTTCCCAGCCAACACTGTAAGGATAGGCTCGCTGTATGCAATGCTGACTCTTGGTCCTGCACAACCAGTGTCACCCCCTTGCTGTTCCCAGGGAATTTCCCATGATTGGGAAAATTCCTTTCAGCCCAGGTTTCTAGACTGGACAGCCTGAAGACTCTCAGCTCCAACACAAGCCAAGAGAAAACAGCCAAGCAGCCAGAGTGGTAAAAGTGCAGAGGGGTTGTGATGGGAGTTGCCCCTGCTTGGGGCATCACAGAACATCACAGGCATGAAGCCATCATCCTTGGTGCCAGGCAAGCCAAGCTGTTGTGTCAGCCAAGGGAATGTTAATTTGTTTCGCCTACATCTAACGAGGACATGAATCCTGCCTAAAATTAACACAGTTCCTTCACTGCATCAGTCCTGACAGGGCTTTCCTTATTATCTGTCCCAGGATAGTTGTGTTTTCAGGTCAACCCTGATGCTTTGGAGTTTGGGACCATTCATCACAGACTAAACCCCTCCTGAGTGCAGGGAGTGTGGGAAAGCAGCAAAGATCTTTACTCATCAGATAGTTCAGCCCAGATTCAGCTCTAAGGACGCAGATGAAGCTGCATTATTGAGAATATCAGGTTTTGCTATAGAATCCCAATAGCCAGTCAGCACTTCTGAAGCAGCAAACTGAGCGGGCACCTTGCTGCAAGTCAGGATGCTGCCCTGGAGCCGCTTTTGCAACAAGCACGTGTGCACGGGCGTGAAAATTTGCTGAAGAGGGGGAGCCAGTTGGCAGCAAAAGCTGCCAAATTGTCAATGGAAAAGAGTTACGCTGCTGAAGGATCAGTTATTCAACAGAGATGGCAGCTTCATTGCTGGGATTAATCAAAGAGCCATGTCAGCCCGTGGCAGGAGGACTGCCCACACGGGCGGCTGTGCAGCCGTCGGGGTACGTGCTGCTGGCAACTCTCAGCATGATATTGTGCTCTAAGAGCGGGGAGCTTTTCCAATAAAATACTACTAGCTTTTACATCACAAGGCCTGTGGTTTTTCATTAAATTATAATGTTAAGGAATAAAACTCAGCACATATTTCCATTTTTTTCTCTTGCTGATACTCGGCACAGCGCAGTCTGCAAGGTAAGCGAGCTGTGCTCTGTGTACTTTGCTTTTGCTGTACCTCAGGGTAGCCCTCGGGAAGGGAAGAAACAGTTGCTTTCATGAGCCTTTCCTCCTCCACTTCTCCCTGTTGAATTCAGATTCCCAAACAAAACCAGGCAAAGAAACTGCCATGATGGTCACTGACCAAGCCCACTCTTTTTAATCAGCTGCACCAGGGACCCGTGTTTTAGAAGCATCCCATCAGGCTTTCTGTACTTTCTCTCCCCTTACAGTGCCTGGACCAGCCATACTGAAAAAGACGGGGGAAAAGGGAATGAAATCATTGTCTGCCTTGCCCAGCACCTCCAAAAGCCACTTGGCAGTGCAGGAGCCCCAAATGCCCTGCCCTGGCTCTGTGCCCTGGCCAGCAGTGATACACAAGGGACAAGCTGAGCAATCCTGCTGTCCCCTGAGCCCTGGGATGTCCCCAAGGGCTGTGCCCACACTGAGGCACATGGAAGTCCACCCAGGGCAACACCAGCAAGCAAGTTTTGTATTTATTTCCCTTGCAAACATCTACTTAATGGGCACTTAACATTATGTTTAAGTGACAACGAATTACACGTTTTATTTAAGAGCAGGCACAAGGAACAGTGTAATTCCCTATAGACTAATGGTGCATTTCTCCTCACAGACAGCCAATTAAATATTTAATCAGCTCAATAGCTGGTTAAGTATTGTATATGGGCATAAATACAACCCAATACGTTTCCACGCCACATTAAGCTGAAGCTTGTAGACACTTGTCTCCCCAGCATCAGGCACAAAAGCTTGGTCAATGCATCCTTCAAAAGCAGATTCTATTTATTTTCTGTCATATTAAGCAGGCATCATTTCTATCCTGTTCCAGCCAAGTATATTAACTCTTCAGCAACACCGTATGAATAATCCGCATCAAATTGTGGATTAAGGGAAGATTGCCGCCCTCCTGCTCAGCAGCTATCTGTGAGCTGACTGCAAATTTCCACAAGTATTTTCTCCTTGGGTCGCATCCTGGAGCTGCAGCAGTGGTTGGAAGGCCATTGCACTCTGCTCTACTTGGGTGCTTTAGACAGATAGAAGATTTAGCAATTAAAGATAGAAGCCAGAGAAAAAAGGGAAATGAAAAACATTCTGCTCGCCCTCATTTAATGGAGAGGGCTAAGATAAAAAAGGCATTGAAAATTAGGTTTTCAGACAGGACATTGCCAGAGAGAGTGAGGGATGGGGCTCAAAGCACCCTCCAGGGACACCCTGGAGCACTTGGCTTGGGCTTCTGGTGAAAGCACAGCACAGACAGTGTGTATAAGTGGCACTTCCCGTGGGCAGGTGTAACTAGCCCCAAAGGATGGCAGTGCTGGATCCACACATGTGAGGATGTGCCCTGTGTGGTGTACAGAGAGAGAAACTCATTCCATTTCCCCACCACCCAGGAGATATATTCATTCCACAAGTGTTTTCTTTAAGGCTTGATTTCTATTCAGCTTTCTTTCAGTCTCCACTTCCCAAGCTCTCATCAGCTTGATTGTAACAGTAAGAATAAATCTATTTATGGTGTATTGTTGCAAAATGAATCAATAAACCCAAAGCAAACACAAGGTCAAATTCTCAACAACCAGAGTGAGCAGCTTCATATTGGCTGCAGTGGGTGCTGCCTCCTGCATCCCACCACATTTCCTCAGTAAGTGCTGTTTGCAATCACAAGAATCCTTCCCGGTACAGAAAGTTAAGCACAATGGATTATTGGTAGCTGATTTTCTTTTCTGGCTTCTAAGCAACTTCAGATGCAAGTTAAAATCCTCTTCTCAGTTCTGCAAGCCATGGTGATTGCTGCTGGTAAAGTAATAAGAGGAACATGAGCCCCTCCTTGCAGGGACAAGCTACTCTTGGAGAAGGGTTTTTTGCTTGATTTCAAGACAAGAGTGTAACACAGGGCATACTGTGATACAGCTCCTAAACAAGGCAGAGACTGAGATAGAGTGGGAGATAGAGTTAGACAGCACCTTCCCTACTCCAGGTATTTCTAGGGCTTTGTAAAACACTGAGCTAGCAGGATGCTGGCAGGGGCGAGTAGATGCCAATTGCCCTGTGCTGGAATGGGGCTGCCAAACACCAGTGATTGTTTAACTAGAGACGTACCAAGGCCAAAGCCGCAAAATGTTGTAAAAAGGCTTTTCAGGGTTTGTAAGACATCCTTTGCAGAGGCAGAGTCTGTGAATGCGTGGTGTGCAAGGGAATCGATCTGTAGGAGAGACACCAGGTTTTGGAGAATTTTATGTGTCTTAGAAGAGTTTCTACAGTAACCTGTTATGTCACATAAAAGTTTGGGGAATGCAAAGGCTGTATAGGTTGCTGGAGATGGATGAACAGACTGAGCACCCCAGCACCATCCTGGCCTTATGATCACTGTTGATAGGCTTGGCCATGCTGAGAGGGTTCACACCATCCCAGTAAGCTGTGGCAGACCTCAAGAACTGTAATAACAGGCTTCTTGACCTTATGGTGTTTTAATCTAACATCTTATTCCATCCTCTGTCAGGCTATGAGCATGCTTGTGCCAATTACATCATCTCACCTGAAGCACAGTAAGGCTTTAAGCCACATGAATGACCTTGGTTCTGTGCCCATTGCCTTAATTACCTGAATTTCATCAAACGTTAATTTGATCCAAGACATGGGGAGCAATGGAGCTGTGAATCTGCCTCCAAGGACTTCCAGACAACCCCCATTGGCTTCCCATTAGCAAATCTCCTTCTATTAGGAAACAACAGGCAAATGCTAAGGGTGGTTTCCATTTTTCCGTCTCTGTCGCTCTTAGTTCAACCTCTGCAATAGCTGCCAGGAGTCATAAATCACCAAGCACAGTCCTGGAGTTGAGGATCACTGTCTTGTAAAACAAATATCTTCCAGATTTTGTAGCACCTGATGCTAAGTTACAAACTCTTGGGTTCTTCCTCTTCTCCTCCATTTATTTCCCAGCTCTGTCTCTCTGCTACTCCTTGCCTGCTATATATCTCCCTTTTATTGTTATATCTTTCTCCCCTCCTTTGTTTTAATAACTCTTTTACTGTGAATTCTTGTAAAAACAGCTGCTCCAACCAGTAAAAAAAAAAAAAAAGAATATCTGGAAACAGATGCCTTGGCATTACTTCAGCTGTAATATGCTAGATTTATAATTCCTCTTTGGTTCAATATTGATTCAGAATAAAGCAACTCAAAACATATTGGCAACTCACAGCTTTTTGTAGTCTTCTATCTTTCTTCTTCTCTGCTGTGACATTTCTTTTATCTTCATCCACACAACTAAAATGTACAGAGGAACAAACCAATGCAAGCTGATGAGAGACACCTGCATACCCACAGAGCAGGGGGGTTGTGTCTGCAGACATTCAAAGAAACATTGTCAGCTCATTTTTATTGCTTTAATTTCTTTCTGGTCCAGCGTTATCTACCACCTTTCAGCATCCCTTCTTAAGTGACTTCCCTGCATTTCAGGGACTTAGAGCATCCCCAAAGCGCACACAGAGGTGATGGCAGCCTGGGAGGCCTGGACCAGAGCATGGTACCAGTCATAAGATGCAATCGTCACCATCCCACTCAGATTCTGGGTGTGGGAACCCAGAGACCAGGCACCAGGGCTCCTTCTGAAGTGTAAATAGGAACCTGCTCTTTCGAACATTTTAGCACACATCAGTAAATGCCATCTCCCTCTTACAGCTCAGTTTCTCTCAGGGCTATTTGATTTGAATGGTTGAGACTATTTATGCCTGACTTTCCCCTTCCAAGCTTAGGTCCCTCCTTGCTCCCTTCTGACAAAGCTCTGACAGCCCTACAAGTTGTGTCTTCCCAGCAGAGCTCTCATTTGGGTACTGTAAATTAGCCTATTAATTTCTTCTTCAGCAGAGGATGTATCCTGGGCTCTCTTTAGCTTGCAAAACCCCATGTGGTCTTCACAGCTCACCCAGATAGGGCACCACTCATACTCTCTCCCCCCAACAGCCACCATGCCAGGAGCTGGCAGATAGGGCACCAGCCAGTATCGGGTCATACTAATTTGAGTATTTATCAGGTTCCTCCAGGGCGCCCACCTAGGATGTACACATGGGTTCATGACAAATTATTAGCCTACTCCATCAGACGCAGTTATGAAAGTGTCTCTGACATAGCTCTCTGGCAACCTTTGCAATCTCACTGCTCTTTCATGATCTGTCTTTTTTTATTTCTGGGATAGAAGGGGAGCTGGGCATGATGGTGGCTCAAGAAACACCTTGTGCAAGTCCATAGGACAGGTCACACTGCTGTAATCCCTGTGCAAGGAGCAGGGAAATGTGATTTCCCAGCTGAGAGCATCTCTTTTCCAGCACTGGACACATTTACTGTGTGTTTGCAAGGTCCTACTTTGTTGGCAGTGGGTAAAACACCCTCCAGAGGAAGGAAGGGCAGATCTCTCCAACTCCGTGTCGACGGCAGCAAGCGATGCTGGGGCTCTGCCAGGAGCTGGCAGAGTCCCAGGGTGGCTCTTGAACCTTGGTAAATCATATCAACTCTTCTACCTTCTCAGGCAGACCAGCAGCAAAGCAAGATGCTGCTCTCTGAACTCTTGTTCATGCGGTTACTGCCTTGTTCACTCTCCTGGGTAAACCCACATGTCAGATCCAGGCTGAAACCCTGGAGTCCCAGAACTGGTCTTTGTTTGTTCCAGTTTCCAATAAATCAAGCAAGCTAACACCAGATTTATGGCTCAGCATGCTGGGGCACAGCAGACTGAACACCTCCTCTTTGCCTCTACCTTGGTAACAGGTGGACCCCTGACACCTGCCCTCCAATCCTGGCTGTGACAGTGACCACACAGCTCAGGACAAGGGCCTTTTGTGGCTGTTATTTCCCCTCTGCTGCCTCCATGATACAGACAGGGCTCGGATTCAGATGTCCCCAAGAGGATGGATTTTCCCGACTCCTCTGAAGCTTTTAGGAGAGTTTCCCAGCAGGGAGAGTCTGGAGGAACCCCATGGGAAGTGCTTTGTCTTGCAGAGCTATGTACTGCAAGACGATGGTTATTAGCACACTCGAAGAAGCTGCCAGTTATCTTTCTTCCTGCTGTGTCCCTGGCAAGAAGGCAGAAACCCCTGCGTAGCGCCTTGCTCAACAAGCTCAAGTCTTAACCATAAGGCTGCTGAATTACAAATCCTTGGCAATACTAACAGCAATGCAGCATGACAACCATACCCTGGAATGTCTCTGGTGTCTTGTATTGGCCCTGCAGACTCACCTTCACAGAAACACAGGGATGGGACATGCGGAGTATTGTTTGCTTCCTCCAAAGGCAGCATCAGCCCTCCACCCTTGCTATCCCTACTCCAGCTAAATGCTGGTGCCTCCATGTCCTCCTCCCTGCAGAAGGAACCCAGGAAGAGCAGTCACATTGCCAGCACTGAGAGGTTGTCACAGTGAGTTTTCTTGATAGTCCCAGGTTAATCATCACTTCTCACGCATGCAGCTACTTAAGGCTGTTCTTTTGCTGCCCCAGGAGACTCACAGGGCAGGAAGAGAGGAAAGAGAAGGAGGAGGATGGGAAGGATGGACTGTAGAGTGCAGAAGGAGGAGAAGGAAGGATGTTTGGGACCTTCAGGACAAAGGCAGCACTCTGAGTGCTGAGCTTCAGCTCTCCAAGCACAAACATCTGGTCCAAGTCTGTCACTATAGCATCTTCTGAAATCAAAGAAAGGAAAAAGCACCTCCAAAGGAGCATCTGCCTGTTAGAAATGCCTGTCGGCATTCCAGAGAGATGACTGCCTCTTCATTGACTACCAGATACTCCATGTGTACTTCCAGATATCAGAGCTAAACAATAATGGGATTTCAGTTGAACTACAAGGTTTAGCTGATGGGAGGGAAGCTGTACAATTCCCTTCCCGATGTCTTTGTGTGTCTTAGAGGCCAGAAGTGTTAGCAGACTCCAAAGTGACAGAAAGAATGAGAGCAGCCCTGGGGACACTGGGCAGGAAAAAGAAAACTTGGGAGTACCCAAACCTCTGGCTTTAAACTATGAGTTTGTCTCTAAAAGATAAAAAACTGGGAAAATACACAAAGCAGCTGAGCACCTTCATCACTGACTGATGGCTACCTGGAGCTCAATGGCAGCCTGGAGGTGTGAAGCTCCTTGAAGCTGTGGAGAGCAATGTCCTTGAGAAACAGCAGAAGTGCTGATTTGACAGAACAACTCACACCGTGAGCCTGAGCAGTGAGCTCCCAGCAGCACAGGGGTCTCCGCTCTCCCACCATGTCACCACAGGTCAGCACCACAATGCTAGTGGGCTCCTGCCCTCCCAAATTATCCTCTCATCCCATCCCACACCACATCTGCCTTGCTTTTTTGCTTCTCAAACACTTTTTTTCTGCCTTTCTTTTCCAAGACAGAAAAGAAAGGACAAAGGACCTGGTTTTCTTCTAGCTCTTGAACACAAGAGCTCTTGGAGAGGACCTATTTTAAGAAAGTAGAACCTTCCTCCCGCTGGAAAAGCAAGGGCAGGCTCAGCATTGTGCCCTCCAGTCAGGCACTTGAGACACCTGCTAGCAGCCACTTCAGCTGCCAAATGCTCATACGGCAGTGGCAGAAATCAGTGTCTGCAAGATAAACTCCAGCAAGTATTCATGGGGAAGGTGGAGAGGTCCATGTCCTGGGGACAAGGCCTCTCTGCACAACCCCTGCACTGGCTCACTATGCAGGTGGTAGCAGTGCCACCTTTTCCCAGGTGTTCACACCCCACAGGTGATGGGCAAAGGCACCTGCTGGGTGGCTCAGACACCCTCCAAGGCTGAACAACTATCACTTCAACCCACGGGGCTGAAGAAGCAGGAGGTTCTCACAAGCAGGGCTGCCCAGGCTCCCTCACGTTGATGGCAGTCATCTCTTTTCAGCGTGATAAGTCCTGAAGCTGATTCTATGTCAGATGTAGAAGGCAGGATAGGATCCCACAGAGACCATCTGGCACATCTCACTCTGTGCTTAGCCCCAGGCTCATGCTCTGAGGACATTTCTCACCTTGCAAAGTCCCAGTGTGTCCACTCCAGCCCCGTCCCTGTGTTTTTGATTCAGAAGGTGCTTCTAGACATCTGTTCTGGATTTGATTCTCCTGTCCACCTTTTACAGCCCTTGCTCCTCTCCCCTTGGTGAGGCTGAGCACAATAACATGAGATGAGATTATCCATGCTGCTTAAGTTTTTATTCACTTCACTTACATTTTCTCATAACCAGCTTTATTTTCCCCTTTATCCTGGCTATGCTCAGCTCTAGATATTTTAGTGCTGGGTTAAGCATCTTTATCCTTCATTCTCCTTACCATAAAGTCATTTTTTAATGGTGTGAGTGGAGTTTATCACACTTAGCATATAAACTGTTAAAGGAGAGTTTGAGCACATAAGTGTTCTTGATCCACTACAGATCCACCCTGAAGAAGACCTCAGACCCAAGCAGTGCTTCGTTCATTTCAGAGTGCATCAAGCAAGCTGTCAGAAGAGTAGCTATCTCCTTCAGGTTCAACTCAGTGATGCACAAGCTACTCATATTCAGAAGAAAGCTGCAAACCTCCCTCAAAATCAGCTCTATATTGCTCTCATACTTGTGTTGGAGGATCCGCTTGCTGAAACTGTGTGAGCCCATGGCAAGTACCTTTTGAAAGATGGTTACTGTTCCAAGCACTAATGACTGTTATGGTAAATGGTCAGGAAAGTGAGACTGAAGGCTAAGATATTCAAAGGTACCTTAATTATTAGAGCTTGAGTTTCCAAATCCCTCGAGAAGTGTAGCAAATGTTGGCCACAAAATTCATGGTGTGCTTAGAGAAGCAGGAGCCGGAGAGTTTTGAGGACATCTTGACTGCAGTCTGCATGGCTGGCTTCACCAGACTTGGAATCAATCCGATGCATTGCAGCAGCTCTGAATTCAGAGCAGAGGGAGCGAACAAGGCTCAGTGCCTATGTCAGCCAGAGAGACTGCAACAACAGTTGCAGGGTTATTTTTTTTAAATAAGGTTATGTGAGTAGATGGTCAGGAATAGACCCTCTGTCTCCTCATCCCCAAACTGAGTCTTGCTGATAATTTAGCATCAACTATCAGGGTTGTTTTGGGAAAACAGCACCAGAACTGCAGCAGCCTAGTGTGGTTTTGTGCACGGCTTTGCCTGGAGAATCGGAGTCCATGCTGACCACCAAAACCCAGATAAGGGAGCAAGAACCTTTCAGTCCCTGCAAAGTGCAGTGAGTGCTTTTTCTCCTCAGCCAGGAATGGTCCTGTCAGTTGGGCAGCCCAGCCAAGAGGTGGGCAAGGGATTCAGGTTGCTTCTGGGGAAAAGCACATTCCCATGCAAAGCAAGTCTCTGGATATGTTGGTGCAGCTGTTTGCAATGTGGAATGCACGAGGCTCACATCCTTCCTAGCTTCATGCTCTGCTCTAGTATTTATCCTCCCACTGAGCCACTGCTGCTTCATCCCCCCAGACTGTGCTTCAACTTAAACATCAGCAATTTCCCCTGCTACAAGCGATCAGTGAAATTGCCCACCTGATCTAAGGCCAGGGGAGTTAAGAGAGTGTTATACTCTGGGAAACTCATCCTACAGCTTGGTTGCTTTTGCACCTCTCCAAGCTGCAGATGGGCCTGGCCACCCCTTCCACTTTGTACCAGGCTGGAGGAACAACCGCTGGCAATGGCACCATTTTGCTAGCAAGACCCTGACACCCTCCACCAGCATCCAGCTTCAGCCACTTTCTCCTCTCCCTCATTCTGTTTGTCCAAAGTAAATGCAGGCAGATTTCACTGTTGACTGCAGGGATTTTGCTTGCTCAGGTGGATCTACTGGGAATATCAGCATTAATATTTTATTTATTTCTCTGCTAAAAGCTGTGCATAAGTCTGTCCTATGCAGATAAATCCTCAGGCCAGTCACGCCACAGATGACTCCCTACCTCCCTTCCCAGCCAGGGAACAAGGATTCATGGATGTCAGTGCTGTCTCACCATCCCTGGGAGGGATGGTGAGAGGGCTGGACACCCTCCTGCAGTGCCAGGGCTTGTAATTTTTTTTAAAAGCCTGTAATCATCCTCACTTCTCTGAGCTATTCAAGCTTTTGCATTGTTTCCCAGCACCTCAGTGCGTGCTGAAAGCAGATCCAGGTTTCGGGGGAGCCGAGCAGGATGGCTGCAGGGGTCTGAGCCAGCAGGCATGCCCTTGTCGCACAGCAGAGGGCTGTGATCCTGCCAACAGGTTCCTGGGCATTGCCTTTTATCGGGAAAGAAGAAGGGGGGAAAAAACCCAACAATTCATCTCTGTTCACTTGAGATTTGAGCTGAACTTCAACCAATAAGCATTGAAGGATAAAGAAATGCCATGGAAAAATAATGTCCTTTTGTGATACAGCTGTGGCTAAGGTTCATTCATTTTTTACAGATTGTTTTTTTCCTCCTGGTCAAAAATGACATTTGCAGAAAAGAGAAAGCCTCACTAGTCTGCAAACATCTATCCGAAAATCCATCCAAAACATCAGTGGAGGTGTTGACTTCCCCTGTGGGTGGAGCTGTTTGACATAAGGCACAGTGCAGGCATGAACCAGAATTTCATGGACCAGAATTTCCTACTCATCCCTCATACTCGCAACATGTATCTGCAGCATCCATGAACACAAGTAAAAAACTAATAGGCTCTCATGTGATATTTTGGTTCCTATTTCCCCCTTGCTATTAGAGGCAGATATGTCAAACCTCTGGCAGCTTTTTCTCCTCCTAATCCATTCCCTTCATCTGGCACAGCAGCTGGGGGCATGGACAGACAGGTCTTGTCTCACTCAAGACCACTTGGAAGAGAGAGGGGTAACGACTCAGGTCTGTAGCAGGAATGCAAAGGACTCACTGCTTTCCATTATCCACCCCTGCAGGAGTCCAAGGTCAGAATCCAGCCCTTCCCATGAGTCAGTCCTTGCCTTGAAGAACTTGCCTTGAAGCCAGAGGACACCAGAAGGCAGGAGATCACTGTTTCCCTATGTCTTTGCCATCTCATTTCCATGCTGTCACGCCATCTGTGGGCTTTATCATGGGAAAGCCTGTTACTACGGCAATTCCCATTAGCATTTTGCAATACTGCCTTACCCTCTCCCAGCACCTGCTGACCGAGTCCCTCTGGTCACCTGTGCTCCTCAACCTTCATCCAAGGCTGCATCACACCAGTACCCACTTTTGCTGCACTCTGCCCTGCAGCAATCTAAACATGAGCTGCAAGCTGGGTAACACAACCCACCAGCAAAGAGAGCTTCAAATTGGGGATTAAGCTGCTATTAATTTATCCTATATTTGCTTTGAAAAGAAGCCTTGGGAAGGTACACCATTTCCCTTACCAGTTAGAGGTTTAACAGCCACAGGCTGTCTTTGTTCTCAGAAACAAAAATCCATGTTAATTTTGCATGTACCAAACTAATCCTGAGGCACTGCATCCAACAGGCCAAAATCAGAGCTCTGTCTCTACCAAAACACTTCAGGAGAAAGAGGAGATCAAGAAATGCTGGACCTTTAATAGAAGAAACACGTCTCTTCATTTCAGACCAAGGCAGCTCATAGGGTACAAGTGATTTTACTTTGTAACTCCAAAGGGATTCACCCTGTCTTAAGGAGGAAAGGAAAAACCCGGAGCATCCATTTCCAGTACAACTATTGAAGAGCAGCCAGATTTCAATTCCTCTGAAGCTCTTCAGAGGTTTTTATCATTCAGGATGCTCTCAAATACAAAATACTGATCTACCTGCAGCACCAGCCATAGTCTGTTCCCTATTAAAACTTGTGCAACTCTGCTGAAGTCAATTTACGAGGCAAACATTTAATTTAGCAAGCAGACTCACAATCCTAAATTTAAACATATGTCAAGACAGCTAGTAGCTTTGTTTTAATTAACTCTCAAACTTTGTGGCTGTCATTTCTTTACATAAACACGGATGTTCTGCCAAGGGCAGACTCTAATCCTATGTGCATCCCCGTGAAACCGCCTGCTATTTCACAACCACTTTTCAAAGAGCTCTTGCAGAGGCAAGGGGATGTGGATGCTATTATAAGGGTCCATATGGCAGTACACTGGCACTGCAGTATTAAATCAGAGATATTGTAGCTTTCCAGCCTTGATTCTCACAGTACCAGGTAACATATACGTAGCTTTATTGTTGTACAATTTTAGTGGCTATGCATTATTCAACAGCGACCAAAGCCTCTGCACTGCTGGAGGTGATTCAGTGATGATAAAGGGAATATGTTTTGCTCTAAAAGTAGGAGAAAAGAGATTTTGGGTTTGGTATCTTCTCCGATCCCAGAGGAACAATGGAAGCATTAATATTTCTAGTAAAGAAATCAGCTGGCAACAAATTTTCATTGATAATTAAAATGAAAGTACAAGCTGCCTTTGCACATAGTTAGACTTAGGAACACTAACCTGCTCTCCAAATTAAACACTTTCCTTGATAATTTGGCTCACAGCAGGCACGGAAATCTGCTGGAAGATGCCATCTAGTGGGTTATGGAAGTTTATTTAAGTTTAAATAAACTGGTATGAGGTGAGGGTGGCAAGAACTGCAAATGCTGGGGTGTACAATGGTTTTCAGGGACTTTCTCTGGTTGTTGTTCCAGGAAATAAAAATTTCCCTGCAGGGGTTTACAACGGAAGAGACCTTGTATCTAGTTCAACAGTGCTCCCAGCAGGGCACTGTGTTGTCACAGCTTTGCTGTTGACATTAGCCAAGCTGCAAGGCTGTTCCACTGGCACCTTCCTCATCACAAGGGCTGATTGCTCTTCCTTTAAGAAATGAACCCACTCCTTATTTCTGGAAATGCTGTACTGCTGCTGTTTTCTTAACAAACTCCACCATCCCGTGCCTATAAATTATCTAGTTTATAGTACAACAGAAGCCGCCTAATTGGTACCTGAACAAACAGCATTGCTTTTTAATGAGAGCCATCAATGAGAGCCTGCTCCGAGGCCAGAGCAGGAGACCAACGGCACCTGCACCCACGGAGCGCTGTGGGTAGCAGCCTTGCCCAACGGTTGCCGCAGCCCTTTGGGGAGCCCTCACAGCCCCTTGGGGTGACCCTGAAACACTTGGAAGACCCTGTAGCCCTTGGGGAGCCCGTGCACCACTTTGGGGAGACCCTGCACCAATTTGGGGAGACCCTGCAGACCTTGGAGAGACTCTGCACTATTTTGGGAGACCTTGCAGCCCCTTGGGGAGACCCTACAGTCTTTGGAGAGCCCCTACAGCCTTTGGGGAGCCCCTGCAGTTCCGGGGGTCACCCCTCGACGGGCGCGGTTGATTCCGCTGGGCTGCTAATCGCCGCGCCTCTCCGGAGCAACGAACCACCTCTGTTGCCCCACCCTCCCCGTCTGTTTCGGAGCCCACGGCATCCTTTGAACAGCCGTTATTACAGACTCATCCCGGGGGCGCCACTAGCGGGGGCCGAAGGGGTTTCGGGGTGGGGGCGCGGAGGGGAAGGGAAGGGGGCGTGGCCACCCGCGGCGGTGGGCGGTGGGTCTCTCAAGCCACGCCCCCTCCCTCGCGCGGAGCGGAAGTGCCGGAGTTACCGCCCGGCGCTGCCGCCGCGCGCGGGGAAAGTTGCGCTCCCGCAGGGCGGCGGCGGCGGGACCGGAGCGCGCTGCCTTCCTGCCTCCTTCCCTCTCTGTCTTCCTCCTCCTCCTCGATGCGGCGGAAGCAGAAGCGGCTGCTGCAGGCGGTGGGGCTGGCGCTGGCCGCCCTCGTCTTCTTGCCCAACGTGGGGCTGTGGTCCCTGTACCGCGAGCGGCAGCCGGAGGGCGGCGGGGCGGCCGGCGGGGAGGGCGCCGCCGCCGCGGGGGCAGCGGCCGGGGAGGCGCCGGTGAGTGGCGGAGGGGGGAGGCGGTGGGTGCGCCCTCGTCACTCGACGGGGGGCTCGGCGAGGGGCGGCAGCCGCTCGGTGTCCCCGGGGAAGGGTCCCCTCCGGTCTGGCGTCTCCCCCGGGCAGCGAGGGGAACGGCAGCACTTTCTCGGCAGTTCACGGGTGCGGGGAGCGCAGGGTCTGCCTGCCTGTTAGGGCTGGGCTTGGTGAGGGGATAAACCGAGGTCTTTGCTCCAAGGAGTGGGGAAAGGGAGCTTGTCCCGTCCTTGCGGACGGTAATTCTGGCTCCCCGGGGCGTGCCTGCCCTTTACCTGCCTTGGGAAGAAGGATGCGGGCAGTGCGCGTTACCTCTGGGTCCTGTCGGAGCTTAACGAGGGCTGGCAGGAAGAACCAGATGGAGCTCGATGGTTTTGTCTGTGTACTCATCCTCCTTTGGGAAAAGGAGAGAACTCCGAAGAGAGGCGGTGGTGCCTGCTGGATACGTGGCCTGACAATATTGCAGCACATGATTGCATTCCTTTCTTGTCCCACTGGTGTAGTAGTAGATTTAACAGTCAAACCCTCTGCGTAGAGCATGAGACGGGAAGGCTGGATCACCCAGATGAGGCGTTTGGAAGCTCAGTTTAGCTGCATTTACTTTTGGCTGTGTAATTGCTTTATCCCCTTCTGGGTTTGGCTCTGTATCATTAAGAACGATTGGGACTTGAAAGCTGGAAATGTCAGCGTGTAGCTATCAGTTTGGCTGCCACTCCACAAGGCTCTGCTTGTTCAAAATCACTTAAAACTCTCAGTTTTCTAAATCTTTCCCTCCTTGGAGACTTGCAGCTGTGACTGCACCGTGAAGGTGGAAAAACCTACTGTGGCAATTTCTGCTCTGAGGGGAGTGAAGGCTCTCAAAAAGAGGTGTAGTAAAACTGAGGCTGAGCTCTCTCTTCCCAGAAGATATGAATTTGAATTCAAGCATTTACTGTGAGTCTGGCTATAACAGTGATCATATCCTTGTATGTCCCACGCTGGTATGGAAAGGGGGTCAGCTGTTCCCTGCCATAACGCATAAATTTGTAGCAGATCCTCCAGCCTGCACAGAAATCCCTTTAATATGCACAGAGATCATTATGTGCCTGGAGTTCCTGATGCTACTGCCTTATGCAGGGAATCTGTTTTGCATGACCGATAAAAATCAAGCTGTGTAGTCTGCTGCACCACAGCTTCACCCAGTGTGGTGTTATGGCAAAATGAAGACCACTGTGAAATCATGTGTCTCCCAGAGATTATAAGGAGAAAGTTGGTAATTTCTTAGGAAGCTTCAAAGCTTCTTGTTGGAGGTAGCAGTTAATTCTAGTTAAATCTGTAAGGGATGAAAAAAACAGTGTCAAGCTGGCTTCTCATTTTCAGTCTTCCAAAATTGCCTCTACACTGAGGGCTTTGGGTAGCTATAAGGTAAGCAGTTGCTACAGTGCAGTACATCACTGCTTATTTCTGTGTATCTTCAGTGTTCTTGGTATGTAGCTATCCCATATTGCCCATGATGCATGCGATGTTGACTCCATTTTTCTTTATGTCTGTTTAATGTATGGCAGCTGTCACTAACTTGAGATCTGCTTTCGTTTTGACAGTGCATTGAGCTGGGTAGGAAATGTCTGTGCTGCTTGCAGGAGAATTTGCAATAAAACCTTCCTGCACTTGTGTAAATCAGAGTTACTGGGTTTTAGGCTGAAGGCTTCATCTTCCAGTCTAATTAACATGGAGTTATGGTCTGCAGTGGGTCTGTGAGTGAAGATATCCTTGTATCATATGCCCATTTTTTTTTAAGGATTGGGCCCTGAAATGATATCTTCTGTTACACTGAGCAAGGAAAAACATGCCCTAAAGGACAACAGACTGTCTTGGTAAAAATAATTTCAGATGAAGCAGAGTGAAGACAAACCAAATGTTTGTTGGGCTTGGGGTTTTGTTGGTTTTTTTTTACTGTTGTCATAGAGTTATCTGCCAGCTGACTGCAGACAGTTTTTTGGGCATCCTCAGATTCAGTGGTTCCAGCCTCTTTTCCTTTGTCCTGAGGAGCACTCCTGGTGTTTCTACTTACTAATCAATTTCCAGCTTGTAAACGAATGTGCTGTTTATCTGTTTATTCATGAAACAGTTTGGAAGAGCTGACTCCTTACAGCTTCCCATCATCTACAATTTTGGTGTTATCAAAAAAATAATATCTATTGCAGACAGAGAAGATTTTCTTCAGCTTTTGGCTTTAATTTGCCTTTTTGTGCAGTGTAATCTGTGAATTGAGGACATTTCAGAAGTGCTGCAGAACTGAGCTTTTCAATGAAATCTCTGTCCAGGCTCATTCTTTAGTCTTTAAATGGTGTCTGCTTTTTCACACAGTAATTCTGTCTTTCAGAGTAACTGCAAAAGGGGAGGGGAAGGGAGAAGGAATTTAAGAAATAGCTGAATTAAAGCTATTAAAACATTGCGTAGAACATAGAGTTGTGATACTAAAACTTTGAAGCTTAATACCTGCTGGGAGTTAGTCTTGTTGTCTCTAGCATGTTGCATGCTACCTTCAAAATGGTTATATCAGTGTAGGTGATTTTGCCTTATTTAATCATTCTAGTGCCTGAAACAAACGTGTCAGAAAATTAAGCAATCAGAAGCCATGTAAATATATTCTAGGAAAGATTATGCTAAATGGTTTCTGCAGAAGTGCCTAGCCAGCTAATTGCTTCTGTATTTACATGTTCAGAGGAAACATTGCAGTGGCTCAAACTAATGTATTGCTTTAATAAGGTGGATTAGATCTGTGTTCTTTGCTTCTACTTCTATGTTTGTTCTTTCACCACTCCATTGGGCACTTCTTGCTCCGCAGAGGAGGGATGGCCTGAAGTCATCAAGGTCTTGGCCTCAAGGTCATGCTGCAGATATCTTTAGAAAAGCTGATGCATTGAGTTACTCTTCACTACAGCTGCATGCTCAGATGTGTCCTTTATCAGTGTGTATGTACAGTCACTGAGTAGATGATAGAAGCTAGAGAGGCCTTTTTTAAGGTGTAACAGGTTTGGCTAGTGTCGTGGCTTTAAATGGGGATGATGGTATTTGAGGTACTGAAGTGTTTCTACTAACAGCAAAACTGTCAGCTTAGTAGCTTCTTCACCAATGTACGTTTTCTGCTTGCCACTGTATATATTGCTGTGCTTGTGTGATGCAGATGGACTTTTGTATCTTTTAGGTATTTTTTCTTTTTTCTTAGCAAGTATTCAGTAGGTAAAAACACAGCATCTGTAGGGGTAGGAAAAAGCAAGAGAAGTGCAGCTTTTCCTTTTGTCTCCAGAATCTCTGCTGTCTGTCAGTGGCAGCTGGGCATCCTCAGCCAAAATGTTTAATTGATGTGTAGTCCTACAGTATGTAAAACACAGATGAGTCTGGGCTACTGGTTTATGTTTGGATTAACACAAGCATTTACTAACTTCTAATGCTCTGCAGAGATACTACTCTGTACCCGTCTGGTCAGGCTGGAGACCTACGCTCTGCCTGATACCAGCTGTTATGCGTATGTGTCATTTGAACTCGGAGAGATATCACTCTTGAACGTGTCTTTCTTTAAATTGCTGGCTAAAAGCATTGTGGCAAATTAGCTGCCTTTCATTGCATGCGTTTTTATCTGATATGATGCATGCTTTATGGAGTCGCCCTGTAGCTTGTTGTAGTAATTTGTGCTCTATAAATTCACTCCTGAACATGATGGAAGTACATAAATCACATGGGTGATTGTGTGGTGCCCTCTGCTGCCAGCCGGCTGGAGTGAAGGGGATGTCCCTGCCTGCTGGTAGGCTGTGGATGAGAAACCAACTGCAAACTTGTGATTTTAAAAAAAACTAGTTTGGAAGAATGGTCTTCTTGTAAAGTTTGGGGTTGTAAACTTTGCCTTTAGAGCAATTACACTTATAGTTTCCAGGCAGTATTGCTGAAAATGTAGCCCTGATGATAAGCTGAGTAGGGAGTGGTGCTGTGCTGCTTGTGTCCTCTTCAGCTGAGGAAGATGATCAGCTTTGCCATTCTGACCTGGGGCCAGCTAGGAAGCTGTCAAGGATTGTCAGCTTCATGTTGTAGCTGGCGAAAGCTAATAAGGAAGAGGATGGCTTAGCAGACTCCGTGCTGCCAAGGCTGAGGTGGGAGAAGGGCTTGGGAAAAGTGAGAGGAAAACCTTTCTGCTTTCAGCCAGCCAGAGGTAAATAGAAAAACATACTTATCTTACTTCCTAGGCAGATTTCTTTGGCAGTTACACTGACCATGCCCTAGACCTTGCTACTGCCAATGAACTCTGGGGCTTGGCTCCTCACAGACCTGTTGGAGACTGCCACGTTGGCAGTTGTATTGGCTCATCACTCATTAGTTGATATAAAAGCAAACTTTGAAAATCTTACTTTGGTAAGCACAACGTAAAATAATTGGCATTCAAGGACTGAAATGCAAGTGTGAGAGCTGAACAGGCCCGTTGGAAATTAAGAATGACTGATTGCCAGTATGAGCTGCTCTAAAGTTGATCACATCAGTGTGTCTGTGAAATGAGCAGGTTCTCCTGGGCTAAAGGAGTGTGGATCATACTTCTGATTAGTGAAGTGGGCTGAAGTGAACATGAAGTGGATAAACCATCTCATAACTGTGAGGTGCAAAGAAAAATTTGGAAAATATCTTTATTAAGAAACTTGTGTATCCAGTGGTCTTCACTTGTGGTCCCGTTATTCCTTCTGGTGATCTTCCCTGCAATACTGAAACAAAAAACCCCAAATGGCCTGTATGCTAGGACACCTATGCTCTGTGAAAATAAAAGCTTTATTATAGTCTCTGTTCCTTAGGGGAGGTTATAATGGTGCAGGTGCCCCTGTTATTGGACAAGTGGTCTGCGTTTGACCATTCTCATGTTTGCTGTATGCAGTCCTGCAATGGTTGGTTACCTTTCTTCGTGAAAAGAAGTTTTCAACTGGAAAACTTTTTGACTCTGAGCTGCTTTTTTGATCATCAGTGATCTCCAGAGTGCTTTTCTTGTATGTATATGGATCAAATTGTGGAAGATAGCAGGGTTTAAGAGGGTTACAAATTTCCTGGCAGATAACTGCCATGCATTTAACAAAGTAGAGTGGTAAAATGATGGAAAGTTTATTGGCACCAGTGAGCAGTGCTGGTGAAATTGGGCAGAACAATGATATCTACCAGACTTTCAGTTGCATTTTATCACCTTCCACTCCCTGTTTAAATACAGTTACAGGCATGCTATAAAAAGACAAAGAACTAAAGTTAACTTTCCTGTTCCTCTTTGGTTTTGCTTCCTTGTGGAGCCAACTGTAACCATGTTTACATTGGGTAAGAAAAGCTCCTGTCTAACTTAAACTTTGAGGAAATTGTCCAGGTGTAAAAGCGATCTGCATGCTGCTCCTGTTTCTTTGCAACCTCTTCATGTACCAGCCGACACAGACAGGCAGCCTTCAGCTTCCTTTTGGAAAGTAAAGAGCTGGTAGGGAACATTAGGAGTTTGTAGGAGGTATTCCACTGTGTACTTGAAATATCTCTAGAAAAAAAAAGATTGTGCTGCAGAAATTTGTTTTGATCTGCTATGAAAGCAGGCGTTTCAAGCTGCTGGCTTGATGTCATGTTGACTTTAGCAGAGCTGTAGGCTTTTATGGAGCATGCCTTAACTGGAGTGCACAGTGCTGAGTTTTGTGGTACTTTCAGGATGGTGTAAACACTTATGTAAACAAAGATGCTGTGATATTTACCATCAGAGTACTCTGTCTCATTCTGTTAACTCTGTAGAGTAACCTCTAAGTTACACCGCTTTAAATTGATAGTGCCATGAATAACACATGGTGTCATGTAGACACAGAGAGAGGGGATTCAGTGACTTTGTGTGTGTGAAATCTTTTAATAGTAATAGGTACTCTCAGGTTAAGTGACCTGAGTGTATGTATAGAGTTTGTTCTGGGTCACCTTTACTAGAAAACTAGAAAGGAAATTTTCCATAGCTGAATGGATTAAGTAACTGGCTATTCTGACCGATATACTGTGAAGGCAAGCAGACATTAATGATTATTGCAATAATCATTCATTTAAATATTGTTTAAATGTTACTTAAATCAGACTGAGGTAGATTGGATTAAAGCTCAATAGTTACTTTTTGTTAACCTTGTATCTACCTGTTCTTACTCTGGAATCAAATGGGGAATAGCCTTTCTGCCCCAGCACTTGTGCTTTGTCTTACCCTGAGCTAGTGCCCCTGGACCGAACAATTTTGGTCAGTCCTAAAGCAGCTTGGCCACCTATTTATTCCTTCCAGATACAGCTTATCCTGGGATTCCTCTTCTTCCAGGGAGAAGATACCGATTGACTTCAGGTCCCAGATTGTTTGCAAAAACCAGTAGCTGTTGGTGGGGATATTTTAGCAGTTAACAGAAAGTGTGAATCCATTCATGAGATTTCAGACTCCTGAACAAATCCTGATGCTTGAGTCACTTTCAGTATAACAGCGTGATGCTTTATTTACAAATCCAGGGATAATAGCCCCCCCTCCTTTCTATTTATATTTTTATGTTCTACTTTTGGATATCCTTTCTTCTTGTTTGCAATGAAAAAACTTTCAAATTCTCCATTTTCTCTTTAAGAGTCTACTTGTGGTTTTACTTTCAGCTTTGGCTTGCTGCTCATGAATTCTTACAGGCCAGGGAGCTAGGAAGTGTAACTGGCCCTGCTTTATTCAGCATGAATCACAACCTCTCAGTGGTAATGGTATCTTTCCTATCACTGTAACTGGCACTTGTGGTGGTATTTCCTGCATTTTGTGTTACCCTTGTTAGATGATAGATAGGTAACAAAGATGGGAGTGTTTATCTACACAGCTTTGTTAAGAATATAAGTAGCAGTGGATATCAAATTATGGCTGACTTGTCAGACTGTGCCTCCTTTGTTAGATTTAAAGGCTCTGGCAAACGATTGGAGAAAACTACAGATAAGTAAATCAATATGTAACACAATAAGTTGCCAGGCAGCCCTTCCTTCTCAAATGCCTGGGTAGAAGACTAACTTCTGCTGTGTCTGGGATCTTTTGGCAAATCCAAAGTCCCGTGCACCCCCTGAAAAAGAAATGTCACTTGACATGTCTCCTTATTGTTCGTTAAACTTGATAAAGCTTTAAATGGCAGCTTCAAAGAAGGGAGGTCTACCATTTCTAGTCCTTACGTTTGCTTTTCTTTCTGAATAATTAGCTCTATTCTCTGCCCTTTTGCAGTTTCTCCATTTTCTCTAATCTTAGCTTCAGGGTTAAATGAGAGCTCTCTAGAGCATATATCTATAATTAAGGCTTTTTAACCATAGTTACAGTGGAGTATAAGTGGCGTTTCAGTGTTGCCAATCCCCAGGGAAGAAACTTGCTTCAGTAGATGAGCTGTTGATGTAGTTATAACTGAACTCTGCTATCCCAGACATGAGGTTCCCTCTGATACTGCTTCATGCATTCCCACTTTCTTAAATTGGATTTCTAAGGTTGATGACCGTTAATGGCATATCTTCTGTAACCCACAAGAATAACAATATTTATTCTGCCTGTCGGTTTCAGCAAAACACAGGCTGCCAGCTACTGTGAGTAGTATCCCTCAAGAGTATATTCAGAAAGCTCGAGGAAATGTCAACCAGCTCATTTCTAAGGTCTGACTTCTATGGGCTTTACCGCAACTCTGTCCAGGAATCTGGAATAAAACACAGCCGTCATTAATGGTTGGTGGTGCTCAGCAGACCTTCCTCTTTTGAAGGTCATGGTATAAACACATGAACGTATTATCAGCCAATGTGAGTTGGGGATGAAATCACCCACTTAGTCTGGGTGCTCTCAGAGGTCTTACAACTACAGTGGACAAGAACACTCTTAGAGGCAATTCCTAAACAATAACTGGTGGCTTAAAATTTGCCCCCTACAGAACATGGTTTATATTACTATATCCTTTGCTTTTCTGTGGTACTGAGTCAAACTGTAATGATAAGCAGTTTAAACATATTAAGGGTTTTAAATGGAAAACCTATTTTAAGCAAGTTGATGTAACTCTTGTGGGTATTATGATTCTTTCCTTGGCCAGCAGTAGAAGGCAGAGGAAGGGGAAGAGGCTGGAGTCAGTGAAGGCTTGTGGGCATAACAACACCCAGCCTGCTGAAGTTTATTCTTAACATTTATTTGGTGACTGTGTCTTCCAGTCTTAAATCTTTATTAATTTTACAGCTGTAATACTTTTTTTCTTCCCAATTAGCACAAGTAGCAGGAAGCAACTTCTGAAAAACTGTCTTTTAAAACACTAAATGCTGGCAACCTTCCCTGTTAAGCTGAGCATTGCCTCTGTAGTGAGGTAACTAATTTCTGTTAAACATGTCTTCCCCTAACACTTATATTAATTTCTTGCATGTATGTCATATGTAGCTGTGTAGCTTTTGGCCCATTCCATGTGGTTGTAGTTCACAAGGTGACTGCTGAAGTCAAATGTCCAAATAATAAAAAAAATTTTTAATGAAAATAAAGGATGTGCAGAACAACAGTAAATCTGTCTCCTGCAAGAACTTTCTTGATGCCTGAAGTCTTCCTCCTTGTTTGACTGCTCTCACTTTCCAAAAATCTGATTAGAATGACATTTTGTCATTGTTAGTCAAAGCCTTGTGATGTTTTAGGGCTTTATCAAATCTTATCTGGAAACACTGTCAGCTGTGCCTCCTACACGCAGAGCTGCTTTGCTTCTGCCCTCTTGAACAACTGTTGTTACAAGATTAAATTGTTATGAAAAGTTCTGCTCTGCTTGATCTCTAAAGCCTGAAATCTTTTGCTTGCAGTTATATGTGCAAGCTAAGGTGACTTCAAAGGCAAATCTTCCTCTTCTCCATCTTTGCTTATGATGATTTGGAAGATCTAGCATTTAAAACCTGTAACAACCAGTCTAGTTTTTTTCCTGGTAGAAGATAGTGTACCTTCCGTTTGTATAAATTACCTTTACTTGTGTTCAAATTCATCTGGAAAGCTACTTTTATCTAGTTCCTGACACTAGCAGCAAACAAAATTTTCTCCATGATGGAAAAGAAGTAGTTATGGTTTCTTGAGCTTACCTAACGTTCCTCAGCCTTCATGTGAAGTCCAAAGAAGAAACATTCACAAGGACTAGTAAGCATGAGCTGTTGCTTAATAAATAAAACAGGTGAAATGGAGTTTGAGTGTTCTTAACGTTTAGACCAAAGTTTTCAAAGCTGTCTTAGAGTGTGATGTTCCTTTGAAAAATAGAAGTCTTAGTGACTTTGATCTAGGGTATGATACGAAAATAACCACATAACCAGGTCTGGCATCCCATAAGATTTTTTTTTGTTTTTTCTTTTTTTTCTATTATTCTGAAAGAGTGAGCAGCTCCTTCGTTTCTGCTCAGACTGACTTTAATCTTAACTATGCTTCCTTGGAAGTGTCTCTCTTTAGAGACTATGCTTTCAGCTCGGATGAATAAAAGCAAAGTATATTCCCTCACTAAAGAAAATAGAAGCCCAAAAGCTAGATAAATACAGACATAACTATGTTGTAAAGGGCTTCAGTTAGCCAAGTAAGTTATTTTCTGTAATATTACAGAAGGTCACTTAAATTTAGCCTCACTGTCAGTTCATGTTAGCCACTACATAACGGGATTATTCTGGATCTCAAAAATAAGTGGACCCTGTGATTATCTTCTGTCTTCTCATTTATCTCCCAGGTGGCATGTTGCCAGGGTTTGGTGTATGACAGCCAAGTAAAAATGAATAACCATTTTTAACACTCCTGCGTATGTTAGTTTTGCTGATGCACCAAATACACTCTGGACTGTGACTTCTCTTTGATTCTCAGGCTGCAGCTTACTGTGTTGTGACTATCTAAAACTCCTATTGATGTTCTACTGTTGCATTCTGCCTAGGTTTTTTTTTTTTTTGGTGGTTGTTTTGGAATCTGATTCAAGATACTAATTTAGCCTGGGAAAAAAAAATCTTCTAAGAAAACCAGCATCTGTTCCCTGGTCTTGTTCACAGCAGTAAAGAAGTTATATTGGTACAATTAAAGTGTTTGGAATGAGGCTTCTCAAAATTATTTTGCTTGCTTGGTTCTGAGGGCATGGAAGGTAAGCTGCAAAAACATCCGCAAAGTATCGGAAGACCTGGGATTTTGATACAGAAACTGGCAGAAGTGTATTTGGATGTACATACGAGACCAGAGGGCTAACTAATTTATCATTGTTGCCTGTTGCTTGCTATTACTACTGAGTCTTTGGAGATGTGGCTCTTCCTCCGTTCTGCCCCAAATTGTTTCTGATCTTCAGATGCACCTTGTGTGCTCTCTGGAAGGGGATGTGGAAGTGTTATCTGCAACCTGTGAAGGTCCTGCTTCTCTTGTCTTTGATTTTTGATTGCTGGAGAGTATCTGTGTATGAAAGATAATAGGTTTTCCTTCACCGTAGTTGCATATTTTCTGCAAATAGGAACTTGGGCCAGGTGATTACAGAAAAAGAGTACTTGGCAAAGCAATTACAAACTCCCAGGCAAGTGTTTTGAACTGCAATCTGTGCCAAGACCCTTTTCCATGCATTTTGGCCAGGGCTGCTATCAGCATAAAATAATAATGATTGCCATTGGTGAAAGGCTTAAGCTCTGGAAACAAGTGATGTCTTGTGATTTTCCAAGTGCTGGTATTTTTACAATAAGAGGCTGCTTGTAATAGAAATGAGCTGTGAAGCTGTGAATTGATGCACATGAACAGAGACCACTGGCGTTGTTGATAAATTAGCTGGGAATTGTCAATCATGTAAAAACTCAAATATTGGCTTAACCTGAAAATGTTAAATGAAATATAAAACTACAGATTTTTCTCTCTGGATATTTGAAAACAATAACAAGTCATCTGAAAACTTGTTTCTTCTTTAAATTATTTCTAGAGGGTATGAGTTTTCAAGCCTAATGCAGTGAAGTCTATTTTTATAGTCCTTGAAAACAAAATCTGACAGACCATATTTGCCAGCACTTATATTGCTCTGGTGACAGTGCTTCTTTTTAAAGCATGCCAGAGGAAATGCTCTATGCTGGAGCATATGTCAGTGATTAGTGGGACCAGTGCTGCAGGATGAAGTGGGAAAAATATGGCTGTGTGTAGAAAAAGCTGAATGGACAGAACATGAGAAATGTAGTGGTTTATGGATTGATTTTACAGTAGGAATGTGCAATAGATGGTTTTAGGCTTATCTGTATGTAACTGACATGCCACCTTCCAGATCAGTTGAGGTTTAACTGGGAGGACAACTGGTGCTTTCTTTGTATGTTTCTCTTCGTTTCTTTCTTATTTAGGAAACTGTTTGCCCTTTGCATCTATCACTGTTTATATAATGCAGATATTTGCAGGTTTTGTTTGTGCCAGAGGGAGCTGAAGGCCCTAGGAAGTGACTTTGGTACCGAACTCTTTTTGTAGCTGTAGGTCCAAGTGAATTTAAGGGCTCGGGCAGAGATTAATCCTCAGAATCACACAGAATCACCAGGTTGGAAGAGACCCACTGGATCATCGAGTCCAACCACTCCCACAAGACACTAAACCATGTCCCTCAGGACCCCGTCCACCCGTAACTTAAACACCTCCAGGGAAGGCGAATCAACCACCTCCCTGGGCAGCATATTCCAGTGCCTAATGACCCTTTCCGTAAAAAACTTCTTCCTAATCTCCAACCTAAACCTCCCCTGGCGGAGCTTGAGGCCATTCCCCCTTGTCCTGTCCCCTGACACCTGGGAGAAGAGGCCAGCTCCCTCCTCTCTACAACCTCCCTTCAGGTATTTGTAGAGAGCAATGAGGTCTCCCCTCAGCCTCCTCTTCTCCAGGCTAAACAGCCCCAGCTCTCTCAGCCGCTCCTCATAAGGCCTGTTCTCGAGCCCCTTCACCAGTTTCGTTGCTCTTCTCTGGACACTCTCCAGAGCGTCAACATCCTTCTTGTGGTGAGGGGCCCAGAACTGCACACAGTATTCAAGGAGCGGTCTCACCAGTGCCGAGTACAGAGGGAGAATAACCTCCCTGGACCTGCTGGTCACACCGTTTCTGAAACCAACCAAACTTCTCCAGACCTGACATCCTGGGTCCAGAGCTCTTGTGAGACAAACACCTGGTTGCATGCTCACATTCTGTTCTAAATAGCTCTTTCTGCTGCCTTCTCCTCCCTGAAGCCCAGCAGGCATCCTCAGCATTGGCCACCTCTTGTCAAGGACACTGAGTTCAGAGCACAGCTGTGTGTTCCAATTCCTGCACGAGTTGCGTGGGACCCTGGGGTATAGCGGAGATGAGGACAGTGCCCTGATACCCTTCCACAAGGGCTGTTGATGGCTTTTTTCTCAGGAGTTGCAGTGTAGCACTTAATTGACTTTGCCTCCCTGCCTTGACCATGCAAAACATCTGTTATCTGAAAGGAACAGCTCAGGAAAGGTGCCCATGGGTCACACCCTACTGTGGGAATCTCAAAGCTGGAAGTTGAGTAGCAGGATACACAGCATTGCAGTAATGAAGTTGTGGATTTATCCCTTGACATCATAGACGTAGTCATCACTCAAGTGCTGTAAAACACATTCTCCTGCTTTGCCGTATTCTTCATATCTTGTCAGTTGTGTTCGAGTACACCAAAATTTTTCAATTCAGTATGAATGGGAGCAAGATGAAAATGCCCTTTTCCCTTTATCACAATTGATATCTGTATTTGAACTTGCCAGTATTTGTTTATGAAAACTGCTTGTTTTACCCTCTGAAATTTTTGTCAGAACAGCTCAATGCAACTTGGATTAAGGGAAGTCACAGGAGGTTAAATAATGCCTGAAAACTAGAAAAAAAAGAATGTATTAGATTGCTGCATGGCATTACCTTGCTAGTATCAAAATTAGACTGCTATTTTTTGTAAGGTAGAAATTTGGCTATTAATATTTAAAGAAATAATGCAAGAAGCCAAGTTATTTCCAATTAAATACAAATTATTACATTATTTTCTTGAGCTCACAACAGCTGTGACTTACCTCTCAACGTTTTTTTTGTGTAGAATTTTTCCTTACATTTATGAGTTTTTAAAGCTATTTTAAGGTCTGGGGTTTTTTGCTAGCCTGCAAGGTTCTTGCTTTTGAGTAACTCTTGAGATAATTAGAAAAGCAGAATTAAATTCTTAGGGCCCCTTATGGAAAAGTTATGGCTTCATGAGGTTTGATTTGTGTACCGATAGCATGCAGGAGACCCAGTAAGAAATCTGCAAGGAGAAAGTAAAATACCCAAAGGAAGACTGCTTCTCATAAAGTAACATAACTGATAGTGTGTTTGTTTTCCTTCCTTAAAGTTGCTCTATAGAAAATGCCTTAAAAATTAGATTCTTTGCTGGTACTTGTACCTAAAAAAAAAGCAGCTTCTCAGCAGTGCAATAAATTGCTTTTATACTGTGTCTCAAGTACTGCACAGCTTTCTGAAAGGGACAGCTGGGTTTTCACCGGTGACTGAATTAGGAATTTTCAGACTTCTGGTGTGTAGTGACTCTACGTTTTGGACTTGCTTCATCCTTGGATCTGCTGGCTGAGGCCTGAGATTTCTGGATCCAGGTTTCTTCTTCCTTAGCTTGCCATTTCTTCATCTTTTCCTCAGACAACATCCTATCCCAAACCCCGCTGGCAGAATGGGCTTCACTGGGCGAAACACTTGGCAGTAACTCTAGCAAGGCTGGCGATATTGTAGTACTAGACAGCTGGCATCTCATGAATCTGACACAGTGCTTGACATAACTATTAATCTATGTTAATGGGATTGCTTGAGTGGCCTTAATTTTTCATTGTGGAGTCAGCAAGGTGGATGCTTCAAGTCTGTGGGACTGAATACGCACTGCCAAGGCACCCCGCCAGCTCAAAGGTGGGAACCACGTTCTGGCACAGCAGGTTAATGTGCAATTGGCACAGGAGATGCTGGCACTAAAGCAGCAGTCCTGGAGGTGATGGATTACATGTCATTTCTTGCTTTCATGTGTCAGAATAGCTCTGGTTTCTCTAGTGGTCTACAGCTTGTGATTGAAACAAAATGTGTATGATGTAAACACTTTTGTATATATAAAACAAACTGTAAATGCTAAGGTATTTTGGTGTCTTCCAGTGTAATTTATCATCTAGAAAGAAGTAGCATCAGCTGAATGGGCAGCTTCAGAAAGTGAAAGTTGGCCCCTGCTGCAGCTTCTGCTGCTCCCTCTCTGAGTTTCCATTGCTAGAAGGATTGTAGCTGAAAAAAGTTACAAAACAGCATCCCAGCAGGTTGTCATCTCCTCAAAGTAATCTCTTGGGCACTGTGCACATACTTGATGGTCATTTCAAGGCATAAGTCTTCTCTAAAGAGGAAAGGAAAGTTCATTGGTATCCAGACAGAGACCTTTTGGTCATCTGAGCTTGACTTTGATCTTGTCTGCTCCTTGCTTGTAGGAGAGGAAGTACTGTCTGAGCTGTGGGTATAAGGTGCTATGCAACATATTTTGGTAGCACTTAAGCTGCCTTGACCTAATTCACTTGATTTTTTACTGGAGCACGGATTAGCTGTGGCTTGCTAGTGTAAAAGTAAGCAGCAGTTAATTCTTGTAAGTCAAGTCTGTGACTGTGATTGGGATAGGGCCATTTTTTTTTGGAAAAAACAACACAAACTCCTCAAAATAACGTCATAAAGGATAGGCAGGGATGATCCTCGTGCCAAATGCTGACACGACAGACAAGTTACATGTTAAGACTTGAGCAGTGCTGGCTACTTCCGACTGCTGCTTTTCCTCTATAAGTTATGACCGACCTCAGCTCTTAGCCACAGCAAGCTTCCTTGGAGGCCTTAACACATTCCACAGGATTCCAGATTATTCTGAAAATACTTTCTAAATGCTGTCTTAATTAAAGATTTCTTTAAGTCAGAATTAAGTTATTAAAATGTTCCAGGCATTTTCTAGAAGTCTTTGAAAACTGACCGTACATTCCTTTCCAAGTTGATCTACTGCCTGTTATGGTTTACAAAGTAATATTGTGCTGCTTGTAGATTACAGATAAATTCAAGGAAGTGTTATGATTTTTTTTTTTTTCTCGCAATACTTTGCCTTTTTGTGAACTGATGTTGCCATTGAGTCACTCTTCATGATTTTGCAATTGCATAGTTGTGGTTCTCCAGCAGTAATGGAAAAAAATGTCTAGTATTCCTGGGAGGGAATTTTCAAAATCCTTGGATATGTCTGACTTGATAGTGCTGCATAAGACAGCAGACTAGCAGCCATCTATAATGCTTTTGCTTTGTTTTGCTCAACCTGTGGCTGCTTCTAAATTACTGTGTAATCACACAATAGATTTTCTACTTCATAGAACAACTGCATTGTGTGGAGTAGTTGCCAGCTCACATAGCTATAGTGCTGCAAATATTTCATAATCTGGTTAGGTGATTTTAAGATAAGCACTGAAGAGATGTGCCTTAAAGACAAGTTGCGCTGTCTGGGGTCTGTCCCTAGTGAGATCTGTGAGAAGAGGTGGTTCTCTGCCAGCAAAATAGTGATTAGTGCCTCAAACCTAAAAGATGTTGTGACTTTTATAGATACGCATACCAGCATGAATTGAGTGCTTCTGTTGGACTGTGCTGCTGTTTGGGGTTTAAAATTAGGTGTTTAGGTTTTTAAAGGTACACTCCAAATAGCTGTATTCTACGTATCTACAGATTAAGGGAAGTGAATTCTGGTAATGGTAAAGCAGAATTCTAAGCTCAAAAGATTTTTGTAAGAGAGCTTTGGGTCTACTCTCTTTCCAAATCCATGTTATGCATATATTATATTCTTCCTTGTATTTTATAAGTAGTTTGGAGAAGCTAGTGACTTCAGTAGAGTTGTCACCTTTTCCTGGTGAGTGCAGTTAACTGCTGCGGAAGATCATATTCCATCTCCATTTAATTGCCTAGCGTTGGGAAAACTTAACTGCTGGTTCGAAGATGGAGCCAGTGCAGAGGTGTATTTCTGAGCTTGCAGTTGACCTTTGATGTTTTACTACTGAGTTCTATAAAGCTGTAAAAAGTTTTAAAAAATAAACTGACAAGGTTCCAATTTTATGTTGCTTCTGCTGGGACTTGCAAGCAGCTGTGAAACTGCTTATCAAGTTGATGCTCAGATTCTGACTGGAAATTGCAAGAGCATGTCAGGCTAGAACTGAGCTAGAAAACAAATGAGTGGTTATAGAGAGTACTACTGTCATGTACATCATCCCAGAATCGGTTACAATAAATGAAATGTTAATTCTTTTCTGTTTGCTTTGCAAGCTTCTGATGTATCAAAAGCCGTTTAATTACCTATCCTTGTTAAAGGTTCTGCAGTTGGAATGGATGACTGTCTCCATATATGCTGTGCAATTACTGTTAAGTAACGGGAAAGCCAGCTGAGTGGTCAGTCAGCAAAAGCATTACTGGGAAACTACGGGGCTATTAAGCACTTATAACCTGAAAATGAATTTTCAAGTGTCTTTTGTGTTCTGAAAGAAGGATGAGAGGCAGTTTTAAAAAACTTTGCGGTGAGATCAGAGAGTAAGCAGTGAATGCAATAAGTGAGTGCATTAATCTATGGGGCTGAAAAAAACCCCACCATTTTTCCTAAGAGAACAAAGTATGACAGGGCTATTTATCTCCCTTAGCTTTCCCAGGAGATGTGAACCCAAAATGTTGCGCTCTGTCTCTTCTATCACTGCGCTAGATAATTTTTTTTGTCAAACATCTAACCCAGAGAGGTCAGTTTTCTAAAACAAGCTTTGGTCCTCTCTTCCTGCTTTGGCTCGAAAGAATTTTGCAGATCTGCCTTGCTTGTCAGAAGCGCTTCCTCCAGAGCAGCATGGGTAAAATGTTCAGAGCATTCACTTGTTTGCATCAAAAAGACAAAAGTAATAACATACAGTTGCTTCTGTGTTTATTGTGAGTATTCCCACCTGCAGAATAACATTCTCCCAGTTCTTTCACTCTGGCTCTGTCCTCTGGGGTGTGGGCATCTTTGCTCGTAGACCATAAGGCTGTGCTGAACATTTGCTATTTGTTTTGAGTTGGACGCGCTTGCCTGCCTGTTGGGCGAGTTGTTTCAGTTGGCATCAACCTTTCCATACAGGAACGCATGTTTGACCATAGGAACAGCTGAAATAGCTGGTTTTCCAGAATGTTTTGCTTGAGTTCTCTCTAAACCCAAAGCCATGGAAGGCTTTTTAATGCAGTAATTTGGCATGAGCAGATGCAAAGTTAGGCAAAGCATGTCGGTTTGTGGGTGGCAGCTGAAGGCTTGTATAGGAGCACTCAGTAAAGGAAGGGAACCACTTTCCAGAATGCTCTATCAGCAGCTGATGGCATGTGCAGCAGTGAAGCTTTGCCCCTGTTGTATTGCTGAGAATGACCCCACAGCCCTATAAGTCTCAGCTGTACCTGTGAGTCAAGCTGCTAAGCTTCTCCAGCTTCAGTGTTTGTGTACCTTATATTTGTGCTGTTTTATATAGCTCAAGAACCTTTAGAGCAGGAAAACACTATCACCTTCTTTGAATGACTTTCATTCAGAGGGAATGGAAAACCTGGTTCAGAATTGAGTTTCTGACTGGATTAAAAATCCCTGCTCTCATTCACTTCATATGAAGCAGTAAGCCACTAGTTATTTGAAATGGGGTTCAAATATGAGACACGAGGTAAATTTCTCGAAGAGTTGTCATTTTATGTGCCTGTAGCGGTGATAACCTGGATAAAGCAATAGTAGGAAAATTATTTCTGGGGGAAAAGTGATGGGGAAGGTATTCTGAGTATGGTACATTTATGGTAACTGTTGGAGCTTACACCTCTTACTAGAAAGATTTTGGATGTTTGACTGGTATAATCAAAACCACCTGGATTATGGGAATTCAAAGTTTTTTTTTAAAAAAAAAAAAAGCTCAAGAAGTCCAATTAGTAGAATTCAATTCATTGGAGTTTAAAAATTAATAGTAAGTTACCTTATAAAATATAGATCACTTGAGACTAAACTAAGAGCAGGCATGTGGTTTTGATTTTTTTCTTTCTGTCAAACACTGGCGTGGTATGAAGTCCAGACAACTTTATTTTCCTGATGCATTATAACCAGCTGCAGATGTTTTAGACATTATTGCTTCTAAATGGGCTTTGACAAATGCATCCTGGAAGCCAGCAGCTCTAAATATTACATGCAGTGTATTCTGAGGAGATGTTGGAAATAAAATGTTAGGAATTAAACGTTTGGTATCTGAATCAAGAAAATTTACTTTCTGCCCTTGTTGAGGGATTTGCTAGCTGAGAACATTCTTTCTGTGAGACGTACACAGATGTTAGTTAGGACACATGGAGAGTCTGGAATAAATATTGCCATGGATGGTCTTCCATGATAAGTTATATACTGGAAAGAAGACACTTTCTTAGAAAGGTACTTATCTAAATGCTAAACTAAAATTTATAACAGGAATGCAGCTTTTCGCTGTTACAGCAGAAGAATTGAACTGTGTTTTTCAACAAATGGTAACATTGCATTTTGTGCATCAGTGACCACAGCGTGGCCCTCAACTACAGAAACTTTTTTGGTATTTCAATTACCCTGCTTAGGATTAAAGAACTTAAAAAGATCTTTTTGTCATTGAATTGAACACTTGCCCAGAAGGGCATCTTCATATATATATATGTGTGTGTGTGTGTGTAGGAGTATTACAAAATGTTGCTTGTGTATTTGAATGTATGACTTTGGGGTGGAGAGGGACTATGTGATTACTGACATTGGAATTGCATCAGGTGTCCGTTATTTCCATTCACTCATTTTTCCATACCTTGAGAGAGGTTGGGAAAATAACTGTGCTTTGCTGTAGACGCCTCATTAAAATGCAACTCAGTATGCAGCACCCTGAGTTCTCAGTCTGGGCAACTCTGGAGGAGAGAAAGGAGGCATCCTTAGAGGATGAGCTGAATGCTCAAAACTGTGTAGGAGAAATAGCCCCTTAGGCAGAGATGTGCCAAACAGGCAATGCATCTGAGAAAGATTGTTCATATGTTAGCTCTTTGTCAAGTAATGTTTATCCTAATTGTGCAAAATTGCTAGGGGAAGGGAGGCGCAGATCTGTATAGAGAATTTTAAAGGGAATTGGGGATTGCTTAAGTGCCGTCAGTAACTTTTCATGCAAGAACCTTTTTGATAAAAAGATATTTCAGAACAAGGTATGTACCTTATATATAAAGGTTAACGGTGCATCCCATTTGTACCACACAGGGTAACCAAAGGGAATCTCCTTGCCCGTCTGTGTTACCCCTAAAGAGCCTTTTTCCAGCTTTAGACCAGTTTAAATATAAGCCAGCTTGTGCTCATGGAAATCCCTAGAGTCTGCCTGGCACTGGGGAGCAATTCCAAGAGAAGATTAGAGGTGGCAAGCATCAATGGGTAACTACTTGAGCAGGGACCTGCATGCTTTGCTCCAAGGGACATGGCACACTGCCCTGCAGCAGGGAGCTGAATCAAGCAAATGCAAGTCTAATGATTTGGATTTTGCTATTTCACATTAGTGTTTAAAACTGCTTAGATATAATCCTCCTAGCAAATCTCTCCATGCTTTGAGATGGTGAACATGCACTACCGCAGACTGGTTTTTAAATCTGAACTGGTTATACTGAATTCTTGTGCAACTGAACAAAGGCTTTCACTGATGCTTGGCAAAGAGGAGAAGTTTTCATGTTTGATTCTGTTTATATAGGAGCATAAAATGGTTCTTTGTATCGATGGGCTATAATGAATGAAACATTAAGCCAGTTGTTTGGGGTTTGATACTTCCCAGTTGTGTAGTGACTCTGGAAAATGTCTATATCAAATATTTGGAGGGGAGAATTCTACTAAGCTGTTGTAAAACTACTAGTTGTGTGTGTTTAGTTGGACAGATTTTCTTGTCCTACATATTATTAAGAAAGTTCACATTGAAGGATGCTGTTCATAATAGGAATCTTTTCTCAGTGGTTGCTCACCTGAGCCACAAAAGGTTTTTTTGCCTAGTCTCTCAAGGTTCTTCCACTACCTTTAGAGCTTACTTGGTTTTTTTGCTGTGACTTCATCTGAAAAGTCTCAAAGATAGTATGTGCAGTCGTCTTAACATGCTTATGCTCAGAGATCCCTTCTGTACTGTGTATGGAGCCCCAAATCCTTGCAATTCTGATTAGAAGATAAGCCACAGTTCATTTTCTGAAAAATCAGTCAAAAGCATGTGGTATTGTTATGCAGCACTAGAAAGATTGATCTGAATAACCTTTGATATCTGTAGTAGCTGTGAACTTCAGCTTGCATCTTATAAGGAAAAGAAAATGATCCTACCTCTAATGGAAACTAGCAGAAAGTTGGCTTCTATTTAAGGAACTTGGGGTGGTTTCTCCTCTGTGTGGTCCAAGTGAAATATCCTGGCTTGTCTGAAACAACTGCTGCTTTTTGAAAATGCATTTAGAACAATTGTGGTTAAAGTATTTGAATTTCCCATGTCACTACCATGTCTATAGTTTCTTTGTACTTTACTGTATCGGATGAAATGTTTAGCTTAGTGTAGTGAGAGCTGCTATGATAATTGTTGCACAGTCAGACTAGTTCTTGCCGAGGGTGGAGGATTAAGTGATGAAGGCTTTTTAACTACATGAGTATTGGGTTTTTTTGCATGCAGTGATCTTTCTGAAACTTGCAAAGAAGATTACTTAAATAGACCAGTGCTGCTGTAGAGTCACTGTTGTTTAATCAGAACCTTCTTTGGATGTCATTGAGATTAAAACGTTAGTGTGGACTTGATGCAGTTCTGAAAACTAAAGCAAGTGCCTGGTTAAAATTTTGCATAGGGGAAGGTGGTTTAAATTTCATTAGCCAAGTATATTCATCTGTCTGGAGATGTTAAAGTTAGGTGTACTAAGCAGCCAAGAATGTGTTGAATTTCTCACCTACTAATGAGCATTTATTGATTCCTTTAAGGCTGGCACCGAGGTTTCCCTTCTTTTTTTGCATAAGCAGCCTTCTACTTTGAGAGGGTTTTAACCTCTTTGGTTCAAGAAGCCTGAAAGTTGGGTAAAAGTGGAGGTGGAGATGTGTTTTTGTATGAAGGAGTATTAAAGTGTGAATTTGAGTTTGCAAGTGGTAGAGAGAGCAAGAATAGTAAATGAATTGCTTGAATATGCTCTGCTACCCAGCAAAAACCAATCCAGTAGCCAAACAGTGGGTGTTATGAAGGGCTTTGAGCCAAGCTGTCTCGGTAATAGAGGTGATTGGATGATCTTGTCCTGATTTTGCAGCTTACTTCCCCCTCTATAGTGCTGGTACAGCTCTGGATGGGAGAACACTGTAAACTAGATCGATGAGAGGAGCTGGATTTGAAACAAGAAACAAGCCTTTTTACAGGGCTTTGTTCCCAAAGGTGATGAGTATAAAATAACAGTGTAATTCAGCAAAGTTTTAGCTGAGCTGTATAGGGGAAGGAGGTTGTTGAACTCACCTGTTCGAAGAATTGCAAGGTTTTAATTCAGACCATTGGCAAAAGTGTCAGGATCTATCAGTCAAAGATTAGTTTTACTTCAAAGCAAACAGCCTCCTTGATTTTGTTTGTTTTGTTATGCAAATTGAAAAGTAGTTCCATTAAATTGCATGTATTAAGAATCTTTTTTTTATTGCTTTTGGCAAGATTGACGGTTCATCGTTACAGTTAAGTGTTATGGTCCTTCCTTCTAATGTAGTTTGTGACAATCCAGTCCTATGTAGGCTGCTTCTGAGCAGCTATCCTAAATGGGATTACTGAAACATTGACATTTATCTGAGTTTTCAGTTGTATAATTCATGATAGCCAACTGCTCTGGCTTATGCTTTTTGGGATGAAGAACTTGTCTTGCCTCTTTGCACACTGGTAAATTTATGGAAATGCATAAATATTTCCTAATCTGGGAGCATCATATGGACATTTAAATCCTGAAATCTCTTTGCTTGTTACTTCAAGAGATGTTCTTAGAAGTAAAAAGGACTTTACTTAGAAATAAAAAGTTCACTTAACGTGTGGTCCCTAGAGTATTTTATAACATGAGGCATGGGAAAATAGGTCTAGCTGAAGGCATCTGTGAAGCAATACTGAGAGAGGAGTAAAAGCTTGAGCAGAGGTGAAAGTATTTCATTGCCCTTTCTGCATGTTAAAGGGAATTCAGTTGCGTCTGCTATGCAATACCAAGGCTGGGTTTTAGTATGTGTAAGATATGAATTATGAAGTGATCTGAGTTCATATTCAGTGTACATCTCTTAATAGCTTAAAATTATTCAAAGTTGTTTCCTAGCACTAAATGCCTGGCGTATTTATGATTCTCTTACCTTTCTAGCAAAGGTGATAACTTTTCACATGTAGCATTTTACTTGGTGTTTATATTGTCTTAAAATACATAGCTTGTCTCCCAGTGGTCTTGCTTGTGCTGACATTCAAAAGTAGAACTGTGTTTAATGGATTTAGTTTGGCATTCAGGCTAATGTACTTGGGCAAAAAATGCTTGCCAAGGAGCATCATGTTCCATGATCTTATGAGGAGAGATTGCTGACAAGTTTAGGTGTGGCTGACTTCGATTTGTGCTAAATAATCTGCCTACTTTTTTTCTGCTAGTTTTGGTAAACAGCATAGGGGGTTGTTTTTTTCTTGAAATGTGACAACCAACCTTCCTCTTGTACTTCCACTTATACTTAAAAAGTCATTTTTCTTACCCCAACCTTTCTCTTCCATGCATCTTTTCCCTAAGAATAGCACTGCAGAGATGTTTCCCACAACATGTTATTTGATTAAATGTTATGACAATTTACAGCTACTTGAAAGCAGTTGCTGTTATCTTTCATTTTACAATGTCAAGTTACTCTGTTTTAAGTGCCAAAACTTTACATCTCCCTTTTATAAATATCATTCTATGTGGCTCACCTGTACACGTGTCATCTCTGTATGTCCTCTCCTTTATGGCAGGGAGAACAGATGTTGCTACCTTCCCAACAAAAGATGCTTTGGGCACTTGCTGCAGGAGATGGTGACTGGACTGTCAAAAACAATCTTTATGGCCAGGCTGGTCTTTCACAAGGAGATGTGTTTACAGAGCATGAAATTAACATTTTTGCACAGAGGCAAATAATTGCTTACAACAGAGACTTTAGTAGCAGATTTGAAGCTTGAATGATTATTAGTAAGGTCAGATGGAGCACATAGTGATGTCCACCTCCTGAACAAAGTCATTCAGAACTTTTTAGCTGTTCATATGCTGGAAGTTTTTAAATATTGTAATATTCGCCCCTTCAGCTTGTCACTTTTGATAAAAATTTGTAATAGGCTGGGTTGCTGTATCTGTATATATGGTATGGTTCCTTCAAAATCGTTCTTGAATGAAAAACTTTTTTTGACTTGCAGAAAATAGGAGGAAGCCAGTTTCCCATTACCTTAGTCTTGAGTTATTATCTAGTAGTACTCTAGCAATAGCAAGGATTTTTAAGGGGCTTTGCAGGAAGTGTCTGTAAACCAGACCTTTGTCACAATCAAAAGTGAAGATCGTTAAAGCTGTCTGCGGTCATGATACGGGTCTGAGGGGCCAATAGGTCTTGGATAGAGTTGGCTGTCCTAAGCTGCTGTGGTTAATGCTCTCACTAACCAGGTCAGGACTTCTTCTTGTGCAGTGATGAAAATCTGTTTCTGAAGAATGGATATTGGCGAAATTAATCACATTGATTCTTCACTTACGATACAAATCAAATTGTGAACTTCTCTCTTCTATGGTACTAAGACCAGTTCATCATCATTAATTGCATCTCTTCATTACCAGTTTCCTCAGCCTGCTTGCTCCCTCAAGGTGACTTCCCCACTCAACAGATGTGCATGTCTGACAGGACATTTAAAAACCACTGAGCTTGAAGTAGATGAACTTTTTTTTGTAAAAGAAATTCTGTTGCAATTAACCACATGGTAGTATTTAGTAAATCTGACGTTAAATGTAAGTATCCAGTCAAACTTCAAAGTGGAAATAGCATTTCATCTCTGCACGCCACCTTTGTAATTGGTACTTAAAGCTTAAGTGCTCCATTTTCATAACGAAATAAGTAAGCAATATCATAAAGGCTGTTCTGAAAACCTTTTTAAAAATGCCATTGCACCTTTACTTTTCTGTAGGACAGCATTCTTCAGAGGTAGTGACGCTTCTTGCTTTGTTTGTGTTGTGCTGTACAGCCCTAACTGTAACACCTTTCAGTAGTTATCCTTGTCTGTACTGAAAGCCAGTGCATGTGGTGCTTAAAACAAATGTCCAGGCATCACCTGAGTACTCCCCAGAACAACCAAAATCTAGGATACAGGATATATCTCGCTCCTTGCTGCCACTAAAAGAAGGCTTTAAAATAATTTAAGCTACTTCTATACAAGATCAGACAGAAGTTCACCTTCAACGTTCCTCCAAACAGGTGAAATGGGGCTCAGGGTTTCTGTGCGCTTTGTATAAGCTGTTCACAGCACTGTTTTGACAGCCCTGTTCTTGCCACAAGGTGTTACACCACAGATTTTTCAGAGGACATGAGAAGGATCATGCATTCAATGAATTACTCAGTTGCTCTGCAACAAGACCTCGTAATAACTTACCCTCTTTGAAATAGTCTTGGCAGTGTGAACATACTACTTTTTTGCCTGCTTAGTAAGACTTGGTAGAACAAACAGCCAGCCACATGTGAGGAGTCTCTATAGGTCATTCTCTGCTGCAGCTAATGTACAACCATCCATTTTGTTTCTTTATAGATTTTTCTTTTTTGTTGATGCTTAAACAGCATTCTTTCAGTGTTCAGCGAGACTCCGAAGTATTAGATATAACCTGTTTGAGTCAAATTGGGTACTTGATTCTGGTACAACAAGCTTCAAAATCTCCATTTCAGAGAATGTCCTACTAGACAGCAATTTTTCTCAGTCCCATGGAGGTTCATTATAGCAAGGTCAGTCTGTGCACCATAGAGAAGAGAATTTCTATTTTATCTTAGGGCTAACTGCTATGCTATTGTAATCACCCTGAAGGACAGTAAGTTCTCCAAATAATTTATTTGGAATGTAGTTCTGCTGTACTATAGGAGCTAGAGTAGATCTAGGAAAATAGAAGATATTGTGGTGTATTTTAAAGTGATTTCTGCTGGATGCTTGTGAAACTGTTCAGCTGCCTTAGCCTTCGTTTATTTTAAACTTCCAGAAAGCAGACAGTGAAGATTTCTGGAATTCAATGTTTTCAATGTACTCTCAAGGGAGAGACCTCCCCCAAGACCCTTGTGGTAAAATGAGACTCCTCAGTGTCTAATTGCCTCTCAACCCAAGATGGAACATAGAATCATAGAATAACCAGGTTGGAAGAGACCCACCAGATCGAGTCCAACATATTACTTTCTCATGTAGTTGAAAATCCTCTTCCATAATTTCATGTGTTGTACTTTTAATTTCATGTCTTTCTGACTACTTCTTTGCAATAGTGTGGAAAAGTGTGAAGACTATTTGTAATAATTCCCCTTTCTTTCTGCCCAGTCATCTCTACCCTAGTCAGCACCCATTATTTTGCATTTGTCTGTGTACGATATTTCTGTAAATATCTCCGGATGGAACTTGCTTTTTTTTGAACAGTAGGACACTTTGATTCATACAGTCTGTAGTCTGTCATCACCCAGAAACGCTGATGAAACAGCTGCTGAACAGCTGCAGAAGGCGTCACGTAAGTCTTGTGTCTGTACAGTTAGTGCTACCTTTACTCACCCTTTCAGTTGTATCCCGGATTTTTTGATGCATTGTAATGTTGTCAGGACCGCATTAGAATTTTAATCCTGTTCTCCACTTAGCTGACAACATCAGCAGTTTTAACAAGCACACTTTTCATCCGGTATTGAAATCGATAAATAATTTTACAGGGTCTAGAAAGATTGTGATGAAGATTGTTTTGACAGATGACCTGAATGTTTGCCTTGAAATGTGTAAGTTTTGATTTGATTTGAGTGAATTCCAATTCCGATATTAACTGTAGCAAGGCTTGGTACACTCAGTTTTGCATTGTTGAGCGGAGTGATGCATTTCTTCTGTCTACCCAGTTGTTACCTGTCCCAGAAAGCAGCTGCTTGTTTTTTGTTTTGAATCCTGACACCGCTGTTGTTAGTAGTAGTTTGTCACTCTTAAGGTGTCACCTAAAAGTGATTTGTCACCTTTAGCATGTCTTGATATCTGCATCCCTAGCCCTGCTTTTCCTCAGTTCCTCAGAAGTGTTTGTCACCTTTCGGTTATTGGAAATCTCATTCATCTTCCACAGGCACTCAGAGATAATGGCCCTGAGACTGTCAGCCAGCTTCTTTCCTGCCCTAGTCAATTTGTTGTACCAGTTTCTACTTTTCTTTTTTCCTGTTGTACTCTAACCAGGCTCAGTGTGCCCTCTCACTGCCACTATGAACAATCAGGTAGTTTCTTGCCATATTACAACTTGCAGCTGCCTGTATCAAGTGGTGAGTGATCACTACTAGAAGGCATCTCTAGGAGGGACCAATGTACCTATGTAGGATCTAGTCTCTAGATCCAGCATTTCAGGGTTGATCACTTTGATCCTTCCCTTGGGTCAGCCTTGTCTCAGCCCAGCGTGGAGTCGTGGACAATTCAAAGCAGTGGGATGGCATCAGGATGCGTGATGTTCATCATTTCATGCTGTAATTGAAAGGGACTAAGGCAGACCTCCTGATCAGCTTGCTTGGAGAGGAGTATTAAACCCGAGAAGTGTGATCAAATGGCGCACACAGGTACTACTGGGAGTTCTGCCAATGTTTTCCTTGTGGAGGGAGGAGTGGTGAAAGGCTGGTAGATGCTGTCTTGCTGAGTATGTGTACTTGGCACTTCGGCTTCTAATGATAAGTCCCTGTCCATTGTTGTAAATCTAATATATTTTTAAGGTGCCCAGAACTTTCCATGGGATAACCTTCCCCATATGGTTCATTGTAGGGTTTTAGTCTTTAATTTTTTAACACTTTAGTCCTTAAATACAATGTGTATGTTCTGCAAGTCACTTTTGCAACACATCAGTGGTGGCTTTGTTTCCTAGAGGAGGATGAAGACTGAAGTTGGGATTTTTGTGCTCAGCTTTTGTTCCCAGTGGAATTTTGCAGCTTGTGCCTGGTCTCAAGGAGCAGCTTGTGCTTTCTGCAGAGAAGAACTGCTTGTAGGAACACCGTAACAGTACAAGAGTCTGCTACAACTATTGCTCAGCTGCTCTGCACTGCTATGTGCAGCAGGATTCCTCCTAACCATCCAGGGCAGTAATTGTGTGTTCTGCCTTCTGTACAAGGATAATCTGGAGATACAACAAAGCAAAAGTGCCTGAAATGAACTGATAGCATAAACAGAGGGAAATGGATGGGAGCATGGCTCCGATTTTATGAGTAACTGGGGTAAAAGCAGTAAGTCTGATTCTGAGAGGAGTGTGATCAATCCTGGCATGGATGTGTGCACTTGCTTTTGATGGGTGCAGTGAACTAGTTGTCTGAGCAGCAGTTAAATACCTTCTTGGAAAGAAGAGGCATCTTAAATGTTGCGTTTTAGTGCTGATGTTTTCAGTTTAGCCTAATGCTGTCAAGAAGCATCAAGTCTGCTTAGAAGTTGGTAGGGTATTTACTTTAAAACCTTTAGAATGGCTAAAAGGAAAATAGTGGTATTCTGTTGCTGAAAACCAGAAAAATGCAGTTTTGCTGTATTGCTGCTAACAAAAAGCTGTGCTGAGTTTGATGCTAACCGTGTGAATCAAGAAGCTAAGCAAAAGGTAGAGTTCTTCAAACCACCACTTGAAGTAATAGTAAATGTTCAATTGGAAATCTTTTTGGGTTTTTTTTTATAAACCAGAGCTGTCACAGTGATTATTAGGGCTCTGTTGGTTGCCCAGTGACTGGAAGGCAAGCAGACAGTGTCAGCACTAAGGGTACAGAATGAAGAGTGTGGAAAATAAGAAAGATGCTTGTAATTCTCTTTGCTTTATTTGAGTTAGTGGGAACCATGTTCAGTGATGTTTAGATATTACATGAGTGTGGTATTGCTTCTGGTAGCAGGAGGTAATTGGGTGAAAAAATATTCTCTGAAAATACCTGTAAGCCTCTTGATGTTTTAAGTTCTTCCTAGGATCATTTTGGCCTGGGTTTTTATTCAGCAGGGGAGTCCTTTGTGACTCAGCTGCATCTCCAAAGACGGTTTATTGTTAAACCATAACTGTGATCTGCGAGCAGGACAAGCTGGCGCAGCAGGTCTGTGGATTAATTCCTGTACTAGCAGGTGAATGCTAGTAGATGATTTGACATCCTCTGGGTTTGGGTCTGACTTTGCAGCAGATGACGTAGTTCTCGGTCAGATTGTGCCTTTCTTTGAATATCTGATAGGGGATATATCTGTAATTTTATGTGTAACTCCTAATGGTTGATAAGGGCTCAAAAGAAAAAAAAGGCAAAAAAAGACACTTTTTCCCTTGTATCTTTCAAAATTCTTTAGGGCAAAAGCAACTTCTAAGGTTGATATGCAGCTTGCTATGGGAAGTGCTCTGTCTGCTGACATAAAATACCAAATCTCAGTACCTAATGCACAACTGAATGGGAATTATGGTTTTTATTCCACTTTGAGTCACATGTCATGTACATTTTATATGAATTGTATATAGCTTTCAGTAGCAGTAGGTGTTGGGTGCACTTTTACCTTTTTGGAGCATTTCAGAACAGTGTTATTAACCTTTCTGAAACCAGCATGCTCCACATGCTGACAAAATTTTTCCTCTTAACAGAACATCAAACTTGTGTAATGTGCCCTTGAATGTTGCTTGAATAAGTATGGCATTGGCCCAGTTTCCATGAAGAAAGGTAAATATCTGATCTGCGCTGTCAGCTGTTGCAAAGGCTGCTGCAGCTCTGTGAGGCTTATGGATACCTCAGGGTGCTCTGCCTTTCCAGGCAAAATCCAGATCGCTTCTGTGTACTGTCGTGAACTATCACTGTTGGCAAGCTTTCAGACTGCCTTGCTCATCCTACCTCAGGAGACAAGCTGTAATGCAGTCTCCTATCCTAACTCTGCCTTTCTCTATCACAAAGTGCAAGGCATCTTGGTGGTACAGTTTGCACATTGGGAAGTCCCAAGACTGACTGGTTTTCTCTTGATTTGTTTGTCTCTGTGGAAAATACTTAGACTCATTCCCTTGGGTGTCTTGCAGGTCGATTTTATCCTGTCCTTGCTTCAAAGATTGTTTGAGAATGAGCAGCCATCTCCCTTTTTTTTTAATACCAGTTATACCAGGAGTTCTATCTGGGTTTCCGAAGGACCTGGTGCCTATCCAAGTAGATTCTGTTTCATGAAACTCGCAATCTCTCATTGTTCTTTTGTGATTCAAATAATTGTTCACTCATCTTTCTGTGAATGTACAGCTTGCTGTATTTAAAACAGCTTTAGATAGCACTAAATGCTGTGGAAAACAGTGTACATCTCTGGATTTCACCTTCATAGCTTCAACTAGGAGTTGCAGCCTAAATCAGATCTTGAACAATAGATGTGTTCTGGTTCCTTGGGATGGCTCACCCAACAGTGTTTCCAGACAGCATGTAAAGCAGAAAGGGGGGATGGAAGAGGTGGGAAGACTTTAATGTTATTTGGAGTGACAGTTCAGAGACGATTTTCACCTACATCTTCATTCCTCATATATTTGTTGTCAAAGCCCCTCATGACTGGCGTACCTCGGGTAAGATGAGTAACAGGTTGTATCTCCCATCTCAGCCAGAAAGTAACGCAGGGAACGATGTTTTCTTTGGGAATTTTATAATGTATTGCTGTATGCTAAAGCAGGGTCAAAGAAATGTGACTATTGCTTGAGGGGGAAAATAAGGTTTCCCATGCAGCTAAATGCCTAGAGCTTATTCCACAGTTGTAAGATCCCTGAGACATGAATCTGTGTGGGAAATTGAGCCTTCCTGTAGATGGGAAGGTCTGTGAGCACTGTAGTGAACAGTAAAGATGAGAAAGCTGTTGTGGGGAAATTATGTTATGTTCTGAAGTCTAAAAAAAGGCCAGCTGGCAGTTTGGCAGCTGAAAGCAAAGTCTGAGACTGAAACTGCTGTGCTATCACAAGGTGTGCTAAAACCTGGGGAACATCTCGCTGCTTAGTGCCCTGCGCTGACTTTGGAAAGGCACTGTGCATCTGGAGGCTTGGATTAAATTAGCCATATAATAAGTTTAGAACAGCAAGCACTGCAAGACTGTAATATTGTTTCTCGAGGTAAATGAAGAGCAAAGTGTAAGGTGTTCGGTAGAGATAGATGTCTAAGCTGGATGTCATATCACACTTCTCAGCTGATGTCTTTAGACTTTCACTGGCTGATGAACCAGGACTTTTTGCTAGATAAAATTTTGTTTGTGCTAAGGGATTTTCAGCAACTGCAATTGAATAAAACTTAACTGAAAGAATTAAAAAGGGAGGAGGAATCAATTCAAGCAAGTACTGTTCTAGTGCTTGATATAAAAAATGTTCTGCATTAAAAAGTATAGTCAGCTAAAATTGGGTAATGCTTAAGCAGCAGGCTGTCCTGCCCACCTAGGAGCTGCATGCCTTGTGTTCTGCAAGGAACATATTTCTTTAATAGCTCTACAATCAGCTACCAACTGTCCCTGGGTGTTCTGCAGAAAAGGCTCAGGTCTGATCTGTATTCACTGATCCGTTCAGCTGATTCTGGTCCAGCTGTGGCTGAATTATCTGACAGGTGGTCGGGTCTGATCCAGGAGTGCCCACAGCATTTGTGGCTCTGCTTTGTGAAGGAAGCAGGCAGGTTATTTCCATACCCCGAAGTGTGGCTTTCTCAAAGCAAAGCCCAAATCTCAACGTGTGGATTTCAGTGTTTCTGGTTTTTCTGGTGGGAGAGTATGATGGTCAAATGGTAGCATTGTCCAGGAAACTTTTGGGTCTGGTTTGAACCTGTTGCTTGGATCTGAGTCACAACAGGACTGGGAAGACACACTTTGCTTTTTTTTTTTGTCTTCAGAATTACTTAATCATTCCATGTGATGTGCTGCCATTTAGTCCTGCATTGCCTTTTAATAGTTCCTGAAACTCTGAAGGTATGGATTATGTTAATGTAGCTTGTAAATTTTTGATGGACTAAAATAGCTTCAAAAATTAACCTTTAGAAAACACTTGTGTAGATCACAGGGTTTTTTCAGCTTCCTTTATCTAGCAGCATGTTCTCTTCTGTTCCAGTAAGTGAAGAGTTTGGACTGATCCAAGGTTGTGCTCAGCTTCCTGACCTACTAAGTGCCTCCAGCTGATGCTGGAGATATTTTTATTCTTAATTAGATCATCTGAAATGCTCAGATGTTTTCATACCACAGTGAAGGATGGGTGCTGTCTGTGCTGCATGCGTGTTGCATCAATTTGTTGTTCAACACATGCTAATAGATCTCTGACAAACAAACAAAAAATTATTTATTTGTGGTGTAATAAGACTTTATTAATTTACAAAAGGGCTACCTACATTTAGCATATCATTAAAACCTGGGCTTCCTGCTTCAGTGAGAGGGAGGATTCCTCCTGTTCTTTGACAAATTTGACTTTTATGTTTCCTGCTTTCCAAGGCCCCTAATATACCTTAGGTTTTAGCAAACTGGAGAGAGGTTACCAATAGATGTTTCTGCTTTGCCATGGCGCACGTGGATCATGACAACTAGGTTTAACCAAAGAGTCTTCCATGGCATCTACCTCAGTTTGCAAATTCCTTTAATAAATAGAGGAATGGTTTCTCTTTGCTTTGTCTTTTCATATTTTTCTGGATCATTTCATTCTCTTCAGCATCTTATTGTAGGGTGCATATGTAAGATATACTTACTGAGGTCTGGGGTAAATGAAGAGACCTGGGATGGAACAGGTTCCCCCTTTTAACACTGCCTCCAAAGATCATAGCTTCTTGGTTTTAAAAAAAAACTAATAAATCAACAAAACAAACATTTGAACAGAGATCAAAATCTGTACAGCATTATGATTAGAGTGTGCGCTTCAGCAAGTGTACTTTTTCCTTGTGTATAGAAAACTCTTGGCTTACATCTCCATCCACCCTTCTTTTATTCTGCCTGGAGCCAGGCACACTAAATAGTGATTAAACAAAAGATTAAAATTCCATTTTTGCGCATTTGGCGTTTGAACGCTGATCAATTGCTTTGGCGGCATGTTAGCTAACAGCATGGTAGACAACAGAAGGGGCTTATTTACAGCAATCTGTCTAAATCCATTTTCTATGTATTGCTTAATATGCCTTTCTACTTTAATTCATTTTCAGTTTTTAAAAAATGAAGGATGGAAATGGGCAGGAGTTTAGTCTAAGATATTGCTGGGGAAGTAATGACTCCTTAGTGGTAAACAACTTTCAGTTCTTAAAGAAAAGCAAATGTGCTTGAGCTGAAGTAGAACTTATGGGCTTCCTGTAGGAGTTAATGGATAAAATTCAATGGCTTGTGCGCTTACGTAGCTTGACTAGATGATCATAACGAACCCTTCATGCTTTGAAATCTCCTTGTTGCATTCCTGTTTATAACTGACCATTTGAAAAATGAAGAGGGTATTTTTTGCAAAATGAGAAGCTAAAGTGGAGCAAAACAGAAAGTTGCCGAGTTTGTAGCCTCACTGACCTGTGTTATAGGGACAGAAGTTCAGAGGTGGAATGCTTTTTTTACCCTACCCAGACAGCATCCATAACAGCAGTGTTCAGACAGTGATCACTGCGTCCCACAGTTAAAATGCAGATAAGGGGGAGAATGCTGGTGAGATTTGGACAAAAATGTTATGCCTCCTGCTATGCAATTAGAATTGCTGAGAAATTAGCATAAAAGTGAAAGCTGAAATACAGCATTACAGGTAAGACAGTTCCCCACAAATGAGATGCTTGCTTAACAGTCAGTCAGTCCTTGGAAACTTGCTGTGTTGTGCAGATTGCTTAGATATCACAGTCTAGAGCGTCTGTTGAAGAGACATCATCAAGTTATGGAATTTGCATAATTGAGTCAAATCCCATGCAGAATCCCTGAAGAAAACCACTAAAAAAAGCAACATTCTGGTCCTTGTGTGCTGTCTGAATTTCTAGACCTCAGACATCTTTTACGAAGAGGAAAAAAAGCGAACGAAAGACAAAAAAAAAAACCAAAAAAAACCCCAGTGTCAGGAACCTGCTCATTTTCACAATGAGAGAGACTTTGGGTGTGTAAATACATCTCTTCCCTCTGCCCATGATGGCAGACTGCCCATAGCTTTACACTTGGCTCTGCTCATAGCAATGACATGAGCATAAAAATTGCAATCAGGGGGTTGAGGAGTCATTGTTTTATCATTTGCACTGACTTTTTTTGATAGTATGCTGAAATTAAGTTAGTCTTGAAAGTGGGATTCTTAGCAAGGAGTGTGATGCTAAACAGCCTGCTCGATCTCCACCTTCCCTTCCGGGCTACACGGATCGTGGGTGCTGGCAGGATCTCTGAAGCAAAGACACTGGTATTTATTTTCTAGCTCTCAAAGTCACTTCAAAATTAATGTTCAGACATTGTTGACAGAACTTGTCAGTGACTCATGGCAGACTTTTCAGATACAGTGTTTTAATAGCAGCCCGCAAAACCAATGTAAGTGTTATATATTTGCTTGCGAGAAATGCAGTTTGAAATATCCTAACCCCTTAACATTTACCCAAGGTGAATTAAATTTAACGGAGCATTTCTGAATTGGATTGACTAATGTATGTTCTCTGCCCAAGACCCAAAAGCTTCAGAATGCAGAATATCTGTCAAGACCATCTGTAGTTATGCCTTGCCTTTGAGATTTTAAAATCTACTTAGAGGGGTGTGTCAATCCACTAGAGTTTAATGTTGTGTTTATCTTGTGTGAATCATGTTTGTCTCTAGCTGCAGAAGGCAGTAAAGTCGTGACAACTGCAGGCAGAGGGACAGATAACAACCCTACGCAGTCTTCATTTTACATTGCCCATCCTTATAAGTCACCAAGACTGGGAGCTGAGGAAGGGCTCTGTACAGGACTTTAGGATCTGTAACTTCTACTTTGTGTGCCTCCAAAGTCCAACACTACAGTTTGGAAAGGTCTGAATAACTTATGCATGTATCCCATAGTTTCCCTCTTCCTTAATTCAAAGTTTACAAAGTCTTAAGTCTTTCTCTTGACACATGTGGTCTTAACAGGACTTAGCTTAGACCAGCTCAAAGGCATTTTCCTACGTGAATTTATTTGGGACTGAGGAGGGATTACATGCATCTGCCAGACCTACTGTCCACCTGGCTGATTTGGGCTCTGTATGTAATACAGTGACAATCTTTGTGACTTTTTTTTCCTTTTGTCTAACAGCCCTGAAGGATGGGGCACTACTGCCTACTTTTACTCAGTATGGTAATGATTAAATTGCTTGCATTGGATAGTTGCTTGCTCTGAGGGTAATTAAATGCATGTTGTTGACCTCTCTGAAGAATGGCTTGAAGCTGTGCAGAAAACTTACTTTCCTGTTCACATTATTGAATACTGAGTGCACAAACACAAGAGTAACTCAAGCCCAGAGTGTGAGTGTGCTCACCCTGAGCCAGAATGGCTGGAACTGCTTTTTTGTGGCTGCTTTGATGGTACAGCTCTGTAATGGCATCACATTCTTCTCATGAAACAGCCAATAGCCTAGTTGCCTGGCTTCCCTCCAGAGGATGCTGGAGATGTTGGTGTGAATCCTTTGTGATACATCTTGAACTTGTCTCCTGTCTCCTTAGAGCTGTCGTGGAGTGCAGCTCAATATCCATCCCTTCAGCATATTTCAAAATGAGAGCAATCCACACAGGTACCTGCAAAGGTGAACAGAGATCTTCTAAGGGACAGTTTCAGACGAGAGCTGAGAGGGAAGGGAGGTGCCTTTGCAATTTTGGTTTAAACTGCCTTAAGCCCCAGGGACTCATGTGATTTAAAACACTCTTACCAATGCCCTGTTAGGCAGCCTGGATGTCTTTTTGCTGGTGTGTCTCTTTATTCCTCTTTCTGCAGTGACTTCCCCTGGTTACTTCACAGGGACTTGACATAGGATACTGTCGTGCTGTGTGCAGAAGGGGTGTCATGAGGCTCAGAGTCACACTGGGCATCTCCTTTTTGATCTAGTCCCTGGACACTCTTTAAGTCCTTCAGTGGTGGGTGGGTTTTCTAGAGTAACTGCTAGTAAGGGGTTTACACATGTTCTATTACAGCGGATGGCAGAAGTAATAGTGGTAGTGTAAACGATTCTCCTGGTGTGCTTCTTCAGGCCAGAATGCTATAAATGAGACAAAAGGGATTTAAAATATTGATGTTTCAGACTTGCCAGTTGTTCCTGTGCCCAGTGTGACACTTGTGTGGAAGCCTAACTCTCAGAAAGTTGGCAAAACTCTCCTTGCAAGGGGGTGCTCTGATCTGCAAGAGCTTTCCAGGACTTTTCCTGGCAGGGAAGTATCCTGGAGGTAGTGAAAGTCAGGCAAAGTTTGCATGAATTCTTTGTGTGAGCATTCAATTGGACAGAGCCATGGGTAGATGCTGGAGTTAGGTTTGCCTGCCCCCATCCACATTGTGCCCTGGCTCTCTGCACCCTGAGGAAGCATCTCGAACCACCCCTGCTCACGCCTGCTGTGCAAGAGCAGCAGCTGCTGCCTGCAACAGAATGAACATGAAGTTTTTGGCTGGTGTTGGCGTACGCACTGTATGCTTTTCAGGGTGCTCTGTGACAGTGTTGCTGATATCACTCAGATTGACCCAAGGACTAGGCACATGCTCAGTGTTGCCCCAGAAGTGTTGTTGTCTGTTGTGTTCACTTTGCCCTCCTAGTGCTTTCTTAAGTTTGATTCCTGGCTCACACATTCATCTTGACACTTAAAAGTACTTTTTTATTATCACCAGGTAGAAATTCACATAAGAACATTGGGGTTTAATGGGATGGCTGGAAAACCACAAGGCAGGTTAAGCAATTTAGCGTGATATTCATATCTGAGTTCAGGTGAGCCCTTACAGAAGGGAAGAGTGTCATTCTTTACCGCTGCTCTGCTGCTCAGGAGCCACACTTACCTTCTCCTGCATGATGGGAATCAATGAGGCTTTTGCAGTGCTTCTCATGAAACATCTCTCCCTTGGCAAATGCAAGTCTTTAATGTGCAGTCAGAGGTGAACTGAAGACATTTGATTGCTGGCAGTGATCTTCATTTTATGCCCTAACAGGTGCAGAGTGAAATTCAGGAAGGTACACTACCAGTTTCTGTATTTAAACAGAAATAACGATTTAAAAGTGTAGAGTTCATGTGCTAAGAGGACAGTGATTAACAACTTCCCTGCTAGCCAGCCTTTGCTGGTTTTGTTGTCTGTTTTTTACCAGTATTATTTGCGTCCTCTAGTGTGGTCCTGCTATTCCAGTGCCACCCTGAGAGTTCTTTTCCCTCCATCTTCATGCATGATAAGTATTTTCCAGAGAATATCCTTGTTAACCAGGTGGCACAAGTGGAAGTTCCTTATTACTTGTTCAGATCATGAACTAGCTCACTGACTGACTTCTTGTCCACCTTGAGTGCCCATCACCTCTCTTTCAGTGAAAATAAAATTAAATTGGAGGGAGCACGAAAGGGCTGAGTAATGCTGTTAGTTAATTGAAATGTATAACCAAGTGTCTGGTTTCATGGATGAAACTTGACTTCTTCCAGGTGTGTTACCATCTGCAAAATGTCAAGAGGCTGAGTGTAAATCATTTTATGATCCATGATTGAAAGGATCTTGATTAGTTTTAAAAATCTTTTATGTGCGAGGGGGGAAAAAAAAAAAGTTCTTATAGTTCCCAGGCTAACTTTTAATCGGGTTGAGGTCTATTACTTTTTAGACCAGTGGTTTATTACCCTTTGGCATGGTAATACAACCAGCACAACTGAAGGTTTTCACACAGCTCCTTTGCTAAGCTTTACCACCCGTAACAGAGCAGGTAGAGCAGAGCATATACCTGCCTTCAGCCACTCAGTTCTCTTAGACATATTAGCTGAAATTGATGGTTTTGTGAGCTAATACAGGGGTCTCCCTTCCTGCCAACTGTTGCAGAAGAGGGGTGATGTAATGGGAATAATCTGCTAACCCTTGGCAGCCAAGTTCACCAGAGCTCATCTGTCAGGCTGCAGTGAGGTGAACTGCATCAGGTTGAAGTGCCTAGGAATAACAAATAAAATGTCCAAACGTCCCATTTTCCCAAGACAAATCTAGGCATAAAAATGAAGAGTTTGTAATTTGGCTAGTCACATAAATGATGTCTGTGTCCCAGATGCCAAAGGTACCTGCTAACCTGGCAAGGTTACTGTGCCAACCGTTACTTTTCGGTGGTTGTTTGCATTGACTGACCCATTAATGATACTTTAAACCTCATGTCCTTCAAGGAGGGAAGCTGCTTTTATCTTTCTAGGAAGTTCTAGCCTCTGGAGTTCTCCCTGCACTACTTGGTCAGTAATGATGCTACAAATGACTTGCTTATATACTTTACCAGCATATTACAAGATAATTGAAAACTCATTCTCAAAGAAGGTGTGTTCATTTCTTGACTTCAAAACCTCCTTAAATATATGTGTGTGTGTATGTACATATATGTGTGTGTGTATTTCCTTTGAATATGGAGATGTCAGTATTTGAAGCATATTGTGGTTTTCTTTCCACGCACCATAGGCTCTTTGATCCTGAATTCACCCCATCTTTCATTTACTAACTTGTTCCCAAAGCACCCATTGCTTTTGAGTTTTGGGAATGACATCATGAAAAGAGGAGCTCTAATTGGGTTCAGTGCAGGCTCATGCCTTCTGTAAAATTTGATTTTAAGTTGATCAGCAAGAGTCTTAATAAATGACCTTTTAAATCTTATTTTGATTTTTATTCAGGTATAGTAGTATGCTCATTAATAATGATCCTGCAGTAGGTCTCCCATTACAGCTTTATTGTTAATTAGATAGGATGTAAGATGTATTGGATGTTTTCAAAATTAAAATGGGAGGTTTTGATAGATTCCCTGATTAAGAATACTGGTCTGCATACATGATGCTGCCCTGAAAAAAATATCACTTAACAGCTATAGATAAAGTACTGTTCTAAAGCAAGCAAAACTTGCTTCCTTCCTCACCGCTTTTAGGGTAAAAACTACTTGCTTGTCATGGTCTTTTCTTTAGGAAGATGTTTCATCTCTCTTGCAGCAGAGAGAGTATTAAGGAAAGGTTTCATATGCTCTGTATTTAATATCTCCAATCTTTTGTTTAAAAGGCATCATACATGAGGCAAAAGAAAGACCGTTACTTTGGTGATGGACCGAGGAAAAAGGACTGGCATAACAAAGAAGCTATAAGGAGGGACTCTGAGCGTGTAGGTATGTAAGATTGCTGTAAGAATGTTTTAATACACGTTGTAATTTTGTTTGATTATATTTTGTAGTTGGAGAGCAGAACGGCATGTTTGGCTTCAAGGTCAAGATGATATTCTTGGCATGATGCAGCAGTTATTGTGTATTAATCCCCTCCAACTCCACAATAACCGTTTTGAGGTTAAAATATATTGGTAACATCTTGATATTTTTAGTATATGTGCAGTATTGATCTTTTTTTAAAAAAAAGCTTGCCAAAAAATGTCTGCCTGTACCTTTCTTGAAAATGGAAGATAAAGAAGGAAGAGAAGAAAAATATTCTAGATTATAACATTCGTGCAATCTTTATTCCATAGTTCTTGGTTTTGTCTCTCATCACATAAAAGGGCCCATTTTGAATGTCATAGCTTTACTCTGGTGTGTCTGCAAGAGCTCTACCTGCTCTGTGTAAGAGCTCAGGTTGTTAAATATACATATCCATCTGTGCTGAAAAAAGCAACAGTGACAAGGTGTCCAAACCATATGGATTCTTCCAGCAGCGAAACAAAAAATGTTCTATAGATCCTCCACAGCATTGCCATAGCCCCTTCATCTGTTTCTGATACTGGAAAGAGGACTTTTAACTTCTACAATTTGCACAACTGAGTGGTTTGTAGCAAAGCTGCTTATTAAATAAAATTGTTAGGTTGACGTGGTTAACCCAGTGCTAAGTATGACAAAAAGCACAAAACTAATGAAGGAATTTTCAAAGGGCTATAAGATGACTGCTTTCCTTTTGATATATGGGTTGGTTTCTGACCAGTTAAGCACCAATTAGTAATAATGATGCATGTTTACTTTCTCTCTGTAGGAAATGGAGAACAGGGAAAACCTTACCCAATGACTGATGCAGAGCGAGTGGACCAGGCATACAGGGAAAATGGCTTTAATATCTTTGTGAGTGATAAAATTTCTCTGAATCGTTCCCTTCCAGACATCAGACATCCAAAGTGAGTATATAGTTTGCATTTCTGTGAGGGAAGATTTATAAGCCCTAAATTGCCACATCTTCAGGAGTGTGCTGTTATTGATGGTGGTGTTGGTGGTTATTGTACCTTTTTTATCAAATACAATCCTTTCACATCATGGTCTTGCTGTCTCCTTAATAAATGACAATGCATAGTAATTGCAATGGGAAATAGAGGAGACCATATATAGTCAAAATTCCCCTTTTTATTCCACATTACTTAAAATTAACAAAAATGTGCAACCCTGGACAGAAGAGAACTTGAGTCCAGAGATGACTTCCTCACTTCTTGTGACCGTTCAGTTGTTGAACCTACTGACTCACCCAATAGCTTTTAGCAACTAGTAAGGTGGAGCTATTGCTTTCTGTAGTGGAAACTGATGTAACTGATAACTCGGTTGACAAATGCCCTTAGTGTAGCCGGATGATGACTTAGTCACTAAATGCTTTTCGTTGTTCTTATGTTGGCCACCAACTGGAAGTGGCCATGAAGGGCTTGGGAGAACAAAACTTGAGTAGCTCCACTCAATTACGTATGAAGAGTTTTATCATAAATCAACGTCTTCCTCATAAAAACCTCATCAGGATATACAAGTAGAAACTAATTCCAATTGAATGCTGGCTTTTTGAGTTCATCTGGTTTTGGACATTAACTATGGTGTCAGACTGGATGTTGTGCAAGCCAGGAGTTTTTCATTAGCAAAAGTGCTTCAGTTAGGACTTAACCCTTGTTTATACAAAGCTGAGAGGTTTTTAAATACTGTTTGTGCAGTTCTTAATCTGAAAACATTGTTAGACACTTGAATGAAAGGTTGTTTTGTGTAAAGCTGTTTTTATCACAGTTTAGTGAATCTGAATTCAACATCTACTTTATTCACAAGATATAATTTGCAGAAGTCAGGTTTTATAATTTGTTAGCTGCACATTTGAGAGATTACCTCTTCAGCTGTCATAGCAAACTAATCAAATACACTGGCATAACACTCCTTCTCAATCAACTCATAAACCAGAGTAGTGAATATAGCTCCATAAATATTTTAGGCATGCAGCTGAAATGTTCAAACATAAAGATAAATCAAGGAACTGAAGAGGCTTGTTGGTCAGCCCATACTTGGGTTCTAGGAAATACAATTTGAGTTTGCTAACCTAAATTATACCTGGCCTCCATTTACAGGGGCTGCCATGGCCTCTGAGAATTTAAACATCAGATAATGCCAGTGTTCCCTCCTCTTAGGTTCTAATGCATTACCTGACGTTGCCCATTGTTTCCAAAGGTTGCTGACTCTTCATTTCTAACTTTGCTATTTAAACTTTTCTAAAATGTGAAAATTCTAACTCTAGTCCCTGGTTAAAATTAATAAGTAGCTCATCTGGGTCACCAACAACTTAAGGTGTGATTAATGATGCTGCTGCAACTGGTTTGCTTTTGCTTGACACATCCTTTCCCCCAGTGTAGTGAGTTATAACTGTGGATGTCTCAGGGAGAGAATAAACAGCATGTATATAATGGATACTACAACAGGCTGGGCAGCGGCAGCGAGTGGGGTTACATATAATGGAGATTTGCAGTAAATGAATTTACTAAAAAGGTCTGTTATGAATTCTGTGTGTCATTAAAAAAGATATCATAGAATCATAGCATAACCATGTTGGAAGAGACCCACCAGATCATCAAGTCCAACCATTCCTATCAAACACTAAACCATGTCCCTTAGCACCTTGTCCACCCGTGCGTTAAACACCTTCAGGGAAGGTCAATCAACCACCTCCCCAGGCAGCCTGTTCCAGTGCCCAATGACCCTTTCTGTGAAAATTTTCTTCCTAATGTCCNGACTTGTGTTATTTGGGAGCTTGATGAGGGAAATTTATAACAAATTTCAACTGAGACCAAGTCCATAAAGAGCATTCTAGAAAGGAGAAAGCTGAGTTTTGGAGCACTTGCTTTACCTGACCTTTTATGTAGAGTAAGAAATAATAGAGACTCTCAGTGGAGATGTACCTGCAGACAGCAGGTAGTGTAAGGAGAAGGTGAACTGGGGAAATGTAGCATCTGTCCTGTTGTTTGTCTAAGCTTTGGGGCCACAGTTGGGATTCTCCCCAACAGCTGGCCTGGATGGGGAAGGACAAGCAACTGATTTGTTTGCTCACCTCCGAGATGGTTTGTGTGGAACTTTATATAGCAAATAATGTCATCTCTGCTTTCTGCTGATTGTGGGAATCAAGGGGCTAGAGGAGTGTGCCTGCCTGGTGCACACATACGTTTAGCAATTGTGTCTTCCTCTGTTAACATTTCCTTTAAGTGCTTCTGGGTTTTTTAATATCGAATACTAATTCTGCAGGTCTTGTAAAGCAATTATAGATGCAGTAGCTGGAGAGAAACAATTTCTTTCCATGCTTACTGCTTAAACTTAATAGCTAAAGTTTTCTACTTGTTAAAGTTAGTCAGAAAATGAGAACTCCAGTTTAAAAAAAATCAGAAGAGATTTAGGGACTCTTGTTTTTTAATGGAACAGAGCTATTGCTAGTAGCTTTCTCAGAAGGTTACGATTGCAATGCCAAGCGCTGGGTGAAGGCAGTCAGTGCAGCTTTATTTTGCATCATGCATCTATGCGTTGCAGCCATAGCCTGCAAGTTCTTGGCAGCACCCCAAGACAATTCATTAGACCCCGAATAAGCTGCTGTCCTTTCACGCAGGCACCACAGATCACTTCCTTCACAGATTTATTGAGCTTGTGTAACAGAGGTACATCCTTCTCCATTCCCTGAGAAAGGCATCAGGAAAAAAGCTGCAACTACCAGAGCTGCCTTTGTTCCCATCTGCCCTTCCAGAAAACAGGGAGGGAATTGCCCACATGCATGCCCTGCATTGTGCCCATAGTGGAAGCCTTTCCAAGTGCCTGGCAAGGAGGAGTCTGCAAATCAGCTCTGTTGAGAGCTGTGTGAGAGATGTGGTACTGTAACAGGGCAGGGAGTGGAGTGTGGAGCACGGCCTCCCTCCCCTGCTTGTGGAAAGAGGGCAGCCTGCTGTGCTGTCGGCACTTAATATATTCTAAAAATATCTATTCATGTAGCCACCTTTGTTTTGCATTGGACGTGTGGGGTTCTGAGAATGTAATAGGTTTTTGTCCTCTCATAAGCAGCTGCGGGGTATTTTTTAACTACAATTGTTCATTGTTTGCCTTTAAATCTTACCTGTTTAACCATGTCCAAACTCCACTATTAGGGCCACACCTGCAGGAAAGTAAACACTGTGTTTATTACTGCAGTTTGAATTTCCAGCATGAATCTACCTTGAAAAGACTCCCAATGAGGCAAGAGAGTGTTACCCTATTTCCTCTAACACTGTGGGGAAACACCCCCAAATTCAAGGGGTACATGCAGGGACTCTGCAGAGCCAACTCTCCAGTCTTACTTATGTTCTGCAGTGCTTTGTGTTCAAAGCCCAGGTTCCTTCACTTTTGTCCACAGAACTACTCCCAGTTGTCAAACTAGACCTGCTGAAAAATGGGGAACACAAACTGATTGCTTAGGAAAAGTAGGATTTTAATAATTTATCCAACGTGACAAAGGAAGTCTTTGGTAGAGGTTGGATCTGTTACGGAGAGAGGTGGGTTTATTGAGTAGCTCTTACCATGCAATTATTATTTCTGCCTGTTGTTCATAGTGTCTTCAACTTCTGGGACTCTTTTGGGAAATGCAGGCACACAAAATCCTTACTTCCTGCAAATTTGGCTTTAAAAAATTTAATGACAGTTATACATGCAAGTAGAGTGATTTGCTTCTCTCCTGATAGTGTCTAAAGAGATGCATTCAACTTCTGAAACAACTTTGTAGAAATTCCTCTTCCTGGTGATCTTTGAGATACAAGAACAGGAAAACCAAGTATTTGTGTATCTCAAGCTCTAACTGGGATTTCCTTTATATCAGCAGCTTATAGATCCTTCTAACTTTTTGTTGCTAAGCATTGCTGGCTATTAACAATCCTCACTTCATATGGAATTTTTTTTTTTTTTTGGCCAGGTAGACTATGTCAGGTCAATACTGGCCTGAAAGTTGGGTTGGTTTTTTTTCCAGGCACTTTGCATCAATTTGAGAAGTAAAGGATGAACTAACTTACTTGACGGTAATTAACATGGAAGTGCTGATGTTTTTCGGCACCACCTTTTAACCTTACTCTACCTGTGTCCAGCTGCAAGAATAAGCTGTACCTGGAGAAGCTTCCGAACACTAGCGTGATAATACCGTTCCACAATGAAGGATGGTCCTCTCTCCTCCGAACGGTGCACAGTGTCCTAAATCGCTCCCCTCCTGAGCTGATAGCAGAGATAGTGCTGGTGGATGACTTCAGCGACAGAGGTATGGTAATTTGTATGCAAACCTCCACCTATGTTTACCTACCTGTGTTTACCTACCTGAGAGATCAAGGAACTTCTTGAGAATGTGTGTATGACTTGCGGTCTTTTTTTTACTTGCCAGCAGCAGAGCCCAGGTGAACCGTGCTCCAGTACATGAGAAGCCATCAAATCCATGTCTTGTAGTTTGCATCCTTGCTATGGTGGAAAAGGCAATCAAGTGGAACGAGGAATGAATGACTCTATCATGTAGACATTGCATAGCTAGAAATATTACCTGGAAAATCCTTTGAAATAGCTGGTGCTGTCCTGTGTTGAAGAGGGTTCAGTGATTTTAAGGGGTTATGATCAAATCTAGCAACTCTGTTTTTTCCTTTAAAATTACTAAGACCATTTAGCTATATGAACTGCAGAGTTCAAAGGTTCTGACACTGAAATTACTCAACTGGAGGAAAAGATAAGAGTTCTCTTCACAGATACTACAGGATACACCTCCAAAAATCTGACACATATGATGCTCCTCAGATGAGTTTGGAAACAAGCTTGTGAGTATTTAGTGTTATGACCTATACTGACTTTCAAATAAGCAAAACCCAACAGCTGTAGTATTTGTTCTACAGTATATGTCTAGTTTGCAAGCAAGACATGCAGGTTTGAACAAATCAATGCTATATAAAATAGATATTTCTTTAGAGGATTTTCAGACTAAGCTGAGGAGAAAAATAAACACCCTCCCACAAGGTCTCTTTATTCCTTCTCAATGTAGAAGCAAATTAGACAAGCTCATGCTGTAACCACAACTGAATTGTACAAACAAGTTTCTTTTTAGAGAAGTGTAAGTAATTAAATCTGGTTTCCTGTGGATCCATTTCTTTGTTCTCTAGATGTGCCCTTACAACCAGGCAAAAGAGACCACTCCTGGCTTTGCCACCCCTGCTCCTAATCAGTCTGTGCTCTTGCTGTTTGTCCAGTTTCACTCTTGCTCTGTTCCACCAGCCTCTGATAAGTTGCAAACTCTTCTCCATCAGTCATCCTTCTTTCATACAGAGGTTGCAAGAAGTAATGGAGATTAATTTGTGTGCAGCGTCTATTTATAGATGGATATGAAAGACTAGTGGTGTTGGAAAGTGAGCTGAATTGTGGAGGGAAGAGAATGATACAGGCAAAGAGAGTGCTAATAAAAGCCTTTTTTTTTCAGTTGATCTATGCATGTTGGGACAATTACTGGTTAGGAAGAAATATCTGTATCAGAAACTGCAGCATTTCCTGCTGACTCCTGCTCCTTTTCCAGCAGTCAGCAGTACTCCTTAACCACACTGGGGTTGGCTTCCACATCCCTCCCTGGGTTTAAATAGTCTTGAGGAGGCTGTTAAGTCCTAAACACATGATCTTGACTTCAAGGCTGCTGGTTATAGATTTCTGGTTTTATTTTACCCATTGTATGCGTTTTAAAAAACAAACCAAACAAGCAAAACCACACCATGCTTCAAGCCAATACCTGAGAACTGATAATTTTTTGCCTCAAACTGATCTACAGGAAGTGGCAGAGGTTCCAGGAGAGCTTACACTTTATGTATTACATGTTTGAAAAGGGCACATTCTTGGCTTTGCACTGTTAGGCCACTGCTGTGTTTATGTTGCTCATGAATCATTTGGGTGGGTGTTAAAAACCTGATATCTGAGCTGGTGATCATCAGCGCTGGGCCACAGAACGGGTGAGCAGTAAAAAGAATGAGGAGCGATTTCTTGATTTTCTTTGAAATTTAAGAAGTATTAGTCCCCCACAAGATGGGATGCTGTGCTTCTGTTTCAGATGTTAGTCCTACAAAATTGTAACAGCATCTTTCCTTTTGAATTATAGAATCACATAGTGATAGGCAAGGCTGCATTTGAGATCAGAGAGGCATAGTATGAACCATAAATGTCAGCTTCTTCCCCAAAGAGATCAGTATGTAGTCATCATAAACTCCAGTGAAAAGCAAAAGGTGAAAAAGAAAATCACTCAATAAAATCCATTATTAATTTTTTTATTGAGAAGTTACCCTGACAGGATAAAATATCAGAAATACTTGTCCCTCATTATGGCCTTTCACGGAAGGGTTTTCTAAACAGACCGCTAGCACTTTAACCCTTTAGAAAGACCAGGCTTCAAGTCCTGACTTAATCTTGCTTCCACTTCTTATGTACTGACCTGTGTTGTGGTTAAACACGCTGGGCTTTGCTGAGCTGCCCTGGTGGTTCTGTCAGTGTTGCTGTCTTCTACCATTGTGCTGGTTTCTGTAGGTGGTGTGTTAGTGCTCATCCATCAGCTTCTCTCATACATGTATCTCATACACAGAACTTTTGCTTCACATAAAGAGGACTTTGCTAATAACAAAAATAGTAAAGATTGTAAACGTGGAAACCTGGCTGCCGCACACATCAGTGTTTTTTTTCTGGCAGATATTATTTTCGTAGTTTTTTCATCTGTCTGTAAACTTGGGAGCAAGGAAATTTTGGTGTGGCTACAAAGACGGGTGAGAAGTTGGCTAACAGAGTGATGGGAGAGTGAAGACAGATTTCTGGGTTGGTTGGTAGCTGCTGTGGTGTGCAGCATACCTGAGGCAGCTGTGTTTCATTGTATTACTGGAGCTCTTGCATAGATGAATCATCATCTGGAAGTGTCAACGGCCGTTTATTTCTTTATTTGTTTGAGACAGACAATTCTGTGACCTTTAGCAATAAACATTTTTCAACTGAAAAAGGCTGTCCTGATGACAGTAAATCTTAACAGAGAGCAGCAAAAAGCTTTACAAGTAGTGTTTTTGAAGGGTTTCCTGTGCTCTGTATTTGAAAAATCAAAATGTGCTGGAACAACTCAGTGTCTGAAATTTTTTTGCATGCCTGTAGTATAATACAAATTTAGTGCTGGATTCCACAGTGCTCTGGGAAAGGCTGCCTGTCAGTAGACTCATGCAGTACGGTCACAGCATCCAGTTTGCCATGAGGTCCACATTGTCACTGCCAGCAGCTAACTTTGCTGTCACTTGAATCTTTCTCTGTGGGGATTCCCCTGTTAGGTTGAGTTACCTTAAAACAAGCGGCTTCCCAGCATGTGCTGTTGGTCACAACACAGTAAGTATCGTGGGGCTATTTTTGACTTTCTCTAATAGTAGCCTCTAGTATCAGCTTAGTATTCCTAGTAGAACTGTGATAGCTTATGCTTTTTCCCTACAAACTTAGTTGAAAAACCTGTGATATAAAGACTTTCTCCTCCCGACCCTAAGTATTTCAGAACAATTGTAGGGTTTAGGTTATATGGAAGAGGGAGGCACCCATTCAGCAGACTTGGAGAATATGGATTAACCTGCCTGATGTTGTCTGCCTCTTCCTTTATGTGACTGAGAAGTGCTCAAGACCCACAGACTGGCCTCCCCAGATTAGCCTCAGCTGTTTCAGGGTGGTCCAAAATAGCACCTACCCTTCTGGATAAGCGGAAATCAAAATGCAATACAAGTGAATTACAACTTTAGAATTCCTGATCATAAAACCACTTAGTTGTGGCAGCCCTGTGTGGATTTCTGGCTTCACTTTTAATTTCCATCGCTATTCTTTAGTTCTGATCTCAGTTAAATTAAGCCTTTTCATATGCTGGCTTGCAAGGTACTAATTGTATCCCTCCAAGCGTGTTGTTACCAGAATAGCCCTAAGTAAACTAAAATGCTTTTTTCATGTGTATCAGTTTTCTCCTGGGGACTGTCAGATGTGAAATTTGTTTGCTTTTTGATTATTTGATTACAATGCTGCTGAGTGATAAGTGGGTTCTATTATATCATAGAAGTGGAGGGGGGGAGGAGAAGTTGAAATGCAGGTTAGTTTGTAACACTGCAGATTTTTATATCAACCCTGATGGCGTTTTATTATAGATAGCAGGCAAAGCAGGCGAGGAATAACAGACGGACAGTTCATGATTCTTCAGGATGTGCTTCAGTCCATAGCCCTACAGTCTGAATCTGGCTGTGGTTGTGAGAAATCAAGCTGTTCATCTCTAGTGTCTGCCTTGTACTAAATGGATTGTTGGTTTCCATCTAATTCTTGTAGGTTGTGGACATCTCTGCTGTATCAGCTGTCTCTGTGTTTGCATGAGCAATTGTAAAGCTGTCTTCTGTTTCTTGCGAGATAAATGAACAGGCTTAAGCTGAAGGAAGAGAGGGCAGAAGATGGCACATTTTCTCTTTGCAGGATGCCTGTCTAAATGTCTCTTTAGAGTTGCTGGGTCCCCACTCCATAGAGGTACATAGGGTTGCCCCTCTCCACATGCAGGAATTTGCATTTCCCTTTGTTGAACTTCATGAGATTCCTGGTCTATTTTTCTCACATTTTAAAGCCCTTCCTAGTGACATATCAGCCATGCCTCCTGGGCTTGTATTTCCTTCAGACCTTCTGAGGGTACACTCAGTCTGTCATCCAGGTCTTGAATGAAGATGTGCAATGGTCTTAGCCATGATATCAGACCCTGGGATGCACAGCGAGTGGGAGTCCAGACATCCATCTTGGCTTTAGGTTGCTTATTACAACCCTTAGAACTCAGCTAGTTTTCTGTCCACCTCGCTGTCTGCTTATCTAGCCCGGATTTCATCAGCTTGTCCATGTAAGATAAACTTTAGAATGAGGGAATCCAAACGTATCAGAAGAGTAGACCTAATAAGATGGGCTACACGAGCATCCTTCATGTCCAAATCACTGGTTCGCTTGCCAAGTCACCAAAAGGAATAGCTATCCAGAAAATATCAATACCTCTAAAACTTAAACTACTTATCGGCGTTGGTGTGCTCATCTGAAACAAACTAACATTGTGTTTTTCAGACCTTCCTTTTATGTAAAACAGGGTAGGGTTTTTACCTTTTCACCCTTTACAGCAATCAAAACTTTTAAATTATTCAAGGCATTGTAAACGTACTGTGTGCTGAAAAGCTATGACTTAGTTGCTGAATGTGATTCAAAAGAAATATCTTGCTGTGTACTTGGGACTAGCTCTGCGCTGAGAGGAAAGTGTAGATGCTACAAAGGTGATTCAGAAGTACTTTGGGTAAGTCTGGTTTTATGGTTTAGCTTGACAGAAATCCCTGACAGTAGCTAAGTGCTTAAATTTCACATAACTGTCACGTTTCAGCATTCAGTTATTTGCATATTGATTGGCAGCCTGTTCTTACTCATTTTTACAACTACTTTTGTATAAATGACAGTGTTTTAGAACAAGTGTTGTCCCCTGTTGAAGACTGTGAACCGCAGCGTCAGTCATCTCTAAAGCGCACATTACGTGCAAGGCATTGTGTTGCCACAGTAATAAAGTTGACTGTGGCAGCACTGAAAATACTGCAGTCTCCAAACATCAGGATTGTTCTGGAAGTGTTAACCCAGCGGGGCTGGTGAGCCTCACCGCACTGTATATCTGTGCCAGTGGCAATACAAGACTTCACACCCTTCTTCAGGTAACCGGTTAAAATCTGCACCCACTGCTGTAAGGTGGTAACAGTTTCAGCTGAAGTACTTGAGTATTCTTAACCCTATACACAATGGTGACATTTGTAAAGTCAACTTCGTGGCTTTTAGATTAAACACAGTGTATTTTGATGTGTGGTTGTCCAGGAGGCACGCATACTTAGCTATAATTGATTTTGAAGAGAAAATTTTGTTATAAGTGTATATGGGATCTTGTCCCTTGAGGGAGTTGTTAGGGAGGTTCCAGATTTCAGCTTTGTCTTTCTTCCAAGACTACTCTGTCTCCTTGAGCCTTGCTTTAATTAGTGAAAATTATCTCTGTTAGGAGTCCTGAAAATATTTATTTGTTCAGCCTTTTTTAAAATTTATTTTTCTTATTCTTTCCCACTTTTACTCATTCTTTTCTTTAGGTGTAATTTCTTTTTTTCCAGCAGAGCTTTGTGCAGCAAGAATTCAAGCTGCTTTTTAACATTTGAGACAACGAAGCATTGTGAGCCCAGACTCTGGCATGTAGCCACTGCTCATCTCTGAAAGGCAGTAAGAGGCTTTAAAGCCTTTTAATAAAGGAGTCTAAGGAGTGTCTTCCCCAAGCAGTGTCATCTCAGCCCTTGGTCTGACCAACTTTTTTCCCTGAGTTTACCCTCTTCCCTCATGCAGGACCAGTCACTTTGCTTTGCACCAATGTGCTGTCTCCACACCATCCTTGAACATTTATTGGCAGAGGAGTCAAGTGTCAGAGCTCATCTGTCCACCGAGTGTCAGAAGGAACAATAGCCAAATCCTCCTTTTTCCCTCCTTTAAAATCCCTGTGACTTTTTAAATCTCTCTTTCTATTGCAGTACACGTAATTCTGGAGGTAGCCATATGGGAAAATCTGAATGGAAAGACAGATGTGGGTAGGGCTACTTGGCAGAACCACATGCAGCATAATTTGGTCTGAAGGACAGGAGTCACTAAGTAGTGTGTGAAGGTAGAAGGCGAGGGGTGATTAATGTGTCATTTGGTGCAGCATCAGGTATGTAGCAAATACAACCCTGTTCCATTAACCACATCTGCCAGGCCTTAATAGAAAGACATCATGTTCTTAGTATCTGAAATAGAAAAGGATTTAATACTTGAATTCTTTTTGATCTTTAAATGGAACAGTGAAGGATTTATGCAGCTAAAGAGATTATCTTTTCATCTTCAGGCACATGCAGTGTAAAAGTAATTTTTTTTCCCTTAAATGTGCTAAAGTGCATCTGGTTGGTACATCTCTGAATATGGAGTGACTGTGCTTAGGACAAAGTGGTGACAGTCTTTCTTACTGAATTTTAAATACAATTCTTTTAAAGCTTTTTACCTTAACATATTTTAAAAAAAAAAGCTAAGGTTTTCTTAGGCAACTATGCTCTTCGACAACCTTTTCTTAAATGTTGCTTTCAAGGTCTCGTATAGAAGTCGTGGTAACTATTGTCTCAAACAACCAGATAAACGGATTATTTTTGTAAATTAAGTTGCAAAAGAGGGAGATTTTTTTCTTGCTGTTAGAATTCACTGCAGATCATTTCAGGTCTGTTCACACACTCATAAATAATGGCTTTGAAGTAACTGTCAGTGAGATCTCCCCCGGGAGGAGGCTGGTGGTTTTGGGTGGAGAGACTTGGAAGTCAGAAAACAAAGGTGCTCTTTGCTTTCATTCAAACAAAATTGTCTGTCATCAAACACGCTCATTTTGGTGTTTGTGTATCACTCAGTCTGAGGCTCTTGATGCTCAGTTTGTTGGTCTGGTCATTTGTCTTGTTGTTTAACACTATCAAGTGTGTGAAGTCACAGTGACTAGTTCTCAGGGTACAGTCAAGCTCTAAGAATTTCACTGTTAAAATGCTGCTGATGGAAGGCAACACTGATGTAATTTTTCAGTGTAGAAAGTGACTTGGCTTTAGTGAATATTGTTGATTCTGGAAGTGGCATAAATATTGCAAAGAGAAATTAGCTTCAAAGTCATTTAAGTGGTTGTGACCCACAGTATAGTTGTGATGTTTGATACCCAAACTCCAGTGTAACTTACAGGCGGTGCAGCGGAGCATTTGTACTGGTGTGGGAGTGAATCTGCGAACTTAGCAGTGCTCTACTTGGTAGTGAACACCAAATGGACTGGAGGAATAAAATAAATCCTGAGGCAGATGTCAGATTTCAGTTAATGAAAAGAGATTAATTTGTTATTCTCCATTTCTGGCAGTGTCTTGTAGGCATGGGGTACTTTAGACAACTGTCACTGACAGAGCTTGCTTTGGATCCCTAGTGAAATGTGCATGGGATTTGATTTTTATATTTCTCTTTTTTGAATGTTCATTTTTAATGTATCTTTAAACACGGTTTCTGTGTATACCCTTCAAAAAGGGATGTGTAAAACTTGCATCGTTCATTAGGCAATGGCTGGAGAGTGTTAAACATATATTCCCTAGTGTTTAAGGAACCTGAGAGCCCACTATAGTTGTTTACTTCAGCTTTTTTGTGACAGCCTAAATTAACTAACCACTTTACTTTTCATCATCTTCTATTTATTACTTTAACATGCCTTGCTGCAGCTGAAGGATTCTTCTAGAAAGGAGAAGAGGTAGCTTAAAAAGGTCCAGTTTACTATGACCTCTTTCTCAGCTAATTATTGTGTAGTGAAGGATGTCTGGCAAACTAAAGTTTAAAAACAATAAATAATTGAGGAGCAGAGTTTCCATTACAGCTCATTAAATAAATCTAACTGCATTGCTTGCTACCAAGAAACCTTGCATGTAGCTTCTGTTACTGGAAGTTTGCAGGAAAACAGCTTTGATTTTATTCTCCTCACCTTGAAGTACATGTCCTCGTCTGCTAGGAGTCAAAAATCTAAATATCTGTCAGCTGCAGTGCAAATCAGCATTTTAATGCTTTACAGCTGCTTCTTTATAGAAGTTAATTAGAAATGTGATTCAAACACCCTCTGTCAGTACTCATATGCGTTGTCTATTATTGGTAATCATAGTTTCTGCTATTTAAGAATACATTTTGGGTGGTACTGACAAAGCAGCTGTTCCTATAGGGACTTTGATAAAGGTGGAAACTTCTTCACTTTGAGAAAATTGGGAGATAATGCTGCTGCCATTTGAAAATGAAAGTGGATAATCTAAAGCACATTCCTTTTCTATATAGTTTTAATCGCAGTGATATTTTCTTAGTAAAGAAATGCTGCACTCATTCTCTCTATATAACATCCATCCATAAATGTCATGAGCACCACTGTTGCCTTTTAACCATAAGCAAAGCATGCTGGGATGTCTCTGTTGGAGCACAGCGGTTAACCATGCTGAACAGTGAAAGTCAAGGCTGAGGATTTAAAAGCACAGGACCTTCAGCTATTGGTACTACTGTCTCCCCTCTATCATCCAGCTAAAATGAATGAGTCAGGTGAGGACCATATTGTCCATCAGACATTTTAGTTTTGGTGTCAACACAGCTGTGAGCAGCCCAAGAATTGTGCTTCAGGATGCAATACATTTATTGACATTTCTGGCATATATCAGTAATTCACTTTAATAGTTGTGTTTCTTGACAATAAAGTAAATAAAAGCATTAGGAATTGATGGTGAAAGAGGTCCAGAAGAAAAGAGTGAAGTGTGAGGTTGTAAAATATCCTTTTGACATGCCAGAGTTTGCTACTAAAAGTCAAATGTATCTGCATTTTTCCTGCAGCTCTATTGGTAATTTTTTCGTTTGCCAAATACTTCATTTTCTGTTCTCTGACAGAGACTGCAAGACAAACATGTTTTTGCTTTGGCTTTCATGGTTATTAATGTATGGGCACCATTGTAGGAATGAAGGATTATCAGTTTTCCAGTATTCCATTTGGCTGCAACCCCAAAGCAAAGGGTTTGTAGGTCTGTGCTATTAATTGTGGGCTTCATAGTTGTTCTTCCTCACTTGAGATCAAAGCCCTTGGACTCCAAAGGGATACATGCCTACCAAATCAAAGCAGCTTTCTAGTGGGTTATGTCTTGGACCTAATGGTACGTTCTCTAACAAGACAAAAGTCCAGAGTAGAATTTTCTGTTAATTCTTGTGCTGTTTCTGGAACCTTTCCTTTTTTGTTGTTTTCCACAGAGCAAATACTTTGAGGCCAAGAAGTGCTTTGTTCATGAATACTGTTGATAAGGCAAAACTGAATCTCTGAGGACTGTTTTGTTTTGGGTTGGTATTTTTTGCCTTTTTTTTTTTTCCCCAGAAAAACTCAGTGACTTCCAAGGCTTTAATCTTGCAGCTTTGATATGTTCCAAAATGTTTCAGTGTGAAATATCTTAACGCTTCATCTGCCTGCATCTCTCCAACTGATAGAAAGTTTTTTTTTCTTGATGTTGGTTGTGTGCTTTAGGTTCTTGTCATGATATCCTACCCAGGACATCGCTGTCAACAGCGAGTGTATTCAGACATGCTCACCAGAAGCAGACACAGCAAATCCCTCTAGCACAGCTTGTTGTTCTGACTCAGTCTCTGTGCACCCACAGTGTTCTGAAGCCTGCAGGTTGCAGGGAAGTCGTGTTCCACTTGGGTTTGTTCTGTCCTGTGAGCAGAATTCTGAAACACTTTTGCACCCTTGCTTGTCTCTCCAGTGCTGAGAAAGCAGTTGATGATGTAGATTAAAGGCAGTTAGGGACTAATCTCATGATTTTTAACCCTAGTACAAAAATCAGAGTACAAACTCACAGGATCCTGATAAGCAGCATAGGGAGTGGTATGTTGACTTCTGGCTGCTGGGAGAGGCGATGCCATTGATGCAGTGGCTTGTCTTAATAGTTGTCACTGTTTTCACCTGCCCATACAGTGTTTATCGCTTTAGTAGAAGTCTGTTTGCATTGAACAGGAGTGTGGGCGTTCTCTTGGTGAAACAACTGGATAATCAAAGACTTCTATTTGGCCTTAAGATGGGGGCACAGATTCCCTGGTTTGAAGCACTGTTTGGGACAGTAATACCCTTCCTGCTAGTCACCATGGCTACATCAAACTTGAGCTGAATATTAAGTGTGCTGCAAGAAATTCACTTCTGTTTCAGCTGCTATACAAAGGCTGCATAGGCCAAAACCTGCGGCTGTCTAGTTTGTACGTCAGCAAAATGTTCTCTCTGATGTTAAAAGCAATCAACAAGGACATGACTGAGAGTCACAGAATCATGTCTTTAGATCTGATGTAGTCAACAGAAGAGGAAAAAGCCTAACTGGGTGCTTTAATCTTGATACATATTTAATGAATTGGGAAGGAAGAAGAGTAAGCTAATGAGAATGACTGTTCCTCCTGGGAAAGAGGGGTTATGGCATTGGAGGGAATGTTGATGTTGTGGGTTGACCAGGGAGTCAGTACGTGGAACTTAGGAACTGATGCATACACAACAGGTTGTTTTCACTGCTTCTAAGAAACAAAAGGTGCTTAAACCTTACAGCATGAAGGATGGATGAATAAATGGATTTTTCTGGATTCCCTCAGGAAGAAACAGTTGGAACAGACTTCCTTTACAAATGAAACTTTCCTGAGAGATTAAGAGGTTATGCTGTAGCTAAGATGATTATTCTGTATTTCCCTGTTTGGAAATGCCACTGACTATACTTTCCCTAGGGTCTGGGTGTATTTATATGCTAATGCCAGTAAATGTGAATTTTCTCATTTTAAGATTACGCCTTTGTCTCTGCCTTCAGTACTAGTATCTCTTGAAGCCATTACTGAGCTGGATTTGGAGGTCTGCTGCAGGGTTGGAGGAAGGTATGAGCTGGTACCTTTGCAAATTCAGGAAGTAATTGATATGACAGGAAAGACAGCAGATGTTTATGCACTTGAGTTTATCAAAGTGCACAGCTCATGCTCACACAAGTGGTCTTTGCCCCAGCAACTGGCAGTCTGACTTATTTCTTAGTTCCCACACTTCCATTTTTTTTTTCATTTTATTGTACCTTAAATGGAAGCTTAGTTTTAAAACGCTTCAAGAGCAGTGTTAGTAAGATTTCCAGAAACCTAGTTCTTTTGATCTTTGTTACAAGCTGAGCAGTGATGACTGCTATATTAGCAAGTGAGGTCGTTCACTTTCAGCTACTGTTCCATACATAGAAACCCTTTTTCCCCCTCCGAATTTTCATTTGTAAAGTTGTTCTGAGAGCCAACAGTGATGCACAATAGGCAGTGGAAATGGGGCCCCCTCCCCTTTAAGAGTCTGACACAGAACTGTAATCAGTGGAGCAATAGATATTAATTTTCTCCCCTCCCAGGCCTTTTCTTCTTTGTTGGTAAAAAGATTCAGCTTGGAAGGCTGTGATCAGCTTAATCAGTTGGCTATTATTGGGACTGGTGTTCATAGTGCAATTTATTAAATCAGTTTATTATTCTCTCAACCAACTTCAGAGGGTGAAAACATTGAAAGAAAATTAAAACCTGTGTAAGTGCTGCCTGTTTGGATAACAACATATTTTGTTATTTAAAATGATTACTCATCTGCACCAAAACAGGGGAAGAAGTTAATTTCAATGATGTAGAGCTTTCTATTTCAGGGAGGCCTGGCTTGCACATTGTGATAGATTCAGGAAGAAGTATAATCTATTCTTAAATTCTTAAACTGCATGTTAGGGCCAAGTATCTAAGTAGAGATGAATGGATTCATTTGTAATCTTAAACAAGTGTGTCTGCATGTGGGAGGGCAGCGATGGGAGGCTGGAATAACCTGCAAACAAAAGCCAGATGAGCAGTTGCATTTCAAGTTTCGGTGGTTAGAAAGCAGACAAAATGACCTACAGGGAAGGGAAATCAGTCCTATCTGTTAAAAAGGGAGTTCTTCAGATTCTCCAGTCCTCTCTTCCTGTGTCCCCTTCAGCAGGAGGGAAAAGGATCCCTGAATTCCCAGAATATAGTCACTCACCTATCTTAATATCATCTTCAGCCTTCTGTGTGTAAACTGAAGCAAAGCACTTCAGTGGGAGGCTGGGTGCTGTAGGGCAGAGGGAACTTCGATTTCACTGATGTGATCTGAGTAATATGGAAAAGTGTCTGGGAATGTTTGATTTCTGCAGTGCTGCTCATTCTAGGTTGGGTTGATGGTATTCATGGGCGGGTGTGCTGTACAGTGTGAAATTCAGAAACCAGAGCTGATAGGGTCTAAGGTAACATATGAACCATGAAGCATTGTACTAGCAGGACAGTAGTAATGTTTCCCTCATAATTCTTTCTCCTCATATAAATCTGTGTCATAGTTTCATGTCCTGACTGGCACTTAAAGTGAGTTAATTTTCTGTGACAAATGTTGGTCCTCCTTTCCCTGCCAAATACTGCAGAGATATTATAGGGATGTATATAAAAAGATGTGATGTGTGTGATTTGGGAGAAAGAGAACTGCACGAAGCAGGCCAGGCTTTGTCTATGAGCTGTGACTGCAATGGCCTGGTGCTGTGTGAGCTCAAGGGATTGAGATTCCTTTGTACTGCAGAACAGCTTTTGAGGCGAATATCTGTTGAACCTAATGCGTGCAGGCAAGTTGTTAGAAACTTGAGAATTGCTGGATTTCTTCCACCGATTTTTTTGTAGGAAAATTACTTTGGTCGGAGCCAAATCAGTTCACAACAGGCTACAAACCTACAGGCTTTTCTGCACAAGCTTCTCTGAAAATGTGGCCAAGCCAGCAAGAAAGATGAGGAGGATTCAGACACTCCTGAATGGACAGGCTGTGTTGAGTTAACTTCTGCTTTGAATTGAACAGTTGAGTCCTGTGAACCCTTCAATGCTACTTAAGCTGTTCCAGTCCTGTAGATCCACGTCAAAGTTGCCTTATTTCACATACGCTTGTGTCTTTAAACTGAAAAGCAAAAATCCTTGGGCTCCTCTGTCCTCCTCCGGCTTCTGCATGTGTTTGTTTATGAAGTGGTAACATTTCTTAGGTGCTTTTTCAGTTGGCAGGTGCGCAGTGGCTAGAATGAAAACTCAACTGGACATAAGAAATTCCTGTCTTGGAAAGTCCTTGCAGTGGTACGAGTCCTTGCCAGACTAATGGCATCAGAGGGCAGCTCTGCTTGGATGGTGAGGCCAGGGAAGAAAAAGTCTTAATTTGGGAAGTCTGGGGGCGGCTTATGTTAAGTACGCCTGCCGTTGAAGCTTCTCCACTGTAGTCACACGGTTTTATTTACAGCTCAAAATAAGGAAAGCGGTAGTTCTTGACTGCTATTGTTAATGTATACACTGTATATCAAGTTTATTGCCAAGTCTGTTAGCAAGCTACCAGCCCAGTTTTTAATCTGCAGATAATCTTACTCTCATTTATATGTTTGGGCTGTATTACTTTGCCCAGCGTAGGCGCAGCCACTGGAATCCATCCAGTTCACCTAACAACTTTCATTAAAGAAAATTGCCCTTGTAATAAAAATTACTCAATGTGACAAGATTCCATAATATATTTTTTAAAGCCTCATAAAATTTTGTAGCTGTTAATGCCACTAGTTTGTTTTTTTGAGATTTTCTCTTTAAAAGCAAGAATTGACTTAATTGTGACAATATTTGTAATAGAAGAAAATAACGGTTTTCCATCTAGGCTTATAGAGGCCAGGCTTTGGAGCAGGAATAGCACAAGAATAAGAAAAACTTCTCTTTGAGAAGCGTATTTCAGCGTGTACGTTGTTGAGAGACTACTTGGAAGTCTGTGATTCTTTAGTAAGGGAAAGTAGGTACAATAAAGTCTGCTCGCTTGCAGTTCGTGATACACAAGTCCTAACCCTATAAAATGCAATGATTGAACATGGATTTTTCTGCAGCAATTGGGAACAGCTTAACTGAGCATAATCCCTCCTGGCTACAAGGACAGCACTCAGTACATGCGTGTCCTGCATCAGTGAGAATACATGGGTGTTGATGCTTTTCCTTGCATCTTCCAGCCATCAGAGATGTAAGAAGACTCCTAATATCAGGCATCTTTTTTCCTCTCCTGTTACACTATAAAATTGGGAAAATCTCTGTTTTTAGCTGCTTGTTCATTAATAGCTATAAATCGGTTTGTCTAGAGGTAGTCTGTAGCAGAGCAATCATCATCGTCAGTACAACTATGGCCAGCTCCTAGGGGAATTTTTGTTCTTATTTTCTCACTTCTATCCAAATAAAGAGTTGCAGGAAACCTCTATATCATTTTCCATTGTTTTGGAGCCCTAGAGGTATTTAGAAGATGTGTAGATGTGGTGCTTGGGGACATGGGTTACTGGGGGCTTGGCAGTGCTGGGTTAAGGGTTGGACTCAATGTTCTTAAAGGTCTTTTCCAATGTAAATGATTCTATAATTTTTTTAAGACTTTACATTGCTGTGTAGGTCTAATATAATGTAAATGTCATTGGGTCTAATGTGCTGCTGTTAGGGGAATTGGACCCAGAGCTTCTCTGTGATGTTTACCTCCTTTATTATAATAAGCACCAGCCAGCACTCTTAGCTTTATCTCATCTTGGGTAGATTAACTAAGGTATACCTCTTGGCTTGAGCTTGGCTGATTTATGCTTGAAATGATGATTATTTTTTCTTTTTTTTCTAGTGAAATGATCTTTTCTGATCAGCTGACAATGGCAAGGGATGAGCTTTGATGTTAAAGAACAGTGCTGTTCCTTTTCTTGTTCTTATTCTTTTTTCTCTTTTTTTGGCTTTTTAAGTCTACCCACTGTCTCAGGAGGAAGGCAGCTGCACTAATAATGTATCCAGTCTCTGGAAGGCCCTTATTTGAAAAAATCTCTAATTGAGTGGACAAAATTTCTGGTTGCTTGAGAGGGTCTATTCAGAAGGGACTTGAAAAGAATGAGGGAAAAGCGTGCTAGACAGCAAGAACTACTAAAGGCTCTATTGAGCGGGGAAACCTATGTAGATACTGTGAGACAATTAGACTTGTCAGGCAAAACACTGAAGTGCATTTGTGAGCAAAAAATCCCGGGGAATGTTAAATAAAGCTTTGAAAAAGGCAAAGAGCTTGCTAGGAATACCTCAAAAGCCAAGTTGTTGATTTGGGTGATCTTTGAAGGAAGGCAGGAGGTGGCTGCTTCAAAGAGGAGGTGCAGAGCGTGTGTTAGTCATCATGATTTTGCCCATTTTTTTTCCTCTCCGGTAGCTAAAACTCTAAAGCACAATTGCTGGGTCAGCACAATGTGGGAGAGCTTGTAACTTCATTAAGTTTATTTGCCCTTTTGCTCTTTAAAAAGAGCTGTTCAATACCCAGCTCTCCTGGTGCCCTGTTTTGGGAGCAATTTCATACTGTCTGCCTTTTCAGTTCTGGCTTTTCATGCCTGCTTTGGAAGCCAAGGAAGCTCTGCTATGGTCTGTTGATGGAGGAGCAGTACGTCTCATAGGATACCTCACTGCACCTGGGCAAAGCTCCTGCTTTGTTCCCTGTAGTCAAGGCAAACAAACCTGTGAGGTTATTTATATTTGAGCGATTGCCTTCATTCAGGTTTTGTGTGCGAGATGTTAAACTTATTTAATTGCTTAGATTTAACAAACTAGCTCTTGCCTAGCAAGGCTTTTTTCCTTGATTGGTTGCTAATGGCAGCAAGTAGTATTGGTTCATTAATGAAGAGTCTGGCACACTGTGAATGGGAATGGCTGTCAAGTAAGTGAGAAGTTCAGGTGCATGAAGACTGACCTAGTTGATCAGGCCAGCATCAGCTCTTAGCCTGATTTTAGGTTTTCTTTGGTGCTCCACTCTTTGACGTAAAGACAGCTGTGTGGCCCTCACTCTTTATATAGACCAAGCTTTTTATTTCCACATCTAAACAAGCTATTCATTGTTCTGATCACTCAGTAATCTTTTTCTGCTTTCCTGTTTGAATTCTTGGTCATCATAGTGACCCCAAGTGTCTGTGCTGATTCAGATGTGGCTCCAGACCATATTTGGTAGTGTAAATATTTGCATTTTTACATGCAAATATCTCCTCAGATAAGCATTTTATGTAGCCATCCAAATAGATAACAGTGGCTCTGCCTGCCTTGCTGGCTTGAAGGATGCCTGACTAGGCTTTTTGCTGTTTTTCATTTTTGTATGAGTGGTTGGTCACATTTTGTGTTTTGTAGAGACCAAACATGACTTAAATGCACAGGGTGCTGATTTATTCTGAGAGTGGATTGTCCTGCTTCTCTTCTAAGCTGCACTGATTTTCTGCACAAGTGCCTAAGAATCCCTGCCGTCTGCTCTGACAAAGTTCTCCCACCAGCTGGCTTTTTATTCCTTTTCACTCTCCTCTGCTGTATTGGTTTGGTTTGGTTTTTTTATTGCTCACAAGCTTTTGCAACATCTTCAGAACGCTTGGGTATGAAGTTAAATTTGAACATTGGGTTTAAACAAAATTATTCTTATTTCCTTCTTTGTGTTTATTGCATTTGTTGACTGTTCAGGACCTATTTCCAAAGACATCATCTTCTGGTAAAGAAGGAACCATGTTTTTAAGAAATTGGTTATTTCAGTATTTAAATTTCTTGTTTTCATACAGAGCACCTGAAGAAACGCCTGGAAGATTATATGGCCCAGTTCCCTAATGTAAGAATCCTCCGAACCAAAAAGAGAGAAGGGCTGATAAGGACTCGAATGCTGGGGGCCTCTGTGGCAATAGGGGATGTCATCACCTTCTTGGATTCCCATTGTGAGGCCAATGTGAACTGGCTGCCACCTCTGTTAGGTAAGCATGTGGTTCTGTTTGTGGCTGAAAACTGGACTGCTAAAGAGCAGGCAGCAACTGTTGATGTTGCGTTTGTTTTATTTCCACCTGCTCCTCTCCCCTCATGCCATAGTTTGACAAAAGGAAGATGAAATGTCTTAAAAGGGAAAACAAACAAAAATAATAAACCACAAGATTTGGGTGAATTGTTGGCAATTTGTAGCCTTTAATACAAGAATTTTTTTTCTGTTCTAGAGTTCTGCACTTTACAATAACCCAGTCATGTGTTTTGCTTATGTAATGAGCAGAGAACATATTATTCTGTTTCCTCACTAAATGAAATCTTAAATAATTTCTGGCTTGCTAGATGAATAAGCTATTGCATGGTCACTCAGTGGCTTGCAGAGACAAATGCTTTATGATACAAAAAGCATCTTTATATACAGTTAAGTATCTTTTAGTTGGTTTTTTTCCTCCTATATAGCTATATTTAAATTCATAGTCTGCAAGGCTGCGGAATATACTTCTTGTAAATGACAGCTGCTAGTATGTATTTGTAGAACACATGCAGTCCTTTCCAAGGCAGTGCTTCATCTTTAAGGAGGCATCAGTTTTACCATGTCAGTTCTTTTCGAAGACGAGTAATTGAAAGTACAGTGCCCTCTGTTTCTGGTACCTGTGCGCCTCTGGCCAGTACCAAACTCCTTTACAATCTATCGCAAGTGACCTGTCAAAGCTCTCTCTCAGGCTATTGTCCAATAAATTGTGGCAACAATAGTCAAGCGTAAATTTAAGAAAAACTAGTCGGATTTGTCAGCAGGGTGTTGAATGGCAATAGTGTTGCTTTCACTACAGTTTGTATCTAGTAAAACATTTGCATCTTCCTGAGCCTCAGGGAGGGAGGACAGAATTAGCTCAAATGCCATTTTAATGAGAACACGAATAGTATGCTTTAATTTTAAAGCACAGGAAGGATTTCTGTTAGACGTGTGTTGGAAGCTGAAGCATCATTTGTCACTTCTGCTCAGAAAGTTAACTTCCAACTAGAGACCATCTCAGTAATAAAGTATTTAAGAAGTTCCAGATGTTTATATAGGAATTAATCCTGTCTTGTATTATTTGGTTGGAAAAAAGGTTGAGGGGAGGAGGTACACTTGCATTTCTTGAGCCTGCTGAGAGCAGTTATGCCATTAGTCTGAATTGCTTCCTGCCAGATTCTGGCATAGCAATGAAGGCTAGGTGGTACGATGGGTTATTGCTCTGCTTTGAATCCACACAGAAAGGGTTCACATCCCGGTCGCTCATTAAAGTGAGGACTGTTCACTAAGTATAAGATTGTCTGGTTTTAGCCTAGTGGTTTGGGTATCTGTGGTACAGGGGCTGTGTCTTTCTTTTCTGTTTCTGGGTAATGGTCCCTGTAGCATGAGTGCCTTATGTTTTTTCTCAGTCTAGCTTGAGTATCTCAGTTATTGCAGAAATAGCAGATAAATCTATATAAAATGGAGTATCTGGCTAAAAAAAAGAACAAAAGGAAGAAAGCTGTGTAATTCTTGAACAACTTGATATTTTGATCTTCTTTTCTGTGATTTCATGGTCAAAGGAACCAAATGGTGGGGGTTTTATAACATGTTTCTCCAATCTTCAGATCGCATTGCCCGAAACCGCAAGACTATCGTGTGCCCTATGATTGATGTTATTGATCATGACCACTTTGGGTACGAGACTCAGGCTGGAGACGCAATGCGAGGTGCATTTGACTGGGAGATGTATTACAAGAGGATCCCTATTCCTCCTGAGTTACAGAAACTTGATCCCAGTGATCCTTTTGAGTAAGTTACTGAAACGTAGTGTGCTAAGAGCTGGCGAACAAAACAGCACTGAATTACAGGGTTGGTTTACACCTCACTGTAGTGAAAGTCAGAAGCTGGTTTTAAGCTACTTGCTTTTTGGCAGCTCTTTGCTTTGTTGGTTTAAAAGAAATGTATTGTGTAGTAGCTATGAATGCTTTCCTTTTCATTGCTATTTTTGCCACTTTAATTACCACAGAAGTTAACATTTCATTTAAAACTGTAATGTGTAACATTTAATGTGGTCATTTATTACTGAGGTCTTTCAAACATGACTTAGTATCCTTAATGTTCTGCCAAAAACAACAGACCAGTGGCAGCTTGTATGTCATTCCCAGGTGGGGGAAAGAAAACCTAGCAGAATAATTACAGCAATTTTGATGATTGCAATACATTGCAAAAGTAAATCTGTGATCAAGTTATGTTCTGCTGTTGCTGTGCTTGCCAACACTGAGACAGTTCTGCTGTCCTTTGCTACAGTTCTGCAGTGTTCCAAAAAGCCCAACAAAACACCTTTTGGGGTCATGCTCAATGACTTGATTGTACTTCTCAGAGCACCCACACACAGCATTAGGGTCCCTCTGGGAGAGATTGTGTCCTGTCACTTAATGGTGAACTCTTTTACCTGTTTGTAGGAGGGACATTGACTAGTTCTGAAGGGAGCCTGGTCTTGTCCTCCTCATTTGCAAGTGGGAAACTGGTAAATAATGCAAAACCAACTGTTTGATGCTTTGACAGGGCTTTCAAGGCACTGGGAACACTGGGTGGTGAAAAGAATATTTGTCAACTCTTGCTTTGTTGTTTTTTTTTAAATGTTTAGCTAGAGATCTGTTACTTTGAATGTGTTTGTAATATGGAGTCTGGTTTTTCCTTAAGGTCTCCTGTAATGGCTGGAGGACTGTTTGCAGTCGATAGAAAGTGGTTCTGGGAGCTGGGAGGGTATGATGCAGGTCTGGAGATATGGGGAGGAGAGCAGTATGAAATATCCTTTAAGGTGAGCTATGTTCTCTGGAAATTACTTTTGTTTTGAAAAGAAATGTTCTAAGAGGCAGAATGTGAATTATCTATCTTGCCCTTGCTTTTGCGTGTGACTAAAGGTGAAAGAGCTGGGAGAAGTAAGATAGTACAAAGAAGAAGCAGTGATAATGTGACCAGTCATTTGTGAGGGTCAGTTTTGGAACATGATTAGCTGAGGTGTCCCCCATTCTGTGGTCACAGCTTCAGGTGCACGTGCTCCTCCCAGCAAGGGTAAGTTGGCTTCTGTGGAGCTTGCTCTGACTGTTACAGTTCTTGGTACTCACTATGGCAAGGAGGTTAATTACTCTCCCTCTTGGAGGAAGCAGGGTTCAGGCATCTCAGGGTTTGCTCAGCTAAGTACCTCAGTCCTCAGCTTGATTTCTCAGAGATGAGAATAACTTACTGTCTACAGTCAATCCATCTGATGCCTGGCTGCAAGGAAGTGAGGCTATTAATTACCCTGTAAGAAATCCTCAGCAACTGGGATAATAATGCTGTTGCTAGCAATGACTTCAGATCATTATCTGCCTGGCTTGGGGATAGTTCTGTTACAGATTGACCAAGCCATTCAGCTGAGGGCTTTAAAATAAATGTTAGCCAGCTGACCGAAAATGCATAGTAACGAGGAACTGTGACCCACAAAAACCACAGGTACTTGTGTTATCTTGGAATATGGGTCTCTGAAATCCATTCCAGGAAACCCATTGCAATGTCCCAGACCACTGGAATCAGGTGGCTGGTCTGCTCTTCAGTGGTGGGAATCTTTTCCATAGCCTGCAGCAGACAGAGTTTAACACAGAAATCTTTACTTGGTTTGGGCCACCGCGTGGTTTCTCTATCAGAGATTGAATATATAATCTTACAGCTGTCTGGATACCACTGATCTAAGCTGTTGGCCTCAGCATGAGGCTAGAAGATGGTAGTGATGCTAACGTAGCGCACAATTTAGCTTTGACGACTAAAATTCCTCCTTGGTCTCCCCAACAAACAAGTCATGGCTGATCTCTCACAAAACAGACTCCTCATTGTTGATGCCACTATGCATTTAAAGAATACAGACTATATTCAGCAAGCCACATTTCCATACATACACACTGTGTACTACTGCACAGCAAACAATGCAAGGTAATACATTGTTTTCAAGACAATGTCTTTTCTTCCATTGTTTGCTTTATATAACCAGCTAAGTAATAAAGTCACATTGGAGGTCCCTTGGCCTCCGTAACAGTAGAAGGAAGGAATGGGGGGGACACCTCCTTCCTTGGAGATGTCATTACAGTTAGAGCCATTTATTCTTTGTGTTGCATGTAATGAAATGGTCTAACAATGTCATTATCTGCAGGAGAGGCAGTGCCGGTATTCAGCCTCTTTTCCTGGGCACTTTTTGGAAACGTTGGTTTCCAAGAGTGATGACAGTGGCTAGGCAAGCCCTTTGTCTCCAGTGCCACAGCAGACAGTCACGCTGCTTGATCTGCAGGAAACAAGACTACTTCATTCATCTGTTTGCTTATCCTCTCTGAAACACGCTGTGCTTTATTTCAGTCCAGAGATGGTAATTTATAGAAGGATAAATTTGCTTTAATTTATCTCTGCAAAGACCCCCTTTTTTCTTTTACTGTGCAACAGAAAAATGAAGTTTTAACTGAAAGAGCTCAGTGTATTTTCAGAAATTAAGATAAATTGATACATTCATCTGTGGCTGATAGATTTAATAATTCTGCTGGAATTGCAAGAATAGGAGGTCTGTTCGTAGTATTTTTGAAGCTATGACATTTCCTGGCGAGCTTAAAGCTATGTTTTTACCTTTAGAGGCAGACTGAGATTTTGTAGTTAAAGGGGCACTGTCAAATAATATAAAGCTCTGAGTTTAGACGTGGGGTACCTGCCTTCGCATTATTTATTGTCTAATGGGAATCCAGATTCTAAGTGTGACAAATTTACAGCCCAGCTTTAACAAAGAATCCATTCCTGTGCCTGGGAGTTGTAGCTGCAGGTACTTTTTTTGTACCGCTGCTCTTTGATCCATTGCATCAGAACTGACCCTCTCAAACCTCACCAGGAGTAGATTTATTTTATTTCCTTAAGCATATTCTTTTTTGGCCACGTATGCACTATGCTTTACAGTTTCTTGCCTTCATTTTAAAATCCAGGGCTCTGTTGCTGAGAGACTGGGAATAAACAAGTTTACTTAGGAGTCTCTTGCCTTTCTGTTTTGAGATTTATATATATTTCTTTCATCAGCTGGTTCTGCTTCCTTCTGAGAAGAAACTTTCAGGCTGAAGCCAACAGAGGAACCCTCAGAGTTTAACAACTCAGAAAACAGTTAGATGGAAGACAGATCAAACTCTATTAATAGAAGCCTTGCTTTGAGGATGAAATGAGTACTCCAGACATCAGTAGAAAACACAGCATGCTGGGGGACTTTAAATTAGAAATAAACTTTCTAACCCTGTGCTGGTTTATAGTTTTCTAGGTCTTCTCAATCCCTTAAAATAGAAATTACTGGATAGGAAGTGGAGTCGTGTATCCATTCCATATTCAAGAGGCGAAATGTGCTTTTCCCTTCTCTTGACCTGTATCCAGAATAGTTCATCAGGTCAGGGATTTTCCTATTCATCAGATGCAACAGGAAGATTGCAGTCCTGAAATGCAGTTCCAGGTGTTGCACCTGGAAGCTCAGATGAGCTTTATGTTCCTGTGAACACTGTTTGCAGGATGCTCCAGGCAAACTGCTCTGCAGATCTGCATGATACAAGAACAATTCTCCTCCAGCTCAGTGGATCACCAGATGCTGACCTTTGAGTACATTCTTGTCCTGTGGAGAAAGTAAAACAAGCATGTTCAACTGTTTCTGTGCAGCACTTCTTACCTTTCCCTCCTGCCGCCCCTAACGCTATAGCCCAAGTTTCTCTGTTCTGTGGGATTCTTTGAGGACTCCTTTTTTTGCTTTTTGGGAGCCACTTCCACACCCCACTCCCCTTTAGAGTTTCTTCCTAGTCTTGTGTAATTTTCTGCAGTGCTTGAAAGTACCTGTATTCAAAATTGAACACTTAACCAAAAGTGACAACGTGACTTTCCTCTTCTAAACACAACTTTATAGCTCTGATTTTATGAGTGCTCCTACATACTCAACAAATACCTACATTCCTCTGCCTACATAACCACTTCATTTTCTGTGAGATTAATGTATTTAATTCAGAGCAGTATATAAGAAGCTGTTCTTCAGAACTGTTCCTTTCTGCAAATGCTACTTTGTACAGTACTTATCTACACTTAGTTTTATTTGTGATCATGTTGCCTCTTTTCCAGTATTTTTGTGGTTTCTATTCCATTTGATTTATGTAATCCTCACTAAACTGCTTACACCTCCCTCCCATAAATACATAGTCTCTGATTTTTGGGATATGGGAAAACAGAAGAGGAAAAAGTGATGTCTTCTTGTATAGGTATAAATATAGATGTACCTTGGCTCTTGAGTGGCGTGGTTCTCAATCCTTTAGTTGTACATTGTACTTCAAGAGCAAAGAATGAGAATCTGGAATGTCCTTCACTATGTGATACATCTTGCCGGTTTTACAAGTGTTTGTCCTGTAATTTAAAGATTGGAAATCCTTCAGAAAATTCAAAGGGCTTGATGCAAACAAACCAGATTGACAGTTGCCCTGCAAAGAACTATTACAGGGGAGGCAGAAGAGATGGGCAGTACACGTGATCTTCTCTTCTTGCTTCAGCAATAGGTAACATCGGCTGAACTTATTCTGTTCATCACAGATCACTGCATTTTTCCAGATCTTTTTCCGAAAACGTCAGGGATTACTTCTCCTGATTTGCATAGTATAAAACATGTTGCGTGGTTTTCAACATATCTGTGTCCTCTATAGCTTCTGTTCACGTATCTAATGTGTGCATCTCCCTTGCCCCATGTCAGCAGCACAATTCTGATCCACATTTTGCCGCTGGCCTCCTGGCAGGTGCATAGTTAGGGTGCAGCTGCCAAGGGATTGCTTGTAACAGCATTTCTAGTTTTGTTGCTGTAGTTAGTGGTGATTGTGAACCTCCACTGCTCATTCCAGTCACATATTCGCACCACTTTCCAGCAGCTCACGTTTGCCCACACTGAAACAGGCCAGGCATTCTGCAGCTCTTTTTGTGGGTTGACTTCTTTTTTTCAAGCCAGCACATGCTGCTTAATTTTAAGGCTCTCAGCTGCAATACAGGGTGGCTTCTTTCTTCCTTCTTCAGAGATCAGCTTCAGACCACTGACTTGAGTTTTTGGCCCCTGTTCACCCTGCAGCAGGGAAGTGTACCCCTCTGCTCTCTGAAATATGATTACTGGAAAGTGCTATCATTACTCTAAAATACTCCAGATGGTAAGGAAGGGGCCACACTACTGTATGTTGTGTGAGAGAAGACGTTGTGCAAGCACACAGATTCCAGTGCCTTTTGAGCTACCTTAACTTTTTATAGAGCAGTAAGTCCCGGCTGCAACAGCAGCTGATGCTTACAGTACAGAGGATTGTGATTTTCCTGAATTATTGGTTGCCCTTGCTTTCATTCTTTCACCTGCTTTCTTACGCAGAGATCCTTCTTGACTTATTTGCTATGTCCTTCCTACCTTTCAGTATGTGCTCTGACAACCAGCCAGCTTCTCTCCCTTGGTCCATCCCACAGTCTTTATTTCTGTTGTGTGTTTTTTTCCCTCCCTTGGAAAGCCTTGGCTCATCATGGTGCAGTCTTTGGAAGCAATAAACCTTGTATACCCAGATAATTTGTGTTTGCACACCAACCGCAGTATTGTGTGTTTGAGAGGAGAGGTGCTGTCTTACATGACATTGTTTTCTGAAATAGTAGTAGGGGAACTGGGTCAGCATAACATCCCTATGTACAGAATAGGTGGCATATTATCTTGGTTTTTTTATAGCACGCTGGCTGAGTCAAAGGCCCTTGAGTTGCTTTATGAATATGGAGTTACGGGTCTCCTTGCCACTGAGAAGATAAGTCGTATCACTAGTGGTGGTATTTTACTTCTCTTTTATATGGCTTTATTATTAGGGTGAGACTGTAGCCTTAGAAAAATCTGTTGCGGTATGTGCATTGACCACGGTGTAGCCAGGTTTTTTCTTAATTCCAGCAGCGCTGTCAGCTGCTGGAGTCATAGCTCAGAATGTAGATTGGTAAAATTCTGCCTAAGGAAGAGAAATTTCCTCTTCTCGTCTAATGAGATCTGATTAGATCATTGTATAAAGCACTGCCTGCCTGGCCAGCTTTAATTCTTGCTCTTAAGGCATTCTAGTGAAAAAAAAAAAAAGAAAGGCTGATTGAAATTAAGTGCGTCAAGTTCAGGCTCTGATGTTTACTGTCTTGTCAGCCAGGGAGATGAGGCACTATCTTACCCTTCTATAAAACAACAATGGCAAGAAGAAACTGTCTCCCCTGGCCCAAGGAGAATATAGTAAGTGACAGTTGGTGTCACCATGAAGGCACAAGGTGCTGCCCCACAGAACAGCTCTGTTTCAGCCCTTTGGAAGCGCTTTGTTTTTATTCTATCAGTGTAAGTTCTGGCGCGTTGTGCCTGTGAACTGCACCCTTGTTTAAAAACAGCCAAATATCGCTGAGTGGAAGCATTCTTTCAGTTAGCATGCAGCTATTTGGGGTTTGCTTCACTTACCGTTATTCCTTGACAGACCTTTGGATGCAATTCCCCTGACCTTTAACTCTAACTTTCTAATGCTTTTGTGAGCTCTGTTTTACCAATGCATGTCACGCTTTTTCGCTCTCGCCCTTCTTACAGTTTTATAGATAAGGACTAGTAATTGTCTTTATGGAGGTTGTAATGAGTTCTGTCACCACACAAAGAAGCTCACTAATAAAATAAATCAAAGCAGCAATGAATGAATGGAAAGCATGCTTTTAAAATTAGATTTGTACTGCAAGTGCCACACTGTCACTTGCAGCATGAGACAATATTAAAAAGGCACTGAGTTGGCAAAGTACCTTGAAAGGGTCACTGAGCTTGCTAGCAGAAATTAGGAAGCTTTCCTCAACACGGTGGTGGTAATTGCAGCATCATTTGGGAGTAAATATTTTAAAGCATGATTAGGAAAAGAGGGCATAAAACTGATCTTAGATTTTACTTGTTTAGTAACTCGGTTAAAGTCGCTTATCTTACATAGTGTTACATGTGTTCATGTAATGCCTTCTTCTGTGCCTGGAGCCTCATGCCAGCTTGGAGCTCTTGGCCCATCGGTTCTGTCTGTCTTCCAATACCCGCTGCCTCTCCAATGTACCACTGAGTAGATAAGTGCAGTCTGTATGATTGCTTCACCAGATCTCCCGTGCGAGGACAATGCTCTCCTCTCTAGCTGCACTTTGACTGCAGGGTCCTGTTTTTTATGTTAGTCTTGTTTTCAGACATGTATGTTCATAGCGGCCTGACTGAAAGCCTTTCCTTAGAGATCAGGGGCAGGTGAGGAATCCTGTGGGCAGGCAGCAAGGATGGCAAGCTGATGTTTCCTTCAGGCTTGTGTGGCACTGCAGCTGCTGGTGAACCAGTAGGGCTTTCATGATGCAGGATGCAGTGCACAGGGTAAGAATATAGGTTGTTGAGAGTGTGCGCCTATGCAACAAAGCTTCTTCAGCTGTTCCTGCAATTTTTTTGTAGTTCTTACATCTATTGCAATTCTTCCAGCCTTGCACAAGCTACTCCTGTCCTAGAAACACAAAAAAAATCCCCAAATTCTTGTTTTCTCAGTCTATCTGTTAATATCCTAGCAGAGAAATCACGCTATGGCCCTCTGCAGAAATTACAGCAGCTGCAGAATAAGAAGCATTTCTAATTCCACTAGAAACTTCACAGAAGCTGAGTGCTGGTTTCTTTTTTCATCTTCATCTCTTCTGTACCAGCCTCTCGAGACACAGCAGGGACAAAAGGAGGAAAATTCTGTAGAAGGGATGTTTGTCAACTTCCTTCTTGTCCCTCTCAACATAACGACATGTAATGAAGTACCTTGAACTTCAGAAGTTGCCTGTGAAAAATATTCCTCTAACTGAGAGCAACCAGCCTCCATTAAGTTATACGCAGTCAGCAAATGACTGTAATTATTAGGGCCAGTAGACAGAGCTGAAACTCCAGAGGACTTTAGTGTCAGAGCTAATAATTATGCAGCAGCCTTGGCCAAATACTTCTCTGCCAAGCTAAGTATTTAATATTGTCACTGAAGAATATTAATGGAATTGCCTGCTATGTGTGAAGCTGTTGACTAAGCTCGTTGTACAGTGAACTGTGGTGGCTCAAATTAGCCCCAGTGAATGGAGATCAAGAATGCTGCATCAGCCTGCAGCACCAGGAGCCTTCTTAATGCCCCGAAGGCAGCAGTATTTAACATAAGATTTGGGGACAAAGTGAAGGGCAAGACAGTGTTGTGCTTCAGGAATTCAGAAAGCCAGTTGTTTTGCATACTGGAGGATACTTTAAGTATTGATTAGATATCTCTGGGAAGCCCATATGAATATATTTCTTAAACCTAATGAAGCACATTGGCTGGTTCAGAAAAAGTCTCCTTTGGTTTCTCTTGGAGAAAATTATTACATCCATGCTAAAAATAAGGAATGAATAAAGTTGTTGCAGAGTGTTGGCACAGAGTGAAATCTTCCCAGATGAGGAAAGCAACGTCTGGGCCTAATCTAGATATTAACGAAGCATCAGAGTACTCTTCTTCAACTAGCAGTGTGTTCCAGTGACTTTGAGGGCACTTTCTAAGCTAATCACATTTTCACCAGGCAGGGATTTCTACTTAATTTTAAGGCTGCAAAAGCAAGGAGTGGATGTCAGCAGTGAAAGCATAGGAGAGCAGTAATGACCATGGGGGAAAAGTAGCAGTTTCTTCTGATTCCTGGCACTTAAACATGCTCATGAATTCCCTGGAGTGTTTTTGCATTACGCATGGCCAGTACTATTGAGATGTCCTCCCTTTTATAGCTGTGTTACCCAACCTGTACCCAGGTCTTACATAGCAGTCCAGTTTAACTGGTAGTTACTATTGCTGTAATAACAGAGCGATTTAAAATGTGCTGTGTGCTGTTCTCTGGGTACTTATGTGGTTTTTTTCATTTCTGTTCTTTTCTCTAAAGAATGCAAAATTGAACTGTTTAGCCATTGTGCTAAATCAAGGCTTGCTGCATGGCTCTAAGTGCGTAGCTACAGGATTTGAGGCTACAGCAGGGAGGGGAGGGTATTTGGGAGAAAGTGTGCTTTAAAGTAAAAAATCTGGGTTAAGGTTTTACATTACTGGACAGTCTTTCTTTGTTTTCCTCTTCATTTTTCTCCATATAACCAAGAGTGAATCTGTATCTCCGCTGTTCCACAGGTATGGATGTGTGGAGGTCGCATGGAGGACATCCCTTGCTCTAGAGTTGGTCACATCTACAGAAAATATGTTCCGTACAAGGTTCCAACAGGAGTCAGCCTGGCAAGGGTAAGTGGCAATGGCATTCCTCTGAATCTTGTACATGGTCACATGCCAGTCTTGCAGAACACTTTGCGAAGCAAAGCTCTTCTGTCTTTTCCATCTCTGAAGCTGTTACAGGTGTCTGACTGCAATGACCATGCTGTTTTCTCTTCTTGCCCCAGAATGGAAGGCAGGTACAGGCTTTGTAGTACACAAATTGTACCTGTGTGGTGGTCAAACTGAGCTGTTTTACAGTGGTGGATGCGTAGCACAATGGGGAGCTGCTGACTTGTGCACAGACAGCTGCTGTGCTCCAGACACCAGCCATTGCGAGGTGTTGGGAAGGGACTTTGTGATCAGGCACTGGCTATGGAATTGCCAATAAAAACGAGATATGGCTTTATTTGTATAATACTTCAGTCATTTTATAGCTGTGCTCTCCGAGACCAGCAGGCTTCAGCGTGGTGATTATGTTTTGGTGATTGAAAGACCTCTCAGCTTCAAGCATTACAGATCACTGAATGGGCAAGCTGTAATTTTCCACTATGGAATGTTCTTTGTGATCTTATTTCTTAATCTAGTGTAACCCAAAGAGGAGAGAGCTGTTGCCTATTGTACCAGAGCTTTCTCCAGTTTAATTTCCAAATTGAGAAGGGATTGTATTGCCCTCTGGTGGGAGAAAAAAATCATAGGAGCAGGAAGGCTACAAAACACAAAAAGATACTCTGCTGTTCTGCAGTCTTATGGCTTGCACGGTGTTAAAATGTTTCCCAGTTTAATAGCATCGCACTAGTTATAGATTTAGATTCATTACTCAGCCTGGCAATGACCTGTCAGAGCGATAGAGTGCTCTCCAGTCTGTGCCATCTCTTCAGGAAGGAACTATATTTCTTTTCATTCAGTGTTTAGCTCTTGCATACTCCCGCAGTGCTGGAAGAAGGAGATGGTAGACAGGTGTAGGGAAGGCTGTGTATTGATATCTAAGATTTTACAATCACCTCGAGATGAACAACTGTTCTTGTTGCATGTGGGTTGCATTTGGGGCAGTGTCAGCACACTGCTCATCCTTAATATGCTACAGTTTTTGGTAGGAAATAGCCACTGCCCAACTGATTCACCTTCATGTAAGGTGGGGAGGGCTGCTGGGTCTCTGAAGTGATGGCTGCACACGGCACATTGCTGTGTGGCACCAAGAATGTGACTGTTGTTACCAGAGAACAGTCCAAGGTCCAACAGTGTCTTGAGCGTGTTGTGACAAGCAGTGGGGCGGGTGTCTTGAGAGGATGGTGTTCGTTGCTGGCTTGGAACTGCACAGTGGATTAAGCTTTGCAATCGTGCATGAAATACATTGCTGCTGCTGCAAAGTAAACTCTTTGCTTCTGTTCTGAAGGGTCATCACCTGAAAGTTCTGTATTTTCCCTGTATCTCAGAATTTCTATTAAACAGCTTTTTACCCAAGAAAACAGAAAAATAGCAGTAAGAAAAATTTTGTGAACTGGGGTTTTCCAGAAGTCCCAAATCGCATTCCAAGATGGATATAAAAGGTGCCATAGAAACGATTTAAGAAAGCAGCTTTTTGTCAGGGACCTTTGCGTGTCCAGTGGTGTTTACCAGCATCATTTTCTGACTAGATTATTTCCAGAAAAAAAGGAGAAAAAACAACTTTTGATTAAAGTTATTTTTCTTAGGCACAAGGAGCTAGATACAATGGCCAAGTGCCAGGATTTTGTTTTGACCTCAGCTGAAAATAGCTTTCTAAAAGCCCCTTGGAACTAGGCAATAATAAAAATAATCTTTGGCGTAAAGCTGGAGAGAAAGCATAGATGTGAATGAAAATCCTCTCTGAGCAAAACCATAAGAGCTACTCCGAATGCTAATGTTGGTAGTTTGTGCAGAGTGTTCTTGGGTGGTTTTCTGCCTCATTTTCACATGTGACTGTTACCCTCACAGAACTTGAAGCGGGTGGCAGAGGTGTGGATGGATGAATATGCAGAGTACATATACCAACGCAGACCAGAGTACCGGCATCTTTCTGCAGGGGACGTTGCAGCTCAGAAGGAACTTCGCAACAACCTCAACTGCAAGAGCTTCAAGTGGTTCATGAATGAGGTTGCGTGGGACTTGCCGAAGTTTTACCCACCAGTGGAGCCACCAGCAGCTGCTTGGGGAGAGGCAAGTTTTGCTCTGAAATCTGCAGTGGGCAAACAGGCTGCAGCTTGGGTCCTTAAAGTTGTCTTATCCCTGTGCTTCAGTACCAGTTTGCTGTAAGTAAGGTGGCAAGCGAGCATTTAGAGATTCTGCGTGATATGTTTCAAAGGCCAGAACTCCTTTACCATTATATTGGTCTGACCAAAGCAGGTAGACATTTCTGTTAGTGCACAGCCACAAAAAGAGTAAAGACTTTGCTTGTTCTGCATGTTGTGTATTTAGTACAAGGCAGAACATGGCAACAGGCACAACTAGGAAGAAGTGGCAGCTGAGCAGTAGTTGGAATGTTGTGTTTCCAAAGGGCTATGCAACAGTTGAGCTGCTCTGCTCCTTAGCTTTCCTATCTGAAAGCCAGGTAAACCATACCTGGTTTTGTAAGTCAGCTGTGTTCTGGGAGAAGAATCACCTCAGGAATGAAATTGTGTGTCGTTACACACAAGAAGATCATAAGCTTTGCAGTCCTGTGGCTATTTGGTTTAACCATGTCCTGGAGGTTGTTGTACAGCTGGCAATGGGTCCCATTTTGAGTTCCTGTGCATTCTCCTAGTGGTTATCTACCAGCTCAGACACACAGCTAAGTGAGGAATCTTAAAATTGTCTTCATACAAATGCTGCCACTATTTTAGGCAGTTTAAGACTTCTTTTCTGTCATTTGGTAAGCGTAGGAGATTCAGTGACTAATTTGCCCTTTCAGATACGCAATGTAGGAACAGGACTGTGTGTGGATACTAAGCATGGAGCCCTGGGATCCCCACTGAGGCTGGAAAGCTGTGTGAAGGACAGAGGAGAGGCAGCATGGAACAACGTGCAGGTAACAATCCCTGTGATGAATTATCGGCCCCATGTAAACTTGGGGAGGGACAAGTTACATAAACAAACGTTTGAGAAGGAAGACCAATACAGAACTGTCAGGTAAATAGGGTGCTGTGCACCCAAAGGCTCGCGTGCTAATTACACTTGATGGGCTTTTAGCAGGGTCTGGAGCCTGGCAGACTTTGTGCAGAGCTTTTACTTCACTTTGAAGTTCTTGGAGCAAACAGAAGAAAGCAGAAGAAAACAATATGCCAAAATAATAAGCCAGTAACAAGGCAGCTATAATATGTAACAAAGTGAATATTAACTTCAAAGGTTGTGTTGAAATAAGTGATAGAGGAGAATCATGCATATTAATGAACCAGCAGGAGCATTCGATAAGCGCTTACTATCATCCTTCTGACAGAGGCAAATACATTATAAACACTCAACCATTGCTGGAGAGAGATGAAACTGGCTAGGCTATAGATTCACCCTCTCAACATACAAAGTGTCAGAAAGGACAGCTTTATTGTAACAGAAGGGAGTAAAATATTAGTTTGTCTAAACTGTAGCAGCAGAACTGAGGAAAGATCAAGAAAACAATGCCTCTATTATAGAGCTATGCATAACTCCTCGAGGGAATGGCTTCAATAGTAGGAGACAGAGGGTTATTGCATATCAGTTTTGATGCATGAAAACTAGAAACAAAACCAATTTACTTGGGCACTGTCCTATACTTAACCTCTGTTGTGCCAGGAGGATCTTGAACAATTAGTGTTGACTTACATTTTGGAGAACAATGTGTTTTGAACTTCACTGTAATGTTAAGCCAAATTAATTGTGATAATTTCTCTCATGAGAGGGGTTTAAAATAGAAACAGGAACAAAGTAGGTTCTTTGTGCAAAATTTTTTGGGTACGTTGCTTTGAGTAGAAGCACCCTGCTCATTACTGCCCCATGAGATAGCTCTGAAGAGAGGACCATTATTCCACTTGGCTCCCATAGGAGCCCACGGAACAGCCTTTGCCCTTAAGGATTGAGAGGGTGGTGTGCTAGCTGGTAGCCCTGCAGAACCACATTTGCTAGTCCTGATCACAAAGGACACTTCCACCCTTGCCAGAGATGCTGTTCTTGTCAACGCAGAAAGCAAAAGCTTGACACCAGCGCCTGCCTTTAAACAACTATCTTTTGTAGGATTTAGTCCTATGGTGCATAAAATGTTGTAAGCTAAGCCGTGATCATCAGCCTGAAGATGCAGCTAGACCACTCTGCCTCAAGCCATGGCCAAAAGCAAATGCCTGGGATCCCATGAAAGAGCAGAGATGCATGTGGTGATACTTCCACAGTTTCTTCAGGGCCACAGCATTGCCAGGCATAGGTTGTGCCTGGTTATGAGAGCTAAAGCCTTTTTTCTGTGGTATCCATTTTTCTATTTCACCCCAAAGTGCTGAGAGATCATTACAGGGTCAGTCAAAGAGTGCGGGAAGCTCTGGTGTTTGCCCGTTCAGCCCTCCTGGGGAGCTGCGAGCTGCTGGGCTCTTGTCCCAAAATGCATGGGACAAACTCCTTACAAGGTGATTGCAGGCTGCCTGTGTAGGCTTGGCCGTTCACTGCCAGCGTTAACTCAGAACTCCCGTAGCTCTCTACATGTTCTGCTAGCTGCGAAGTGCTGTAATTGGTCAGCTGCTCACTTAATCCATGATGTATGTCTGCATTGCAGACACATTCAAGGCTGCTATTAGTACCCAGGCTAACTAGCATGGCTGTTTGCAGCAGCACAGGCTCATTTAGCATGCTGTGTGGCAGTCCGCAGGGTGGCTGTTATAGACTCCCTGGATCAGCAGTCCCTGACCCCAGAGGTGGAAGTAGTTTTTCTCTAGAAGACATCATCCTTTCCTTGAGACCATCCCCACCCTGTGGGCAGGTTGTTCTGCTGGTCAAAACCCTGTGCTGGATACCTGCTGTTCTGAGGCTCCTGTTTGTCCTGGCAGGTATTCACATTCAGTTGGAGAGAAGACATCCGTCCCGGGGATCCTCAGCATACCAAGAAGTTTTGTTTTGATGCCATTTCCCACAGCAGCCCTGTGACCCTCTATGACTGTCATGGAATGAAGGGGAATCAGCTCTGGAGATACCGAAAAGTGAGTCTGTGTGTGTGTGTGCGCACACGTATGTGTGTACCAGGCTTACTCATGTTCTCACTTAAGGTGTCAAATTGCCTGTAGGCACTTAAGTTTCCTTAAAATGTCACCATTCATATTTTATTCCTCTGTTCACTTAGCTGTGATAAGAGAATCTGTGGGCAATCTGTTGTCATTGTGTCATTAATTACTCCTGATTAGAGAGAGATGACTCCAGCTCTTTCAGTGGTTAGAAATGGAGATGAATGCTTCTCCTGGGCTAAGTAGAAATCCACTCCCCCTGCAGTGCTGTCCACAGGTGGCACTGAGGATATGCAACACCCTTGCAAAACCTGTTTGCAGAGAGGTGTGCTGTTTATTGTTTAACTGAGTACTAGAAGATAGGCTAAAAGTAGATAAGGATTTATTCATTCTCATCTTAAGTAATGCTTTTTGTGGGCAACAGGTAAGTGAACTCTTCCTCTCCTGTCCTAGTCCTTGTAGTCTGCACGCACTGCACCAAGTTGTGAAAGTTGTGGAGCGACTGCAGCAGGATGTGAGCCTGTAGGCTGGAAAACTTGGCTTCAGACATCGTTTTTTGAGCTTCCCAGTGCAGTTGTAGGACTGGGAAGTGTGGAACAACTTCTTCAGATACATCCAAGTGATGAAACAATTTGCTTTGTTTTTTAAGACTTCTTTCTTTTGGTTTCCAAACAGCTTTGCTTCTCTGCTTAGCAACCTTATGTCAAATTTCTCTTCTCCAGGACAAGACCCTCTACCATCCAGTAAGCAGCAGCTGTATGGACTGCAGTGAGAGTGACCGAAAGATATTTATGAATAGCTGCAATCCTTCATCTCCAACACAACAGTGGATATTTGAACATACAAACTCAACCGTCTTGGAAAAATTTAACAGAAATCTTGATCTTTAAAAGACTGAGAAAAAAAAAAAATATATATATTTTACAATTATAGTTTTTACCGGGGAGGGTTACAAAAAATTTTTTTAAGGATACTTTTTTTTAAACAGTTAATGAAGGTAAAAGGGAGACTCTCAGGAGAAGGTTAACTAGCAGGCCAGTCTTTATTGTGAAGATGCTGCATCCTTCTCTTCTGGAGATGGTGGAATTTAAAGGCTTTGCCAGAGCCACTTCTGTGCTGAGACTGGAACAGAAACTCTGTTTTCAGAGGAGTCTGAATGTGATTCAAACTGCTTTTTTTTTTTTTTTTTCTTTTTTGTTTTGTTTTTTTTTTATTTTTCATCTTCGTTTTGTGGTAAATGATTTTGTTATCCAGGATCTTCCTGGAATTTTTTTTGT
>WAAB01013868.1:162426-299901 GCA_013389865.1 Piaya cayana
AGGCCAGTTTTATTGTGAAGATGCTGCATCCTTCTCTTCTGGAGATGGTGGAATTTTAAAGGCTTTGCCAGAGCCACTTCTGTGCTGAGACTGGAACAGAAACTCTGTTTTCAGAGGAGTCTGAATGTGATTCAAACTGCTTTTTTTTTTTTGCCTTTTTGTTTAGATTTTATTTTATTTCCCACCTGCGTCTGGTGGTAAATGATTTTGTTATCCAGGACCTTCCAGGAATTTCTGTAGCTGCTATACCACCAGCTGAAGCATTCCCACCTAGGTGCTTTATCTTTGAAAGTCCATCTAAGTAAAATCTTGGAACACAAAATTTAATCTTTTGATGTCATAGACATTAAAAAAAAAAGGCCAGGAAAATGTGAAATTAAATCTATTTTTTCTTTTGCCCTTGCCCTAAAACAAAATATATTTCAAACAGGTTGAGTATTACTTTCCAAATCATATACCTGATAAAGGAATGAGCTATGGTGGAAGTGCAGCCAAGTGTTGGGAATATCACTGTAGTTATTAGTGATGAGGAATCTTGGTTTCCGGTCCATTCACTTTGCAGTTAGTTTGTCACTCACTGTTGAATCTTCAAGGTGAAAGATTAGCAGGAGGGGTTTAAGTAAGCACGGTTCATACAAGTGAAGATTTTTGCTAAGAGCCTTTGGATGTCAGGTTCCCAATTTGCCTCTTATTCAAAATTGGTTTATCATGGACACATGTAGGTTTCTGAGAGTTAGATCTACTTCATGAAGGCAACTTCCATTTTTCCTTTAGAAGTTTGAAGTCAACTTAATTCACATTTCGTGTGAGCAGGTTAATTCAGGATAATTAAGTCAGGGCTAAGATTAGCCATTAGTCTTTGTCCATTTGTTCTTCAGTCTGTCACTTGTTGCAGTCATGAGTTCTGTGGTCAGTAGTGTTCTAGGCTTGTGGGAATGTGCTATTAATCTCTCCTCTTTTCCCAACATCCACAGCACTGCACTGTGGTTTACTGTGGCTGGAAACCTGTTTGCTTAAGCAAAGATATGGAATAGATGAGCCCATTTCACAGGTACCCTGACCCTTTTGTAGTCTGTCAGCAGTGCAAGGTATTACCCTTCTGGTTTGGCTACAGGATCTGCCAGACACTGAACCAAGAATTGTCTCATCCCAGGAGCTGGAAAGGGAGTACTAGTACTAAAGGATGGATGGAGGCCCATCAGTTTCAGGTCTGTGTGAAGTGAGCATTTAAAAACCTGTTTAAAATGAAGTTATTGGGAAAACAGATTTACTGGTTCAGCTGACTTAGTCTTATACTGAAAGCAGCAGTGGCATTTTATAGTACAAGCTGTGAATCGCATGCAGTTAGCCCTAGCAAAGATGTGAATCAATCAAACTAGCCCTTTTCCTGTAACTGTGCAGCTCCATAGTTTGTCCAGCTGCCCATGCAGGAATGTTGCAAGAGTAAGCAGCGTGCAGCCAGCTCTGGGAGTGAAAGGCTGAAACACTCGGGATTGGAGCAGGGCACCCCTCTGGGACTCCTGATGAGCTTGGTTAATGGGCTTCCCTTACTTGGAGGGGCAAGAAAACTCTACTCCAAGGTGTATTTTGCTCCTGTGAAGGCAAGGAAACAACAAGCAGGCTGGTTCCATCTGCAGACCTCCAGAAGTAAGAAGCCCTTTCTAATATTGCCAGTCATAGGATCATTGCCTGCACTTCAGGTGTCTTTGAGGCCATATTGTGCTGCATCTATCCACTGGGAACAAACTACGCCACAGGTATCTGCCTTTCAAGCCTGATGTATTGACTGTGAGGGCCAAAACCATTTCCACCTCTCTCATCCTGACAGCTGAGGCCATGTCAGACCTCTTCTGCCACCCTTGCAGACGAGGCAAGGGACACATGAGCAGCTGCATTGCAGCTGGGACCGGGTTTGCCAAATATGTTGGTGTCTAGTGTTTTGGGAGTGAAGAAAGCAAGCAAGCTCTAGGCTTCCCTTGTGACAGTTTTGCAGCAGTATCACTATGGAAGTGAGACCAGCATCAACGGAGTTGACATCTTATGTTCTCGGGAACTACAATATGTTTGTCATTAGGATCCCTTTTCTATGGGAGACAAAGTGCTTTGTGTCTACCTGTTGCTGTCCTTAAGTTATTAATGCTCTCAGTAGTCTAGTAGTGCTGTCTGCGGATCACTAAGGGGCCTGACTGGGTATCTTTATGAATGTTTTAATACTTGTGGAACAAGAAACTGTTTGTCATGAGCAGTGCTAATTTTTTTTTTATATATATAATTGAGGAACAATCAGCAAATTATATGAAAGGACTGTAGGTCTTTCTGCTTGCAGCGTTGTGTGTCTTTGTTTTCTCATGGGAGGATTAGCTTCTGCTTCAAAAATGCATGGCTTGCTTTGTACTTGGGCTCACCTTGTGAAGAGTCCTAGCTGCTTAGCTTGCTGGACGCTTGTTTCAGAGAACTGCAGTAAGGAACAGGTCTTTTACCACTTAGTGATCTTAATTTGGAGATAAAAGACAGCTCTTGGCAGTTTGCACCAAAAGATGAGATCGTTGTTCAGGCAGTTTCTATTTCAAAACCATTCACCAGTACACGGAAACTGGAGCTTCCATGTCCTGCTGGGTCCTTCTCTGCATGATTGATCTGATCTGTTTTCTGAAAGTTTGGGATCCGAGTGTAATAAGTGCCCCACAAGTCCTGTACTCTTCTGACTAACTCACTGGTCTTTGAGCTATTAATTTATTTACATCAATTATACTTTTCAATACCCTAGAGGCTGTGCTGACTAATGAGAAGACTTAATATAGCCAACCATTCGCGGACTGAGAAATAGGAGCTGTATTTCATCATCTACAACTTTAATTGAGCCTTTGCTGGGCAATCTGGTTAATTATTCCAATTACTCTTGGTTATTTGTAAGTAAAATTGCTGAAGCCTGAATACATAAGCAAATCTTCACATCTGCATGTGAGTCAAGACTGGAGATTAAATACCAGTGATTATCTAATGCAAAATAAATATTTTCACATTTTTTCCCCAAAAGTATTCAAACGCCCCTGTCTTGGTGGCTGCATAAATTCTGCTGCTTTTTAAGTATCAGAATCCCAGACAACAGAGGGACCCCTGGATGTATGTTATGTCTAATAATACAATTTTGATTTGTTCTTGAAGCTGTTGTTGATTCATACTGGTGCTAATCTCAAACACCTACAAACAGAGTAATAGGTTTGGGGCTCTTACATGTGCAAGGTGCGTTTTTCATGCCTGAGAAATTAACTTTCTTTTCCACAAAATAACAGACGTGTGTGAGCCTCAGTGAAAGAGGAATACAGCATCATTAAAATAAAGATGTGCCTTTTTAAATGTAAATGTACAGCAAATGCTTAAACTTGAACCATTTCTTAGTGCCTTGCTGGACAAGAGGGGAAGAGGTTGGGAGATAAGGTTGTAAGAGAAAGCTTGACTTGTGCAGTGTTTGTGTGTGTTTTAAAGTGTCTAACTTTAAATGCAAAATTTGTGTGAAGGATAGTAATTCAGAAGTTCGTGGGTTTCCTCTGTTAAATCAATATCATTAATGACTTGTGAGCGGGAGAGAGGGTGTCACTCCTAATAGGAAGACTTGAAAGGATGGCAGCTTCTTCTTGGTATGCTAACTAAAGCTTAGACCAGAGGATGTCTTGTTTAGCTATTGGATGTTCACCTCACGGTGAAGGCTCCCACATTTCAAAATCCTGCATTTTATTTTCTAAGTATCCTAACTGGAAATCACAGATAGTCCCACAGGCATGGAAAATCTGTAGCAGAAGTGTCTTTCTGAAAGTCAACGCCTTCCCTCACTGGGAAACTTTTAAAGCTGTATTCAAATCTCTAATACAGAAGCAGCAACAAAGCAATTTCTCAGCTTAACTTTCTTCCTGGATTGTTTCACAGTAGTCTATGCAGAGCGCTTTGCTTTCCTTTACTGGGGAGTTCCAGTCAGCAAACTTGCTTCTTGCCTGCTGCATTGAGACATTAATGTACCAAAAGCCAAATGGGCACTACCAGCAGCCAGCACTGCAAGAACACAGTGCTCCCCTAGCTACTGTGGGATCATTAGAGTAGCTGTGCTGGCTCATATCATCATGGGGAGAGCAGAGACATCTCCTAGAAGTCATACTGGGCAATAGCACAACTGCTGGGTAAAAAGGGAGAAGCTTTTATTTTAAATTGTCTTTCAAGATAGGGACAGACACTTGAATGGTTTTGACTGGAGAGATCACGCAGCCTCTAGCAGTCGGCCTGTCATGCTTTCACTTAAAAGAGCCCTGGTAAAATTGTGTGAAACAGCCTGGTTCTGCTAGCACGAGGGATTCAAGTGTACCTTGCATCCCACATCCAGCTGCTGTGGTTCATGTTCTTGCTCACCTGCTGTATTTCTCACCACTTGCAACAAAGGAGTCCAGTGGTGCCTGTCTAACAAGCAGCAATCTAGCTTTCCATTTTAAAAATCGTTCAGCATGAAAAACTTCTTAAAAATTTACCAAACTGTTGCCAGATGGCTGAGTAGCTTTAGGTAGACATCAAAGTCTGAGGGAGTAGGATTAAAAAAGTCTTTCACAGGATACATAGCAGAAGGGGAGCTGGCCTGGGTGTCGGGAGTGCTGGGTCCTGCCTCCCAGTCTACTTGATTTTAAGCAGGGAAAGGCTGTGTGCTGCTATTTCCCAACCTGTGTAAGATTTGGCTTTAAATGTTTTATTTACTGACCTGAGGAGTGTTGAGTCTGTATTTTATAACAAGTTGCACGTCCTCACCTGGTTCAAGTGTTGGGGGGAATGCAGTGGGCAGAGGATGGGAAAGCCCAGATCTGGAATTTCCATCAGCATTCAACAGAGTTGCCACTTCATTTCATATTACTCATTAACAAGAGTAATTTATTCACATTATAAATTTCAAGTGTAAATCGCTTCCTGCTCCATTTGTTCTATGGTAGTGTCACACTTCAACTTGGAGATCTGTGTATGAAATGAGGCAATGACAGATTGTGGGAATCCTAGTAGAAATCCTACATCTCTTTTTTGAGACTGACTCTGCTAGCTGAGTATGCTCTTTGTTCACTGTATTTGAGTTTTCTTGATGCTTCTGTATGACCCAAAAGGCTTCAGTGATTCCAGCAGATGTGAGGGGCTTAGGAGTTATATATAAAGCCACTGGATCTATGTAGTCTTAAATCTACTAGTTCAGCTCTAGGTAAGAAGTCCTGATCGCAATCAGTAAGCAAGCAAATGTGAACTTCCGTCATAAAACAAGATAAAACCTGATCAAATTAATAGACTGAAATGTTAGCCCTTATGATAACAATTACAAATAGCTTTAGCCTCTAGGGTGGAGAAGAGGATTGGTTGCAAAATGCATTCTCCAGGATCTCAGTGATAAAGTCTAAGTTTGTTTATTCCTTGTACTGCATGCATTTTATCTGTAAAACTGGATGGTGCCTCTTGAATCAGTGTATATTTATTTCTGTGCGTTTTAGGACCAACAGCCTAATATCTGGGGGTGGTAAAGGACTTGTAGCACTTTAATGTAGTAGCTTTCATAAACTGGGAATCATTGATAGAATGCCTAGTGTTTTTAAAGTTGAATGGACTTCCTTTTATAATATATTTAAAATAAATTTTTAATGTGTTTTCTGAAACCGTCTATGCAGAAATGACTGTCCCTGCCTGTTTTGCTCCAGTGGTTGATTTCCTTTTTCTCTGTGTCTTACAAGAATAAGCTTAGTTACCCTGGGGTGGTGTTTCCCTGGTTTCTTAGTTACCCTGCGATGGTGTTTCCTTTTAACTTTTTTTTTTTAAAACTTTTAACTCCATGGGGTGAAAAACAGTGAAATAAACAGAGGGGGGATAAACGATAACGTGTGAAAATTGCATGTGTGGAGGAATGGAAAGGTTCTTTCTTGGGTGACCAGCAGACAACTGCAAGGCATGCTCCTAAGTGAAGACTGCCGTGGTTCTTAGCCACAGAAACATTTCCCGGGGGGAATATGTGCCGAAAGCTGTGACAGTTCAAGTGTTTCAGCAGGTTCAGTTTGTGCCACCCTAGAAAATGCTGAGGAGATTGGGAGTATGGCGGAAGGTGCTAGGGCAGAGTCTTCATTGGTCCCAAGGTAAAGAAAATAGACATAGTCTCATTTCTGATTAAAATTTAAAAAGTGGCAGGAGTGTCTTCCCCCTAGGACAGCTTGGGCAGCACAAACCTTTTTGGAGAGCAGCATCTCCATCCCAAGAACCCCAAATGGCTCCACTGAAACAGTAAGTTCTGAGTGGCAGCCACACTGCAGTCCTATCTTTAGAAAGTAGTGCTGCTCCCACTAAGATTTAAAGGCCTGTGCAGGTTCCCCTAATTTGATTAGAGGGCTGACTCGGATGGGCAGCCTATTACAGCTGCAAAGGCACTAAAGCTGCCTGGGTGCTGATGGGTTTATGAAACATTGTTTCTCACTTCACTGCAGCTCCCACCAAGAATTATGAGATCAGGTTAGTGATAGATAGCTAATAAAGAATGTCTCTATGAAGCACTTTATTTCACACCAAGCTAGTTCCGGACTAGCAGACAGTGAAATTTTGAGGTTCCCATGAGGATAAATATGCTGAAATAAACTGCAGTTATACGAACACCTTCATGTGCTTTCCTACAAAAGACTAGAAAAAAAGGTGTTGCTGTCTTAGCCTGAGCTGGAGATACTTAGCGTGGAATTAGCACACAGTGACAAAAGCTGGGATTTTTCCTTTCAGTAGGCATTGCAAAACAACTTAAAATGTTTTCATTTGCAGCCACAGATAAAATACAATCTGATGGTCAGTACCAACCTGCTCTGGCACTGACTGTGCCTGTTTTTCCAGCTGCTTGTAGCTTCCCATGGAATAGTCCAGGGAGTAACTGCAGAATCTCCTCACAATGACAGGAGGAAGCCCTACCTGTTATAACCATGTTCCTTTATTATCTGCTTATTTGCTTCTATTATTATGTCCCTACAATCCGTGTTTTCAGCTTCCCGAATGTCCTTCTACAAGATTTCCTCAGCCTGTCATTTGATTTTATATGTAATAGCAGCCTAGAATGGTTAACCTAAACCTAGAAAGTTCACTATTGGGAGCTCCAAGATCACTGTCAGCCTTTTGGTGTTTTCCCTTTCCCAAACACAAGGGAATATCCGTGTGGGCTTTACCAGGTGGTCATTCCTTCGTGCAGGCAAATCCCAGGCAATTTCACCAGGGGCTTTTAAAAGCAGCAGCATCTTGCTTTTATAACCTCTGCTCTTCAGTAACTGCTTGTTGGTCTGCGGGTAAAGCCATTCATTTCTCTCACCTTCCCACTGCAAGGGCTGGCTCTGGGGAGCCGTGTCCCCAGCAGAGTGCACTGCAGTCCTCTGGCATTCCTGGATAAGCAGAAAGCAGTAATTGCCCGAGTGCACCAGCAATAAAAACTAAGAGGCAGAACTGTTGAGGAAGAGCATTAAGTCCCTGCCCTCCAGATTTATTGAGACACGATTGATATTGCAAGGAATGCCTGGAAAATGCATATTTTAGCGCTTTTCAGTCTTCTTGGGTTAGCAGGAGGAGCAGAATGCAGGACGCCTACATTGGTGTGACTGTGGAGCAGGCTGGTGTGACAGCCACGGGCCGAGGAGCCTCTTGCAAAGGTATTTTGTGGGTGATTCAGCACAGCTCATCCTGTGCTAAGTGCCGGATTTCATGCTTTGAAGTCATTTTAGTCTATAGAAGCTTGCTTGTTTGTGCAAAAAATCTTTTCTCTAGGAAGATTTAATCCTTTTCCATTAAAGCCGCCTGAGCACCTTCAAAAACAGCATGTGCTGACTGGCATTAGAGGTGACAGTGATTCCAAAAGTAACATTTTTTTTTCTCTACAGAACAGTAGGAATTTTATTCTTCCCCTTTATTTTACACCACCACCCCCTTTTTTTCCCTATAGATGAAAAAAATCCAAACCTTAGCAGATTCCTTTGGGAAGCACTTTCCCTGGTCCAGTCTTTTCATTATCACTGCCTTGTAATGAGTATCAAATCCATCTTATTTGGTAATTAGGGATTTCTCCTGCCAGGACAGGACCCGGGGTGCTGCTGGAGGTGCCCGCACGGGTTTGTGCCGGCGGCATCGGGGCCGGTTCCTCCCCTCGGCGCTGTGGTAGGAGCGATACCGCCTGGGAACCGCGGCGGGAGGCCGGAGGGGGCCGGGATCGCTCCCTGCTCGGGGCCTGGTCTGCTCAGTCCCTCGGGGAGGGAGGGAGGGATGGGAAGGAAGAAGGCATGAGAGGGAGGGAGGGAGGGCGGGCAGGAAGGAAGGAAAGGAGGGGTCAAGGAGGAAAAGAGAGAGGGAAGTAGGAAGGATGGGAGGGAAGGAAGCAGAGGAGGGAGACAGGCAGCGCACCCCCCTCCCCACACTCCGGCTCCTGCCCCTCGCGCCCTTCCGGGCAGACGGGCGGCTCCTTCCGCCAATGGACGCTAGCTCCGCCCCCTGGAACCGCGCGGGCCAATGGGCGCCCCCTCCCGGGGCCTCGGGGGCGGGACTTCCGCCGCCGGGGAGGCGGTTTTGTGCGGGCGCGGGCGGCGGGTCCCGCGGGGCGGCGGCGGCTGCAGGGGGATCCCGCGGGGCGGGCGGGGCCCCCCCTTTCGAGGGCGCCCCGGGGCGGGTGGGCGATGAATGGTTTCAGCACGGAGGAGGACAGCCGGGACGGGCCGCCCGCAGCTCCCTTCTACGGGCAGAGCTGCTGCCTCATCGACGACGGCGACCGCTGCGTGCGCCCCGCCGGCAACGCGTCCTTCAGCAAGCGCATCCAGAAGAGCATCTCGCAGAAGAAGCTCAAGCTCGACATCGACAAAAGCGTGAGTGGCGGCGCCTTCAAACGCCGACGACGGCCGCCCCGGGGCAGCGGCCGGCGGCGCCCTGCGCGTCCCGGTTCCGCCGCACTGCGGGGAGAGCCCCGTGCCCGCCGGGGAGAGGCTCCTGCGCCCGGGGAGCCGGGCTTCCCGGGGTGAGGGGCGGCCCCTGCATTCCCCGAATCCAGCTTCCCTGGATGAGGCTGCTCTGTGCCCGGAGAACCGGGCTTCCCGGGATAGGGGGCGGCTCCTGTGCCCGGCGAGCTCAGCTTCCCGAGATGAGGCTGCTCTGCGCCCGGTGAACCGGGCTTTCCGGGGTGAGGAGCGGCCCCTGCACCCCCCGAACGCAGCCACCCGGGATAGGGGGCGGCTGCTGTTCCTGGCGAGCGCTATTTCTCAGGATTGGGGGCTTCCCGGGATGAGGCTGCTCTACGCCCGGCGAACCAAGCTTCCCGGCACCGGGAGCTGCTCCTGTGCCCGACAAGGCGACTTTCCCGGGCTGGGGTGGTTCGCTGAGCCCCCCACACGCCGTCGGAGGGCGATGCGGTGCGAGCTCGGTGCCTCCGCACTGCGTTTTCCCACCCTCAGTGTCGCCGCACTGGGGCAGGGAAAGAGTCACTGGTTTATCTCATGGGACTACGCAGCAGCACCAAAACCGTGGTTGGGAGGAAAGCTCTGATGCGTGGGGGAGCAGGTGATCTTCTAGGGGAGCAAAGAAGCAAGCTTGCTTTGCTTTGCAGGGAATAGTGCTTTTAATTTCAGTTTCGTATTGAAAACCACTGCTGCTACCTAGTGAAATCAGCGATATGGGTTGCGATTTCATTCAGACATCGGTGTTGTTGCTCTTTTAATTCGTAAGGATTCATACGCTAGTGAAGCAGATTTCTTAAAGATGAGCTCTTGCGTGTAACTCGAAGCACGAGGGGTGCAGCCTTTCCAGCAGCACTTGTGTGCGTGTGCGCTGGTTGGCACTCGGCAGCCTGGTTTGCTGCTGTTTTGTGACATTAAGTGACAGCTGTCAGCTCAAGATAGAAACGGGACGATTGCCGAGGAGAGAAAGGAAGGCAGCAGAGCAGCCCGGCATGATCACAAGCATTCGATTAACAGAAGTCTGCTCTGCATACCTGGTCTTAAAGACTGAAAGCGTTAAAAGCAAACAGGAAAAAAAGAAAGGTGAAGTTTGCATAAGGCTATTTGGAAGCTGCCCAGTTGTTTTTGTGACTTTGGCACAGCTGAAATACAACGTGTCACGGGGAGAGAGTGACTCAATTTGGAATATTATCTTATTCGTAAAAAACGGAGTATTCTTCCTGGTTGTAGTCCTCAGAAGATCTCTCTAGCGGTACAGTCATTTCTTTCACTTTAGAAGTAATTCCTTGTTGGCAGGTGGAAGGCTTTACAAATAAGAAGAGGAAATCAGACCAGTGAACTTAAAATGAAGGGAAAATATGAAGTCGGCTTCAAGAAGTCAGTTCAAACATAGGGTGCCTGTCTTGTTTGGAGACATTTTTGCCATAGAAATACTAAATACTCCTTTTCATTGGGGATCCTTTTTTATATATGTGCTGACTCTAGTGGCAGGATAAGCTATGGGAAAGAGATTTTTGCTTTTGGTTTGCTTGTAACTGAGGTAATTGACCAACTTTTATTTTTTATTTAGATTTTGAAACACTTGCATTAATAGTCTGTTGCACTATTTAAACTGGGAAGTTTACAAGACTGGAACAGAATAAAAGCTTTTCTTGCTCTAAGTTCTGAAGCAACTGCACCTTCTTCAGACAACTGTCTATTTTTTTCTGGCATATGACCGCAGCCATAAAAGAGAAATACGTTATCTGCAGCAGTTCAGGTTCAGCTGGAACTCGAGTCTTTCATTTTCCTTGTCTTTAGTCTTTGTAATGTAAATTATCTCTCACTCATGAGTATGATATCAGGCCTGGGGTTTAAGATTAGAAATTCCTTACTGTCATGCGGGAGTGGGTCACACCAGTCATGAGGGATGTGCTCTCTAACACCAGTTTCTAAGGGGCTGCTCTGCGATGCTGTTTCTATAGCACCTGGTTTGATTGCTTTTTCACCACTTCTGGTTCTTAGGTGAGACATCTCTATATTTGTGATTTTCACAAGAACTTCATTCAAAGTGTCCGAAACAAGAGAAAGAGGAAGACAAGTGATGACGGAGGTGACTCTCCCGAGCATGAAACAGATGTCCCAGAGGTTAGTAGGTACAAAGTGGGCGTAGAATGCTTTACCAGTTTTGAGCATATTGAATTTTGACTGCAGTGTTTTCCAATAGGGAAATAATTAAGTTTTAAATCGCAGCTCCACTGAAACTGCTATGGAGTTACTCTTGTTTTTTCAGGAAGACTTTTTTTCTGATGTGTCATATCCTAATTTTCTTCTTCATCCTTGTATGGGTTCTTTGCCCATGTAAAGTTCTCAGTAAAAAGAGGTGTGGTGATGTAACTACATAGCTTTATGTATGTACTTCTTCCAGTCAGAGAAGTGTTAAAATGGCATTTGATACTAGTTCTTTTTTAAAGGTAAAAGTTAGTTATTTTCAGTGGTGACTGAGGCCCTGATATTGTTCTTTGTAATTTAGCATGCATCATGTTGCAAATATACTAGAGAATCTGATAGGTTGGTCTCTCTGTGTTCAGATCTATGGTATCCAGAGATATTAAGCTTCTCCAGACTTGTGCAGGTATAGTATTTTTGGCACCTTCAAATCATTCGTAACGTCTTTTTATTTTCAGGAAATAGGCTTCTTTTAGTTTGCAGATTTTTTTTCTGTGTTGCAGAACTCTAGAATAATCTCATTGCCATTGTGTTCTGTATTTGCTTTGGTGATGTTTCTGGTACTGTTGACATTGCAGAATTTGTGCAGAGGTGATATTTGTGGAGGAGCTGAGCTCTGGCTGCATCAGCAGAGCCCTCTGCTGGAAACGCCACCTGTATTGGCCCAAAGTGTTTATTTGGGAAAAAAAAAATAAGAGCCACCAAGTAATCGTTTTGCCAACCGTGGAGGTGTTGAAAGAGCAGCAAGTGTTTGGATTGGGCTTTTTTCTGATGGTGCCTGACCTTTTACTGTTTCTGTTCTACAAGGTTCTCTGTCAAAACCTCCATGCACAGGCTTTATGTCAGCTGGTAAAGACCTAGCTGGTATCTAACAGTGCTGGTGCTGTAGAGCATTTGGGGTGTTTGGTGGTTAAAAACTCAGGGATGCACATTGCCTAACTGGATAGGGAGCTCTGCAGCCTGTTGGTTTTGATGTCTTTTTCTTCTTGGTTTTCAGCAGAGATTCCTTTTGTCTTTGAAATATGGCATTTTCCTCATGATCCTCATCTTCCTTCCCGCAACCTCCCCCACCGCAACCCTTGCTTTTAAACCATGCAGTTCCCAGTGAAGTATTTGAATTTCACTTCTACTCTGTCTCTGGTTTATGTCACAAGCCATTTTTTCTGTGCCGTGCTAAATTGATACTTAATGCGTGAGCTTTTTAAACCTTGTGGGATCAAAAGGTTCCCCTTGGCTTGGAGGTTGCAGAGGTGTAATTGGGAGCAGAAATTGGCCAACAATTCTGTTGACACCATGTGAACAAGAGTAAAATTTTGTATTTCCCTGGGGCTGTTTTTGGTCCTTTGGCATTAGCAAGTTCAAAATATACATAGATTGCCAGTAAGGCAAGTTGCTGTGGTTCTGAATGTAGGGAAGAAGCATTCCTGTTGAGGCAGACGTATGTATTTTTAGATAATTCTACGTTTCTGCCTACTAGAAGCCAAAGGTAGTGCTCATCTCCACTTCTCTGTATCACTTCCAGGTCGACTTGTTCCAGCTCCAAGTGAACACTCTGCGACGTTACAAGAGACATTACAAGTTGCAGACAAGGCCTGGACTCAACAAGGCTCAGCTAGCAGAAGTAAGTGCTGACAGAGGAAGCATCCTCTCTGTTATTAAAAACTTTTTATCTCCTCTGATGACGTGCATGTTCCTTGGACGCTAATACCTGAGGTGACTCCCTCACTAGAATGTGCCGTGTGCTCTGCAGAGGAGATAACACCAACAGAGAGCTGTGGTTTTTCTCACCTGAGACAATCATGGAATGCACAGAAACTTGCTTTTGAAAGCATGTTTGAGTAACTTGCTTTTCTCTGATTCCTTCTCCTTATTCATAGTCACAATCTGTCACCTTTAGGAAACAGCCTCCTTTCCAGTAGCCTTGATGTTAACTGAAGATGGCTCTTGCACTGAAACTCAGACTTACACACTATTAATCACCTGAAGTGCCTCTGTTACTACTTCTTTCCTCGCAGGCACTTGAACCGGTTGGAATTGCTTATTCTTAAAGGCAAAATCACCAACTGTGACTCAGTTTCCTTTTTTCGCTCCCTTGTCCTGATGTCTTATGATTCTGTATTAAGTCAGTAAAAGGCCCTTTCCTTAACGGCCTCTACTGCTACTTTCTCTGGAGTACTTGTTAATAAAGAACTCTTTAGAATGCTGTGTTATTTGGGCTGGTTGTGCTTGGTGCACATCTGCTTAGCTCTGTTTTGTAACTTGATCTGAAGTCATTCTGTGGGACAAGTCTTCTCTAAACTTGGAAAAAGCCTGTAGCAGTCACTGAATGGTAGCAAGGTTGTTTTTGTAAGCTGAGGCTTTTCCAACCACTGTTTTGCTTTAAAGAACAACAGGCAGACCAAAAAAGACAGCAAACTGCCTTCCAAAGTCAGCTAGGGAATGCATATATGGCACAGAGAGAATGTGTGTTGTGCATGTAGGAGTAGGGTTAATGAAGCAGAGTGGGTGTACGTCCTCATTAGTTGTTCTGATTTGTCATGTTCTAACTAACCAGTTCATAGTCTCTCAGCTACCTCCTGCTGTGAAGGACTACTTGCTTAGGCAATTTACCATGAATGTGCCCAGGAGAAAAAAAAAAAAGTGAAACTACTATGCAAGCAGAAAATAAAGGGAGCCTAACTTAAAGTTGTCACACACTTCCCAGATTTCCTGTGAAGTCTGAGCAGTTTTGACCCTACGCTGGATCCTCGTCCAGCACCCATGCTTGAATCACTGCTGCCTGAGGCTCTTAGACTCCTGCTGCTACCCCACCGTAAGGAAAACTCAAACTTCCATAAATCTTCTTGCAGTGACTTATTGCTCAGCCTGCATCAAAATCCAGCTTGGTGGATAGTTGTGTTGGGTCAAAAAAAAGGAGTTTCTTCTGTATGAGAAGCGGATCTCATCCAACTCCAGCACATTTTCTGCATTCATTTTCTGAGGAAAAAGCAGCTAGGCATTCAGGGCTTATGTTAATGTCAGAGAGGGGGAAGCCCTGACCAAATCCTAACTCTCCCATTGCAAATCCCCTCGTGTTCATTTCAGTGAAAACTTACCTAGTGTGCTTACCCTTGGATGCTAAAACTTTGCCACATCTGGTCCACACAGCAGAGTGTTTTAATATTTCTGATGCTCTCCTTTAAAATACTGAGGTGCATGGAGAGCTTGCTCTCCAAATAATCTCGGCATGAAATGCCACTTAGGAGAGGCTGTGCTGCTTTGGCAGGAGGACATTCTGGCTTCTAAATTCCACTTGTAGGTTGGCTGCAAACCGCTGACATAGCAAGACTGCTATGTTCATAAGCGCGTTCCAGCTGTAAAGAGAGAAAGGTAAATGAGGACTGACAGTTTAAATGGTGCATGTTTGGCTAGAAGTGTGTTATGCTTATGTGGCCAGAAAATCGTTTCTGGAAGATGAAGAGAAAAACCCTGTTCTGATTATTTTTTAATTTCAGAATTTCTGTCTCTCTACATGTTGTCCTTCTAGACTGTCAGTCGTCACTTCAGGAATATTCCTGTGAATGAGAAGGAGACACTTGCGTATTTCATCTACATGGTGAAGAACAACAAGAGCAGGCTGGACCAGAAATCAGAAGGTAGCAAGCAGCTAGAATGAAAATCGACAAGACTTGGAATAAGAATGACCTTGAAGGAACAGATGGTGTTGTGCATTTTAGGTATATAAAAACTGTTGAAGTATACTGTAAATTGGTTTTTTAATGCAGTAAGTCTGGATGACAGAAAAAAAATACAGACTTTCTTATCAGGAGTATTTGAAAACATGTGCCCAGCGTGTTTCTGAAGACTGCTTCCCCTCATTTCAAAGTCACATTGGAATAAAGAAATGAGGATAATGAAGAAACCGAGCAAACCTGTAGGACTGTGGAGTTGTCAACTCAGCATTTTAAACTGTTTCTGGAAGTCTGCATCTCAGTGCAATTCGGATGACAGATGGAATTTTTTTCACTGAATTCAGACTGCATCACAAGCCACCATGCAGTTTGTCTTGGCACAGGACTGGAATAGCAGCAGAGGTAAAATTCATTATCAAGGTGCATGGGCCAGAAGTTTGTCTGAAGCTTGCTCCCCTCCTACACATGCTCTGTCTTGCCTTGAGTCAGTGCTTCAAGTGCCAAAACTTCTCCAGCTCACAAAATCTACCCCAGTGAACACTACTTGACTAGTCTGAAATTGATTTTTTTTGTAAACCATCTTTCCTCCCACCCCCTTCCAACACGGATGCTAAACAACTCTCTGCAATCTCTTCTTCTAATTTCTTTTATTTAAGAACTCACTAATCGATTGTCTGTAAACAGTTAAAAACTAATGCGTTTCCTCAGAATGTGATATTAAGGCAAATACAGCTCATTTGCTGGGTGTCATCATGTTGCTAGAAATGCTCGTTTAATTCATTTACACATATTTCCCTCATTCAAGGCTCAGTGGTGGTGGGTGAAGCAATGGTTTAAGACATTTGTCTCTTGATCTCTGTGTTAGATCAGGTATCAATCACAAGTAACGTGAACTTGATTCAGTAGCTAGTCTTTAGCAGGTGTCAAAAAACTACTGTGTGGATTAGTGGGTTCAGCAGACTCTGTTTAGTATAAAGCAGACTTAAACTGATGAGGGTAGCACCATAACTGGGGTAGTGAACTGACTGGAGCGTGATGCATTTCATCTGTCTTTGCAACAGGCAAAACGTATCTAAGCACTTGCCTTTTGTGAGCATTGCGTGTGCTTTTACAAGAGCTGTGCGAGCAGAGGGTGGTGTGCTGGTGCTCCTTAACTGGGTGCTGTAGGAGGAGATCGCTCCGAGTTTGTTATTTAACGCCAAGGTGTCCTTACAAGTAACTTGGTTGTTGTTTTGGCAGAAGGAGCTTATAAGTGTTGGTTGTGACTGACTGTTCTCCAGTGACCTCAGATTCTGTTCAAGGAGATCTCGTGCTTGAAGCACCGCTCTGTTTCTTTGCTGTCCTAACCGATGTCTCCGCTCTGTTACAAGATGCCAAGACTCCACATAGAGAGTGTATTCTCAACAAGCCTTAAGCAACAAACTGAATAGTAAAAAAACTTTGGCTACTGTTTTGTTAATGGCAGGTTTTAATGTTCCAAAACTGGATGAAGCTTTGTTGTAAGAGCTAAACAAACAGAACACAATCCCAGCTTAGTACTACATCGTGTTCCATAAGGCATGAGGGTTCAGGTAGTGAAGCTTTCCCAGGGTCTTTTTAAAAATCAAGCCACAATGTAATGCAAGCTGTTCACATCAGCTCTGAAGCGTTTGCTAATACTCCAAAAACACATCCAGCAAACTTCAATATGTCTCCTGTGTTGTAGGCAGAAGTACTCTGTTTTGGTATCTGTCCTGTTCCTGAAACTTTAATGAGTGTGATTGTTTCAGCGTTTCCTTGTTCAGTTCAGTATTGATTTTGAGACCATTAGACAAGAGAGAGGCTCAAGGAATGAGGAAAGAATGTCTTGCGTTGGTATTTCATGAATGTTAAAAAATTTCCTAATTGCTCTGGTCCTTTCATTATTGAAAGGGTGGAATAATTCCCACATCAGTCAATGTGATCTGGCTTCTCTCATTCAGGACAGACAGCTAAAAGGGTATGTTCTCTGACCATATGTTAATCTTCAAAGTGTCCATGTAGTCAGAGGACATTACCAAGAGAAGATGAGTTTCTGAGTTGAGAGTGTTATGCCTCGTTGTACCTTCTAGACCAAAACTGTAAAAATATAGTTTGGGGTTACTTTTTTCATTGTTGTATTTTGGTTTATTAAATCTGTTGGGGTGTTTTAGCAGCCAGCAGCAAAATTATTCTTTTCAAGGAAATAAGGTGGCAGGTTCCATCTGTTCAGGTGTATTCACTGCAGTGCTTTTATGCAGAGGTGGTATCCAGGAAACTTATTTTTCCTTCTGAAAACAGTCGGTGGATGTGAATGTGATCCTTGTTGGTTTCGGTCTTAAAGCAATTCTACTTTTTTGAAAAAATTCTTGGTGAAGTGTGATGACGAAGAGATGTTTACCAGCCATTAGCAGCTGTTTATAAGGTGGAAAGCTTGGAGGCAAGACACCAAAGAAACAGAAGAATCTTTGGCTGTCGGACCCCATGGCCTTATAAACCCTTGCAAATGCCTTATTACCTTGTTCTCAACTTAGCTAAGAGCAAAACGCCTTGAGCAAAAGAAAGCCGGTGACTTGTTGGAAGGGTAAGCCGCTTAATGGCTCCCGTGCTATAAACTGAAATCACACGTCAATTCAGTAGCAATATCCATGTTCAGGGTGCCTGTGATTCTTGAAAAGCATTTAGTGTCTAATAACCAGAAAACGCAACAATGCAATTGTCATTCTGTATAGTAACATTCTGTGTATTTGATTCCTTATGCTGCATGCCAATTAAAAGAGACTTTCCAACTTTTTGTTTTAAAATTTGAAGTAAATGTGTTTAAACCTCACACTTGTGAAGCCATGAGGTGGGACGTTTTCTCAGCACTTTTAGATGGGACTTGTTGGAAAGGTGGAAGACCCAAACCGCTTTGGCTGGTATGATGAGATTATTTTCTTTTTCCTTTAACATTTTGCTTTTCACAGATGGGCCTTAAATTCTGTCTAGCTTTGAACCATGGAGCACAAGCCTTGGGGGCACGGAGGGTGACCGGATGTCATCCTTCCATTTATAATAATGGAAGTTTGTTTCTTACAAGCCTGCATAGGTGACATTCACCCTGGGGCAGAGGAATCGTCTTTGAAGCCCTCAAGCCGCTATATAGCCTCATCCAATTACATAGCCTAATTCAATTCTCATTGAAGAGTTGCATTACCTTCATTAGACTTCTGAACAGATCCAAAGCCATTAGTATGAAATCCAAATAAAGCAGAATCATCTCTTCTGGGGTTAATTTCATCTTGTATGCTCACCCTCTTCTCGCTTTAAGGGAAGAAGAAATTGCTGCTAGTTATTGGCTTGAGCTCAACTGAAGGGAGTTGGAAGCATGCAAAGATTTGAGTCGGTGGCAATCTGATGGCTGAAAAGTGCCAATATATCCAGGGAGGCTGTGTTAGAATGCAGGCGGTTTGTATTTTTGCATCTCGAATATTGTACATCAACCTGAAGTAAACAATTGTATTAAAAGTTAATGTTTCTTTTGCCAGGCACTTTAGATGCTCAGCCTGAGTAAAGCAGAGCGGGCAGGTTTGTACCACTTGTCACAATATTCTGGTGTCTCAGTTTTCCTTAGAAATATGGCTGTAAACCACTAGATACACTGGTGTGCAAGACTTGACCAAAACATATCAAGTCTGGCATTTAAAGTTGGTCTCAAGTGCAAGCTGGCTTCAGAGAGGCTTTGAAAACGAGCAAAAATAATCCACAGTAAGTGCAAGTTTTCAAGCGGGTCATAATGACACAGAGAAGATGAAATAGGACGTGGCCCACAGAGAGACTGAACAAAACACTTTCACAGTTAGCAAACTGGAGGAAGATTTGTTCTGTGTTAGCTCTTGTAATGGATATTTTATGAGAGGAGAAGGAGGGGGGAGCTGTGCACTTTACGTGTTTTGGTTGAGCCAAATGTAAATACCAATGGGAGATCTTCAGCAGTAACTGCAGTTGGAGGGGAGAGAAATGGTCTGCTGTGGGACTGTTTATTTAAATTTGCAGATCGTTACACTTCCCGAGAGCACTAGAGTCACTTTGCCTCTACAGTTTAAGAAAGTGGGTACTACAGGGGAACCTCCTGCATAAAAAGGAGTCTTTGTACTGCCCAGAGTATTGACTGAAGAGTCCCAAAGGTGAAGGAATGTTATTGATGCCTCACTCCTCTTGTCACTGATGCCCTTTAGCCATCTCTATTTTATCGAGTTAGGGAGTTTTCCTTTTCCACTTTCCAAGTGCATCCGAACTGTTACGATGTAAGATACTCCTTGCACTTTTTCTCAGCTATCCCTGGTCTCACATTTTTGACTTGCCTGTGACCACATCTGTTTGGAGTGAATGAAATGCTCGAAGGAACTGGGGAGAGGGGAGACCTCCTGCCTTAAGCATGAACTTCCCTTGCAAGCAGGTTCCATCAGCAAGTTCAGGAGCCTTGCCTAGCTGTGCCCTAAGAGGGCTGCGCTCGCTCCTGTCCTTTGCTGCAGCTCTTCCTTCTGCAGCCAGAGTGCAGAGAAGGCAAAGAGCAAGGAGCTTGCAGAATGGCTTGGAGTCTTTTAGCGGGCTTACTGGGAGAGAAAAACTGTGTTTCCTCTTCTGTTTCTGGCCTCCATGTGTTGTGCTGATCTTATGCCAAATGTTTTGGACACCTTGTATTTTTAACTGTGTAATATAGCTGTGTATTGTTAAAGCAACTTAGTAACTTATAGCAAAAACTGTAGAACTCATTTCTCTGAGGTGTAGGAAATGTCCTGCTTCCACTGTGTATGAGACTTTAACTCTGTACTATCTGACAAAGATAAAATGCCGAATTTCACTTTAATAAATGATCTATCTAGCAAAAAGGCCTGCATTCCCTTCTGTTTCCCTTTCTGGCACTTCCAGAGCCAATGGAGTTCTGCTTTGCATGGATGTTTTGTGCCAGGCTTCTCTGATTCACAGTCACTTCCCACCCACCTCCCAAGAGCCGAATGGCACTGCCCACGAGGGTATGTTGAGCCTGACTTAGAAACCTCAGGTGATGGGTCATCTTGTGACAAACCTGCATGAGTTGCATGGATGCAAAGCACAGTCGTTTGAGTGCATTAAAAAGGCAAATCACAAGAAAAACTGAGATTGTTGCAGGGCTGCATGATCTTCCATTTTGGGGAATGTTGGGCTTTTCTATGATGGGTTTTTTTTCCCCCCATTTCTGAAGAACAGTCAATCAAGTACAGCTTCTCACTGGATTTCCTACTGAATCTTTGTTATGTCTAATTCAACTCTACGTTGCTGTTCCTTTCCCAAGTAAGCCTTGGCTAAATTTCACATGAGACTTCTAGCTCCTGCTGTCCAGAACCAAAGCTGCATGTCTGGCTGACAAGGTGGGTGCTACTCCAGAGCGGCGCTGACATGGAGCATCCTAATGTTCAATCCATTAAACTGCAAGATCTTTTATCAGGTACTGCTTTGTTTCATTCCTTCTTCCCATATTGCTCTTCCTCCTGATTGTCAACCTTATAGGCGGAGGCCTCAGGTTTTGTTTCTGCAGGGAGAGAATGAGAGATGCCAGAAACTCGGGCTTGAATACTTGTTCTCCTGAACCTTGTCATTGCATTTCCAAAGGCTCTGCTGGCACAGACTGAGACAAGCTTTAATTTTTAGCCAGGAGAGGGACTGTAGTATAGCTTTTCAGACACTTGGGCTCTCACAGAGGCGGATAATAGGATATTGAGAGCTTTACACTCAAAATACGTGACCTGAATTTATGGCTGTCAAATTAAATTACACTGTTGATGTGCAGTAAAGATTTGCACAGATAACTTCCCCTGAAACAATCCCATATAATCTGCTGTATTCTCTGGTGCTGTCCTACCGACAACTGGCCTTCTCCTCCCCACTGTTCAATTCATAGCAAGGGATAAAATGCCCTCTGGGAGGAGGGTGGCAACTTGTGTACTGCTGTATGGTGACTTCAGCCATGCAGAATGTGGCTGTTTGTACTGCCAGTGATGCTTGCAGGAGACACTTGGTCCCCTCTCTTCTACATCCCATGGTATTAGCTTTCAGTGGTAAAGGAGGAGACCAGAGAGAACTGAATCAAACTGTATTGGTGCTTTACTGCATTGTGAAAAACAATCAGCGAGGAGTAGTTATGTTGAGTCTAATGTTCTCTTAGCTAAACATTGACTTTGATGTATTGGAGAACTGGTGCATCAGAAATGGATCCCACTGTCAATGCCTGAATTTGTGGGCTCTGTCTGGAGGCCTTTGCAATAAACCGTGATGTTTTGGTGCAAGGTAAGATGCTGCCATGTTACAGGTGTTGTCCCTGCCTCGGAGAGCGAGGCAAGGCCAGAGGTGACACAGGTGGGTACCAAAAAACAAGGAGTACGGCTGAATCCCTTCATAGGGCGTCACATTTGCATTGTCAGGCTTCTTTAGGAGGTCACAGGGAAGAGTTTTCAGGTGAGGACAAGGGCAGTATCTCCAGCAGTAGGGGAAAAGCAGCATCATTTGCATTCCCAAACTGGTGAGTGTGGGCTTTCCTACCAGCACAGTGAAGCAGCAACCTGTTGTGCATGAGAGGCTGTAACAGTAACTCCAGTGATACAGATAAACTCTGCCAGTTAATCTGTTGTTTGAACAGGCTAATAAAGAATGCTGCTTCATCTCACATCTCCTCCCTGGCCAAAAAGCCCACCACAGATTTCTGCTCAGTCTTTTTAGTTCACGCTAGAAACTAAACACCCAGCAAACTGATCTGCTGGGGCTGAAGCTGCCTGTCCCTCTCTGTGCTGCCGGCTGAGGGCAGCGTTAGCTCGGGAACCTCGGAGCCCAGGGCTGCCTGGGGACCAGAGCCCTTCTCCCATCCCGAAGATGCCTCCTCGGTAGGAGCTGGCTGTACTTGTCACATAGCGGAAGCGGGATTATGCTGTAGGGGGATGTAGAAACCATAAAAACGGTTTGTTTGGGTTGCTGGGGATTTTTCCTGGTTGGACATTGAAATTGAACACGTCCGATTCTCTGCATGAGCCGTCCGAGGGCCTCCTCACAACATTGATGGAAAACAGGCTTCGGTTCTCCGCTCCCCGGCAGAAAGGGCAGCACAGAGGACTGGGGAAAAATGTGAATGTGGATTTAATGGTTTTTATGCTTTAAAGACGAGCTTAGAGCTTGCTTTTCTTTTTTTTTTTTTTCTTTTTTTCCCCCCCCTTCTTTCTCCTGTGTCCAATCAGAGATGACTGCACAGCTCTGCCAGCACTCAGTTTCACTTTGCCAGGAGCTGGATCTCTTATCCTTACAAGCAGTTTTGGCTTCTTCCCTAAGTACCTCAAAGCCCCCCTAATGTGCTTTTATTTAATTGATTTTGGAACTTTCTCCAAGTTCTGCTCACTTCAGGTGTTGCAGCAAGAGCTCCGTGATCACTGCAGCATCCTCAGCAGGGAGGACCATGGTGCATGTGGGGAAGAGCAGAGACTCCAAAACGAGAAGAGGGAATCTCAGGTAGATGAGGTGACTCTATGGCTTCTCCTGACATGTGTATGGACTGACATGGAGCAGAGAGCACTGTATTAACACGCTCACTAACCCAGGTTGGTCACAAAGCAGAGAAGAGGCTGTGAGTCCAAGAGGGGTGTGAGCATTGCCTGTGCCTCTTCCTGGTCTTAATGCCTGCGTGGACAAGTCCTTATTGCTCTCTACAACTACCTGAAAGGTGGTTGTAGAGAGGAGAGTGCTGGCCTCTCCTCCCAAGTGACAGGGGACAAGACAAGATGGTTCAGACTGGATATCAGGAAAAAAAATTCACATAAAGGGTCATCAGGCGCTGGCAGAGGCTGCCCCGGGAGATGGTGGGGTCCCCATCCCTGGAGGTGTTTAGAAGACAGGTAGATGAGGTGCTCAGGGATATGGTGTAATGGCAGATAGGAATGGTTGGACTCAATGATCCAAGAAGTCTTTTCCAACCTGGTGATTCTATGCTCTTTAGAAAAGGGAGGGTGGTGGCTTGTATCCACTGGTCTTGGAATCAACTCGTTCGTAGCTCAGTTTGGTGTCTGGGTTTTCACCAGCTCCCGCGCCTGTTGAGCAGACGGCAGACCAGCAGCCGTGGCCTGGCAGGCAGCCCTGAGCAATTTGATCTCCTGTTTGGTGGCTTGCTGTCCAAACTGCAGGCCCTTCCTTGGGCTGGGGTGGGAAAGGCAGGCGCCACATCCAGCCCCTCTGCACCGAGAGGTGGATGAACTAGTCCGGCACCTTCCTAGCTCTGCCTGGCCACAGAGGACAACCAAGATCCCTGTACGTGTCCCAGAATAGGACTGTTAAGCTTTCCCCAGTGCAATTTGCCCTGGAAAGATCCCTGTACTCTGCAGGTTCACATCCTTGTTGTTCCACACCCAATTTCCCAACAGAACCACTTTGTTTAATTTGTTCCTAGAATTCCCACTGACTTACTGGTCACAACCCCAGGTCCTCCTACAAAAACTGGGGTTGGGATCCAGGAGCTCTCAGTGCATTACTGCTGGCCCCAACTCACTTCACCCCTCTGAGTCTCCATTTTCCTCAGGCTGAAAAGCAAGCTGAAGTTCTTCATTGGCACAGTGATAGCACTGGGTACAGGCAGGGCTCCTCCCTTCTCTCCTTTTCTTGATCTTGTTTTCCCCACTCCTCCCCACTGCTCCTGTGCTCCGAGTCCTTCATGCACTCCTGAAAGCAAAGGTATCTCCACAAGGACCTTCCTACCTCTTTATGCTACATTCCTAGAAATGGTAGCTGAGAAGGGAACTGGGTGTGGCATTGTGTGGGTTTAGTCCTAAGCAGCTGGCTTGGTTCCTGGTTGTTTTGCAGAGAGAATTGTGGAACGCAGCAGCCCAGGCTGGAGTTTGAGTCAAGCTGACGAGCTTCCATGCCAAGTCGGCCCTTCTACTCTCCATCAGCTGCAGGACCATGGTAGTGGAAGCTGAACACTGAAGGTGAGCAGAGGAAGGAGTTTCAGAGTTGACTCAAACTTTGTGCGCTAGCTCAGACTTGTGAATCCTGCCAGCTCCTCAGTTTGGGAAGGAGTTTCCAGATGAGGCAATTAAACCAGCCTCCTCTGGCCCCCACGTCCCCCCTGGCCGTTCCTGCGGGTCAGTTACAGGCCATGAGAATTTTGTCAAGGTAGCTGCAGTCTAAGGAAAAAAAAAATCCCTTTTCCTCTCAATTCCTCAGCTTTCAGTCACTAGTGACGCCACAAATTCCCTTACTTCTCTGGTTACTGTAAAGTCTTTCAGGGTGGTCAGGACTTGAATTCCGCACGTGGAAGAACAAGCCGGGGAAAAGGAAACTTTGCAAACAAGGACCTCCCCTGCTTTGAGGACCCTTCACAAGGAGTCAGCAAGGTTCCAAGCATGTGTTCTTGTCTTGCAGTCCCTTGGCTCAAGCCTCTTAGGCAGCTGCCCATCTCACTCTCCTCTCACCAGTAAATAGCCTCCCTGCAGCCTGCGTTTCCAGCTTGTGCTCCCACAGGTCCATTTGTCTCCTTGGCCCCTCTGATCTGCAGGCTCTCGGAGCAATGGCAGCTCAAAGTTTTCCATTGCACTTTAGCTTTGGAGTAACTAGGGGAGACAGAGCTTGTCCAGCATCACACGGCTATGGAAGTGGCAGAGGGTCTTGCTGAGCAAAGTGCTCGGTTGGTTTTATCCCCTGCCCCAAGCTGTACAGCACCCATCCTTCACCAGATAGCCCCAGCTCCCAGCCAGCTTCTATCCTGGACCTTAAATCCAGCTGCTGTGCCACCCCATACCACCTAACTTCATGGGAGGACTACACTGAGATGTCATGGGAGAAGATCACTGGGAAATTGGCAGCAAAACATTATTGCTGCAGGAGAAGATGCTTGCTCATGGGAGCAAGGACAAGGATGGGTTGTTCTGCAGGTGGTNAAATATAATAGGCCTTCATCTACCTTGGAGCTCTAGTATCTTCCCATGCTTGGAAATAATTTCTACCAATATGGATTGAAAGTGCATTTTTATTTTTAGGTGGATCCAGAACCGCGTTACTCCAGAAGCATGGGTGGAGATGTGAGGACGAACTATTGCATTTCATGAACTTTGCAGCTGAGAGGGGCTTCTGTTGGACAGAAAACCTTCCCACCTGAGCGGTACGTCCAGGAGACAGTCTGACTTGGAAGCCAGCAACTGGACTGAGAGGCTCCGAGTGCTGGGAAAGGATCAAAAAGCTCCCCTGGTAGTAAATCTTTCACCTGCCATGTTACTCACTGGGGCTTGTGGCCATTCCTCCGAGGTCGGCCCTGGGTCAGGATTTCTCCTGTCTCTTTAGCCCCCAAACCTGGAGATTTTTGTCTTATCTTTGACGCCATCTTGACACCGAAAACAAATTATGGCCCAATTACCCTTACTGTGAGGGGCTGGGGCTACCTTAAATGGCCAGAACTATCAGGCACCACATTTAAAAGTGGGTAATTAGAGTGGGGTGCTGAGTGGGGAGAGGGGTGAGGACTGGGGGGACCCCTGGCATTGGCAGGACAGGAGGGCACATCCCATCCAGCCCCATCCTGTCCTGTTCTACTCACTCTGACTGCACCCTTGGGGGTCTAGAGAGGCCAGAGAAGAGCTGGGGTTCCACGCTGCTCCCTGTAAGTGTGGTGTCAGTGGATCCCACCTGCCCCACACCTCCCCCAGTGCTGTGTCACCAGCTGGGACCAGGCCAGAGAGGCCCCGTGAGCATGATGGGACGAAGCTGCCCTGGCCATGACCTTCGGGGTGACCTTGAGTGAGTCCCTGCTGGCACTGAGGACCGGCTGTGCCTCTCATCCTGAGCATTTCCATGCTGTCCACATGGAACTACAGAAAAACGGCAGCAGTACGGTCAAACCACTGTAGAAAGTGGCTTGAAACTTTAAAAAATTCTTTTTTTCTCTTTATTTCAATGACATTAAAATGCTCTCTCCTCCGCTGTGAGCCTGGGCATTTCTTGTCCAGGGTCGTGCTGCCGGCCTGAAACCAACAGCTGGTTGGGGGGTTGACAGATGCCGAGCTGGGTCCCAGCCCACAGCCTGGACCACGCTTGTCCCGAGGCTGCTTCCCTAGGAATGTGGTGTCGGATGTGAGTAGAGCCGGACGCCTTCCAGGATCCAGCCAAGGGAGGAGGGCAGAAGAGACGTGCAGAAATATCAGATGGTCCCCTAGCCTTGCAGTTTTGCTCCAGGTACTCTCGCACTCCTGGGTGAGCGGGTGGCTGGGTCTGGGTGTTTCTTTCCCTTTTTTATCTTTTTTTTTCTCCTTTTTTCCCTTTTGTCAGATTGGTATTTTATTTGGCTCCATACTGTCTACCGAGCTGTCCAGTGTAACCCTTCCCTTGCTGCTCCTGAGATAAGAATGGGCTCCCCCGAGATCAGATAAACAGGCCCATAAATACCTACAACAACAACCAGGGTCTGGGCTTGGGAGGAAGGGGGAAAAAAAGGAAAAAAAAGAGCCATTTTTTCCATGCTGAACTCCATGGGTGCGGAGCATGGGGTGGGAAGTTTTCCACAGCTCCTCTGCCCAAGTTCTTGCCCCGTGGCCGAGCAGAGCAGGCAGCAGGGTGGGAAGGTCCCGTCCATCGTCTCTCCAGGCTGGATTGCAGCAGCAGGGGACACAGCACGTATGATGTTGCCCTGGGGCCCAGTGATCCCTGCACGCGTGTGCTTCTGTCCAGGCATCTGCAGACTCCAGCCTGCGTGCTGGGAGCCTGCTGCGTCCCAACGGCATCAAGTTCACGGCAGGGTCGAGCTGTAGGTTCGTGCAGGACCATCTCCCCTGGCCAGTGAGCTGTGCTCTTAGATGGCAAAAAAATCAAAGCTGGTGGCCAAACTGTTCTTCCTCCACCCAGGGTTGGTGCAGCTGTCACTGAAAAGCCCTGTTGCTGCCTGCCTATGGCTGTTGGGACGCTTTCATGCAACTCAGGTTTGCAGCCTGAGGAAGAGAGGCTGCTCAGGATTTCCACTCCTCTGCAGCTCCTCTCTTTGAGGATGAAGGGGGTGACCCCAAACCCAGGCTGGAACCAGTGCTGAGCTGAGGATCGACACCCTTTCCCATCATGGGAGCAAGAGAGCTGCATGTGTGATGCTGTCATGGGCATGGGGCTCACCGTTTGCAAACAAAAATTGTGGGGTTTGGGAACACTGAAGCCCTGGGAGTACAGGAAATATTTTTTTCACCCACCCTTCCCCAAAATGCCAAGCCAATCTCACAGGAAAATCCTCTTGCCGATAGGGAAACCTTCCGCAGGCGTGGAAACGGAGAGTGTTTGCACTTGCAAAATCATGAAGGAGCAAGGGCACAGGAGACACCATTCCCAGAAATTTGCAGCCATCAGCTACCACGACCAGGAACTGGCAGCAAGAAAAGTCCTGTGGGTGAATCCCCAACTGGGCAGGGTAACGCCTTCCCAGAAGCAAAGCTGAAAACTCCTAAGAAAACAAACACCAGAGGTTTTTGGTGGGCAGGGGAGGATCCCCAGGCTGCGGATGATGCCTCAGGTAGAGCCTGGTGTCCTGAGATCCAAGACACTGATTCCTGTATCTAGTACACAACAACTAGATACCTGCTTAACCCTTTCTCTCATCAAATGCCGAGGGACAGCCCCAGCTGGTGCCGTGCGGATACAGGGATATGGGCTGGTGCATGTGAACAGAACTGGGGCTGGATGCATTTATGGGGCACTAGATTACAGCATTAGTGACAGCTTGGGACCTTTTCCATAAAAACCCATCATTTTAAGGGATTGTGTTGCTATTTAATAGGATATTTGGGGCTGATTTTCTGTAAATTTTCTTTTTCTCTTAACTCCTTTTTTTTTCCTTTTCTTTTGTTCTTGAATGTGTCTGGGTTTAGAAAAACTCTATTCTAGCTTCACTTTTGGACTCAATGCCGTGCTAAACTTTTTATAGCCTGAACAAAACAATACCGCTGTGGGCGTTGCTCCGCTCATGCAGTCAATTTTCATCTCCACCTCATTCAAAAAGATCAGAAAACAGATTTGGGGCTAGTAAAGCAGCCCCATGCAGCAACTCTGAAGTGAGGGAAAGCCGATTCCCATAGCCTGATCATTCCGTGAGCTTTAATTACATGAGATTATTATACCCCCCATGTTTGTGTGTCCATCTGTCTTGTACTTGTACACATGGACAAAGTCATTGTAAAATGCAAGCTGCTTCCCCTCAGGTGAGCTGGTGTGGGTTTGCTGTGTGTGGCTGCACAAAATGCAGATTGATTGACATGTCAGCAATTTACTGACATTGCATCAGTATTTCTACACTTCTAATTGCAAGCAAAACCTTGGTTTAAAATAGAAAATTTAACGCTCCCAGCTGAGCCCTCAGATTAACCCTACAATAGAGTATGACTCTTCCCCACCTCAGTTTTCTTTGCCCAAGCCACTGGCTGAGGAGTAGGGGTTATCCTGGTGTCTCTGGGAAGGGCAGCGTGGCCAGGTTGGGAAGGCTGGATCAGGCCTGGAGCCCGTACACACACAACTTGGAAGCCACCCTTCAGTAAGAAAGCCGTGTGAACACAGAATAAAAGAACAAGGATTGGACTTTAATTATTAAGAATTATTACTCATTTGTGCTTGAGAGGTGACAGAGCTAAATCTGGGTTTTGTGAGCTTCCATGCGTTCTGAGGCTGGTGGCATCCATCGCGTTTGGACTTTGAGGAGGGGATATTCCTCCTTCCAAGATATGATCAAGAGAATCTGGGAAGGGATCCGTCTGTGAAAGCACTGCCGGAGCCAGAGCTCTGCAGGGGAGCTGATCGCTGGGCAGGGAGAAGGAGCTGATCCCTGGCTCTGTGCACGGCAGCTGTAAAATGGGCTGCACAGCCCCGCGGTGCTCGTGCCATCCAGCTGTTCTAAAGGCCTGATCCTGCTGTCCTTCCCAAAGCCGAATTCACGTCTGGTCTCTCCACCAGGTCTCCTGGGTGAAGAGGGAAGGGGTTGCAGTGCAGGGGCAGTGTTGGTGCCCTGGGACAAACTGGGGGGTGCATTCCCGCAGCCCTGCTGGCTCCTGGGGTGAGCTGACAGCTGGAAGTCCTGAAGGATCCCACGGAGATGCTGGAGCTCCAGGGGCGAAAATTCACTAAATTCGCTTATATAGATCAGCCCCATTGCATGACACTGATTTAAGGGGAGTCCTTCATCCTCAGCACCCCTCGCTCCTGCGGGCAGGGAGCCCGGCGATGGCAGGAGCGGAGCAAAGCAGTGGAGTTGGACCCAAGGCCGTTTGCGTAAAGTTTAAACTTTATTTTATTTAATTTTTTTTTTAATTATTCTGTTTTAAATACGTGGTGTGGCGCGCCCGGTCTCTCGGGAAGTGGTCATACAGATCTGAGGTAGAAAACCCAGCACAGGAGCGTTCCCAGATGCACCTCTAGGTAGTTTCACCGCGGCCACACGTCGGTCGGGCAGCGGACGGGGACGGGGACAGGAGGGGGGACTCGTATTTACAACAGCAAACGAATCAAACCGATTTAGCCCGGCCCGGGGAGGGGGAGGGGGGCAGAAGGCACCGATCGCCGCAGACAACGGGAAGGAGCAACGATTACTGCAAACGGGGGAAGGGGCGAGGAACGGCAGGATCCGGCCCCGCGAGGCTCCCTTCGCTTGTCTCCCGCGGAGCGTCCGTCTGGGCGAGGGGGAGCCGAGCTGGGAACCCGCATCCTGCGCCCCGACGGGCTTCGGGAACCGGCCCGGGCTCTCTCCGACATTGCACATAGAGCGGGGAGCGCCGTCGGGGGCAGCGGCTCAGGGGTTCAGTTCCAGAGCCCAGACCTGCTGGGGCCAACCCGTCCGGCCCTTCAGCTTCTTCTCGCCGTGGCCCAAAGGCTGCGAGTAGACCTCGGGCTGCTGCGGGAGAGGAGATGGAAGGAGCGGTCAGGAGGGAACGGGGCTCCCAACGGATTTTATCAGCCCGAGGGGAAAGCGGGGGGTTTGGGGCGTCGCCCCCCTCCTCCTCCGCCCGCTGCAGCCGCCCTTGCTCCGAAACAAACCCGGGAAAGCGACCGGGAGAGGGGAAGGACGAACGAGCCGGAGGCTCCGCCGCAGCCGTCCCGGGGCTTCATCCCCCCGACCGGCCGGGAGCCCTCGGGGCGAGCTGGGGAGGGCTAGTTACCCGTCCGGGTTCCCCCCAAGGGTGCTTTTTCTTATTTTTAAGCTGGAAAAAAGAAGGCTCCAGCGGGGCATTTTAGAGCTGGGGAAGTTAAAAAGCTCCAGCGGGACATTTTTAAGTTGGGGAAGATAAAAAGCTCCAGCTGGGCATTTTTAAGCTGGGGAAGGAAAAAAGCTCCAACAGGGTGTTTTAAGCTGGGGAGAAGAAAGGCTCCATCAGGGCTCGGAAAGGTTTTGTCCCCCCAGTCCCAGGGTCCCGGCTCGCTTCTTACCGTCTCCCTTTTCCTCTTGTTCTCCCTACTGTCCGTCTTCTTCAGCTCGGCTTTGAAGCCCTCGGTGTCCCCGGGCTGGCTGTCCTTGGCCAGCACCTCCATCAGGTAGGCGATGTAGCTGGTGGCCAAGCGCAGGGTCTTGATCTTGGAGAGCTTGGTGTCTGCGGGCACGTTGGGGATGCACTCGCGGAGCTCGGCGAAGGCGCTGTTGATGCTCTCCGTCCTCCGTCGCTCTTTCTTGGGTCCCCCGACCCCTTTCCGACGACCCAGGCGGTTGCCCAGGGCCTCCAGTCGCCCCTGGCCGGCCGGGCTGTACTCGCCGGGGCCGTAGCCGGGGCTCTGCCCGGGGATCTCGGGGGGCACCTCGGCGGGGTTGAGCACCCAGCCGGGGAAATAGGAGCGCTCCGGGTGGCACCGCGCCGCCGGCCCCAGGAGGAACGGGTCGTGCAGCATGTGGTGGTGATGGTGGTGGTGGTGGTGGTGCTGGTAGCCCCCGACCAGGTTCATGGTCCGCCCCGCTGGCCCCGGGGGCCGCGCTCAGCACCGCTCCATGGCCGGGCGGGGGCTGCTGGTTTGGAGGTTTTGTTGTGCGGCTGGGTTTTTTTTTTTGGTTTTGGGGTTGTTGTTTTCTTTTTTTTTACTTATTATTATTTTTAACCCCTTCTAGAGCCTCCCAACCCTGCCTTTATATAGGGCCGGGCCCCCCCACTCCGCGGAGCCAATGGGCAGGGGAGGATGCTCGGGGGCCCCGGGGGGAGCGGGGCAGCGGAGGGGGCGTGCTGTGCGCTCCGTTTATTTGGGCTCACACCTCCGCTCTTTGCTCTCGCCTCCCCCTTGCGCCGGGCTCGCAGGGAGAAGGGGGTGAGGAATGACCCAAGGGGAACCCCCCCCACCCCCAGACCCATCGCTCTCCCAGCCCCTCCTTTTCCCTGCTCCCGGGACGGGTGGGCAGCACCGGGTGCCTCCACCGAGGGGTCTGGGGGACAGGAGGAGGCAAGGGCAACGAGGGGAGCCGGGCTGAGCCCCCCCGGGGGTGATGGTGATGGCACGGGGGCTCCCTGCACACAGGGTGCATTGCTCACACATGCTGTGTGCACACGTGTGTTGCACAAACAAGCGCTGCACACGTATGTGCAATGCTCAAGCACACAGCACACGCCTGGGTTGCACAGAAGCATGTTGCTCACACACGCATGTGGTTGCACCACACACATGGTGCTCGCACAGACATACTGGACAAGTTGCCCACATGTACTACAAACGCTGAGATGCCGCGTACACTGCACACACACTACAGACGGTTTACACACGTGCACTTAGCTGCACCCAAACGTTACATACACACACTAGCAGCCCACATATGCTACACACATGCTGCTACCATATATGTATTGCACACACACATGTTGCGCACACGTACTGCCTATACTGACATAGACAGTGCATGCTACACACACGCGTATGCTGCACACCCGCGCACAAGCAGTACACGCGCATAATAGTTATACCAGCCACATGCACAAACATATTCACAACAGGGCAGTGGGGACAGTGTTTTCCTGCCCAAGCCTGGCTACTAAAGGGCTGGAGGGTCCCACCGGGCTGGGATCTTGTACTTTGCCCCAAACCCAAGCCCAGCATGAGCCCTGCAGGGGACGTCAACTCTCGCTTGCCTCTCCACCCATGGGAGGCAGATCCACAGGGTGACAGTTCCCAGACCCCACACTTTACCCCCAGCCCGGCCAAGTGACACTGGGGCCAAGCTCTGCTCTTCCTCCAGTTACTCCCAGTAAGGAGAGCCTGGGCATGGCGGCAGCGATCACAGCATTGCGGGGCAGGAAGGGGCTTTGGGCCCAAGGTATGTTAGCGATTAACGGCGCTTTCCAGCGATTCATCTTGCAGCAGAGGGTGGAAACGTTGGAGGGTTGTTTGCAGGCGCTTGTATTAATCATCCGGGCTAACACACCATTAACGTCCTCCTGCATTTTAAAGATGACAAATTTTATTTGACTTCTCTCAATCACGGTTCCCGGGCGGATTCGGGAGCCACTTAAATGCCTCGGATTTTCCATCGTTAGTTGTTACAAGGCGAGTTCCAAAGGCAGGAGGCCGGGGGTGGGGGTGCCGGGGCAGGGTGCAAGCAGGTCTCTGGTTCTGCTGGGCCCCGGCTGCCCAGGGGTGGAGGGTTTGGGGGTGGGGGGGTGGCCGTACCGGATCTGCCCAGCTTCACTCCCCCGGCTTTGTTCTTAGCTGCTGCAAAGCCCCCCCCTTCCCACCCCCTTTGAACAAGCGCCCTGGAAACATTTGCTAGTGATTACTCTCCAGTTAGAGTCAGGCTTTGGGTAGGGTGTCGTGTCCCCGATTTCATCCTAAACACCCATGGCTGGGTGGGATCCCTGAGCCCGGTTTGGAGCCGGCAAAGACCAGTGCCTTCATGGGAGAGGTCCTGGAGTCCAACTTATGCTTCACACACCCCCCCATGCCATCACAGCATCACCTGCAGTGCCTTGCTCCCTCTTACAAACCAGCCAGGCTCTTCGTTGAGTTTCTCTCCAACCCTGTAAAAGCCCTGACCCAGCAAACTACCAAGCTAGGGGGGTCTGTGCCACCTAACTCCATCCCTGGAAAACACCCCCCCTCAAAAAAAAGATCCCTTCCATCCCCACAGCCCTGCATTCCACGGGGCACTCACAGCCGCGTCCAGCTTGGAGCCGTTGCCTCGCGCCGTGCACCAGAGCCACCTCCAGCCGCTGAGCCAGGTAAGCCCAGCCCAAACCCGGGCGTTATCTTGCTTTATCCCCCCTCAACCAGATATCCTTGGACCCCGTGCAGTTTGGAAGTGCTCAGCTGAGCAAATAGTCGGACCGATGAGTTGATTTTCCTTTGGAAAATCATTCTAATCTTTCGTGCTTTAATAAAATAATAAAACTGGAGCCCTTTTCATGCCGACACCTTCTAAATCAAACCAGACTGCCTTTGTCATGGCGTCCAAATTTAGCACTTCTCAAACTTTTGGTGAGTTTCTTTAATTTCACGTCTCTGCACTCGTGCAGGGGGAAAAGCCAAGCAGTTCGGATTAGGCGATTTATGGCTGGCATGGCAGGAGGAACCATGTTTCTCTCCACCTGTTTTCCTTCAAATCCTTCCCAGAGAAAGATTTCTTGCCCTCATGGACGAGTGACGGTGAGGGAGGCCTGGTGCTGCTTGTTGGGGTTGAGGGGTGAGGTTATCCTTGATCACCGCAGCCCCCAGCACCCCTACCCCAGCAGGAGCCACCCAGCTCCGCACCCATCCTCTGCCCTGGGATGGGGGCTGCAGTTTTGGCCCCAACCCCTCAGCCACCTCCTTATCAGAGCCCAGCGAGCAGCAGCCTGGGGTGTCCTGTGACTTTGACGCCAGCTCTGCTCCCCCCCTCTGGCTCCCTTATCTAAATAGGAGCGTAAATCAAGGCCTTGGCAGATGCCCTGGCAGGACAGGGACTCCATAAAAAGGGGCTCTGCTCCAGCTCTGTTTACATTGCAGCCCCGTAAAATATTCCCCTTGTCTTCCCTGCTAGCATCTCCCTGCAGCATCCCGACACCCTCCTGCTCCTGCATCCCCCTCGCCCCAGGCTCCGCTGCAGCCCTGGGGTGCAGCTGGGAAGGTTCCAACCCCAACACCCTGCAGCCCCCCCCACCATGATCCCCATCAGGTTACGCCCCAAAGTACCTCCACACCCGACTGCTGCCTCTGATTCCCGCCTCCGACAGTCACCACAGGCACAGAGCAGGGCTGAGCCAGCTCCCCTGGGCAGCTGGGTTATGTCTAAAGGTGCCCCTGGGTATTTATAGCACTCGCCCAGAATAATACAATAATAACCACTCAGCACCTTCCTAACAGTTCTGCTTCTGGAGGCCTTGGCGGAACAGTTGCAAAAAGCCTTGGGAAACTGAGGCAAAAGCAGAAATTGCTTCGAGGATCTTACTGCTTTCGGGGATTGTTTTCCTCCTGGCATTGTGAGGAGGGGGAGAACCTACAGAAGTGAATGCAAGCAGGTCAGTTTGCTGAGCAATGAACCCAACTCCAAGGTCACAGCCAAGGCTGGACTGAGTGCCATGGCTGCAAAAGCCACTCAAAGCCTCCCCGTGAGGGTTTGCCATGCAACTTGCTCCACCAACACAGGTCTTGTAGGGACTGGGGGAGTGCTGGGACACAAGGGAGCTCACATGCATGGGCACTGGCATGTTCCTGTGCCTACACGCTGTCCACATCCCCCAAACTACGTCACTGGCCTGTTTGACCCTACAACACCACACACACAACCCTGAGTGGGGTTCAGGCTGTCGAAGCCCCACCAAAGGAACAGGAGGAACTGCAGGTGAGCCTGGCACCCGCCATGACTGTGGCTGGGCTATGCTGAGTCCGAATTCTCCTGTTCTCAGCAGCAATCCATGGCATCTTCTCTATACACACACCTCCCGTGCCGTCCCTCTGGCGACATAAAGGATGACTGCAACCGTTGCCTCTCAAGAAATACAATCTATTTATGGCCAAGCAGCCACTGCCCTGTCTGGATAAATCAAAAGGAAAACAAAGCTTTATGGAAAAAAGATTATTAAATTTTCCATGTGCTCCTGAAGGGATGCGCCAGGCACTCGCTGTTTATTTTTTTCCTCTCTTCTTGCTCGTACTGTAAATGACATTGTGTTTACAAAAGTTTTTATGTCATCAGAGCGAAGTCACAGCTCAGCTTCCTCTCCTGTGTATTTTATGTAGATGGATGTGTCTGCGAGGAACATTCAAGCTAAACAGAGCACTGGTTTATAGGAAAATGTATTTATTTGAAAAATCGTAACTCACAATTTCGGCAAAACCGGGCTCCACATTTATTGCCTCTAATGGGGTGTGGCGGCCATAAATTAACCTGGAAAATTGCTGCGGCCCGTATCAACAACGGCTCATTGTGCTGACGGAGCAGAGCAGAGCAGTTGCTCCCCAAAGACGGCTCATGTCAATTTGCAATTAGGTTTGGACGCAAACAATAGGCAAAGGGAAGGTAATGGCAGCCTCGCAGCTCGCCACTGGAACCAGCCTTGAAGCTGGTCTAAGTTGGTACCCCCAGTGTTACTTAAAACAGCGCTGTTGCCTCCATCTGATTGCCCTGGAAATCAGTAGAAAGAAGCTCTGCCTGCCATGAAAGGAATTTTCTGTCTACATTACATTACCCATCGTGGACATGCAGTTGGAGATTATGGAAGGAATGAGTCCATCAGCTCTGACTGGCAGCTGGGGTGACTCACATGCGTAGAGAGCTGGTCTGCTTACTCCCCATTTGACTTCTCTTAATCCAGAAGAAACTTTTGCAGGCAAGTAGGAACTATATTTTGGCCCTAAATCCTCTTCTTTCCCTACTTAAGCCCTACTGAGACGAGCACTGACCCCAAAGTCCCAAGGGCACATGCTGCCCCCAGCGCAGGAGGTGCCACCATCATCTCCTTGCCCCTGATCCCATTGCTTGGAGCAGGGTTTGGATGTTGACCCACAGTGTCTCCTCTCCACTCATGAGGAGAACTGGAGAAGAACTCCCGGCTGATTCAGGTCCCTGACGAAAACCAGGGCCTTCCCCTCCTCCGTCCACTTTCCACTCCTGAAGCAAATTTACAAGGGCTCTAAAATGTCCTGCTCCAGGGTATCAGCCAACTGCTAATGGCTGGGGATTGGGAAAGACATTTCCTCCGTGCGAGAAGGATTGCATAAGTGCTTGTTAAGGCAGCTCCTGGCGTCTTCGTCTAAGCCATCTGGTTTGGGGCATGGCTGGAGACAAACTACTGGATCTGGATGGGGTAGAGTTGGGCTCCTGGCTGCCAACTTTCCCTGCATCCGGACATGGGTGTGGGTTCAAGTTGTCTTGTATGCATCAGTGGGGAAAAAGGAGGTGTGTCATGATGTGAGATGTGTCTCTCTCCTGCTCCCTCTGCTCTCCATCTGACCCTGGCAGTGCCACTCTGGGGATGCACCTTCACACCTTTTGCTTCATTGGTTCTTGCTTTGTAAGGCTTGGCAGGAGAAGGCACAGTTTGAGCTTGGGGCCCTTCCCACCTGGATGCTCCACATGTACAAGGGATTTTCCCAGTCCCTGATCATGCCACCATCCCATCTTTCTTGAAAGAAGCGCTTCCCTCTTGTCCCATCAGCACTGTGCTTTGTGCAGGGGCTGACACAGCTCTTTAATCAGTCATTGTACTGTGTTTGTGTGACGTTGCAGGTAAAAGAGGCTTCTGTGCTTGACTTTGTGATGGGAGAAGGTTGATGACAGCAGCGCAGGCCACCAAATTAGCATGAGAAGGTCTAACAAGGGTCTGCTGTGCCACAGGCTCAGTGTGATGTGTTGGGACTGGGGAGCAGATGGAGTTGGGGAGTGATATCCTGCCCATGTTTTGCTATGGTGAGACCTTTTCCCAGTATCCGTGCCTCCCACTCTTCTCTCTGTGCTGATCCAACTAGAAATTTAATTCTATAAGTTTTTGGGGGGCAGTTCTGATTCTCATTGCACTGTGCCTTGTGCCAGGTCTGGCCTTACCTGCCCAGCACCACCAAGGTGGGAGGATAGGGACAATTCTTGGTGCTTCATAACCCTGGTTATCCTCAGCTTTCCCCAAATCCCAGGGCTTCTCTCTCCCTGGATGCAGGAATTAATGCTCCACTCCCAGGGGAGCAGAGGGCTGGCTTTCCCTTGGTTCTCCCTGATACATGCTGAGAGGTCCCTGCAGCCACCAGGCCACCTTTCAGGTTATGACAAGAGTTACAAGACGGTTTTTCTCAGGGTTGGGTTCCTTTCCAGCAGATCGAGATGGTTTTAAAAATTAACAAGCGTCTGTTAAGACTTTTTTTGCAACTGAAAATTATTTGGGGGTTGGGGGCTTTAAATCATTTTAGTGCTTTTTTCCACCCTTTTTTTCCCTCTGTTTTATAAATGGGAGGTGGCTCAAGCAGGAGTGCAGCCGGCATCAGACCAGGGCTGCAAATATTTTCCTTTTTAGGATGCAAGTTTCGAGGGGAGAAGACAGTGGGGAGCTGGGGGTCAGTTATTTGTATTGAATCCCTGGGTTTTGCTTTACAAATAAAAGGCAGAGAGAAGAAAGAGAAAAGTGGAGATCCACAAGGCATCTGCTTCTTTAGCTAAAACAACATTTTTCTATGCAAAGTCACTGTGATTCACGGGCTGTATCTAGCCCTCCACCTCACCATGCTAGTTTTTATAAGCAAAGCCCATGCAAACCTGTGTTGCTTGGGGTAGACGCTCTAGGCTGGGAGTTGGGCTTGGGTTGCCTGACTCTTCATTGGGAGCTGGTGCAATCCTGGTCCCATCCACTGGCTCTGGAATGCGCTCCTGAAATACACAATCACAAATGCATTGCAGAGCTACCAGCTCCACACTGTCCTGGGGGACACTGCCCTGGTACCCACCACCCTCTGGTCTTTTATCTTGCAATGAAGCACTCTTGAGTTTGGGTGGTTTAGGTGAGAAAATATCTTTTTTGGGTTTAGGGTGGCACTTTCCCTTCCCAGGGCTCATAATCCCTTGACCCAAGCTGGGACCCACCACTGTGCTGGTACCTCCATGGATGTAGTGGGGTGGTGGAGACGGTTTTTGGGAAAAAAGGCCCAGAGGCACTGGGTATCCCACTGTCAGTGTGGTCTGTGGTGCCACCATGGACATCATCCTGCTTTGCTTTCACAGAATTTTGAGATGGAGACGTGCTGAGAAAAATGAATCCAGACCCACAGAGAATAATGACTTTATTTATTGTATATCAATATGTGACTCCTCCTAACATGCTCTGGAGGGGAAAAAAAAATGTTTGAAATAGAGCTTATTGGACGGAAAAAAAAGATCTTCCATAAAACTGCTAATCCTTCCCAGTTCTCAAAAGTGAAACAAAATAGTTTGCTTGTAGCTGAAGACAGTTCTTCTCTTGGCTCCTTGTTTCCCAAGAAAAGCAGTGAACATGAAGGAAAAACAAGCCTTCTCTATTAAAACACACTTAAGCGAAACTCCAGTTGTCTCTTAAACTTTGCTTGGAAACATTTGGAGCAGCTTCGTGCAAACCAGTTCTGCCCTTTCAGAAGCCATTAAAAAAAACCCAACCAAAATGAACCCAAATCAGCCATTTCTGCAGGAAAGATCTTATTTGGACAGAAGAAAGAGGCTTATTTTACACCATAAATCTCAAAGTTCCCAGTGAAGCGTGTTGAAACCTAACCACTAGCACCAGTGGCAGAGCAGCTCCAGGATGTTACACAGGGCACAGCCGAAGCCTGCAGGCACTGGCAAGGCAAGGGTCACCACCCATGTTTCACTGCCAGTTGTCCCAGCTGACAGGGTATCTCTGTCTTCAGCACGGTGTATTTTCCACCAGGATGAAGGCTTGCAGGGGGCAAATTTTTGACAGGGAAAGGTTTTGGACCAATGTTCAGCCCCACTTTGAGCTTGCCCCAGCACTTCATTGGCCTCTCCCAAGGACCCAGCCCAAGGAAAGTCACCCCAGGAGTAATAAAAGCCCTTCCTCAACAAGTTGTCAAGGCCACCATGAAGTCCTTTCTTTTCACTGAATCCATCTCACAGCTTAAGCTCAGAAAAAACCACTTAGTAAATCCTTAAGCCAGCAATGTACACCTCATCACCCCTGAAACGATACTCAGGTATAGAAATATATATATATATATATATGTGGATAAATAAATAAATAAAATGTGGTGAGTGCCTATGTATGATGATGCTTTTTCTGTCTGTGATTTTCAGACTATGATTCAGGCACAAATATTACTATCCCAGGGCCTTTGGCAGTGAGTTTTTGACATGCAGCTGCCCTCCTTATGCTGAAAGCCCAATCCAGTGAGCCCCTGCCCAGGTGCTCAGCCTGATACCTGTGCAATTAGGCGAAGATTGTTACTCGTGGATTTGTGCAAACCTGACTGTTCATAAGGGGACTGGGATCCTTCTGGATGAGCCCTCCTCCTTGCTGTGGCTCTCAAGGAGGAAACTGTCTCAGCCTCATTTGCTCTGTGTGATGCTGAAATCCCAGAGCACAGGGTTTCTGCAGCCGGACGGCAGCAAACACCCACTGCCACGTCCTCACCAACCAAAGGGCTGTTGCACCCCACTCTCCTTGAGATAGGATGGGGAGGGGAGGAGGGCAAACTGCTGTGAAACTGCAGTTTTAGAAGGTGGCTGTTGTTTCCTTGAGACAAAATGTCAAGAAACATCATGTCTGAAGATGACAGGCTTAATTTGCAGTGTCATTAACCAGAGCCGAAACTCTAGATGGGCTGGGTCTCCTGTGTGCTGCTCGCTTGCTCCCCATGCTGCAGCTGATCTTTCTCTGATTCTGCCAGATAAAGGCCTTTGTGGGTGCATTTCCCCCACTCTGACCTTGTTTTTCTTCACATGGATGTCATTATTTAGTATACGGGACAAGGAAGTAGTTTCTCCTCCTCTCTCCCACACACATCCATAGTGGGTGAATGTAACCCCTGTAACTCACAGCTCCCGAGCATGTTTGTGCCCTCCCATGTGTTTTCAGTGAGTTCAAATAAGTACAAAGCATGACCCCTGGCAAACATCCCTTCTCGCCAGGAGAAAAAAATCATTTCTGAGCTTGCCACAACCTCAAGATCTTGTAGAAATAAGCCTCAGGATACAACCCAGGGGTAGTGCACTGAGGTAGGTATGAGATGTAGGTGTGCAGCAGAGTGGGGAGGACCCACAAAAGCCCTATCACTACCTGTCTCTTGCTCCCAACAGCCATTACAAAACACATCTCCACATAAAAGCAGCTGCTGAGACCCAAACATGCTGGATGTGGAGAGCAGCCTCAGACCGCTGACTACACTGGGTTTATGGACACCAGCACCTAAATGCAAATTACTTCTTTTAATGAACGCAGTTGCTCTGGGTTTTGAGCAGCCCTTGCCTTGGCAAATGGAGAGATAGAGGTAAAGCAACTCATGTGAAGCTTGCTGGCAAGCCAGTGGTGAAGCTGAGTGTGCCGCCTGCCTGCACCACATGAGCCAGCAGGGTCAGAGCACGGTAGGAAAAAATACCGCAATAAGCAAAGCATCTCCCATTTGCCCCTGAGCTCCAGCCCTTCCTGTGCTGATAACGAGCTCAGTAAATCTCCCTACAGTGTAAGACTTTTTCCCCTCAACTCTTCTGTCTCCTCTGCAGTGACTCAGTGCAGGGGACTGACTGCCAAAGCCGTAGCGGGGCTGCCCTCCTCACTCCTCTGAGGGGAAATACCCCAAAGCAGTGCAGCCCCCTGAGCATCCCAGCAGGTTCCGAAGGCCCTGGAACTCTGCCCTGCAGCACGGAAAGACAGCCAGGTGCAGCAGGAGCTGTCTCCTCTCTAATTGTCCCCCCTGGAGCCCACTTGCTGATATCTCTGACCATTGTGGCTGGTCTCAGGCTGACTCATGAGAGATTCAGACTGATACGGCCCCTCAGCCGAGCACCAACAGGGATACAGGGCAAGAGCAGGGCAGGAAAACCTGGAGTACACGTGTCCAAAGCCTCCTTTGCCTTAGTGCATTGGCTGAACTGGGGAGATAGGGCAGCAAACAGCTTTATATGTGTGGATTGCTGCTCAGCTGGGTGCACTGCCCTGGCCTGGGAGAGCTTGAGCTTGCTCAAGCCCAGGCGGTCTGCAAAGTTTCTGCTCTGAAAAAGTAGCTCTGCACGTGCTCAGAGGAAGGACGGGGCCTTCTTGATTTGGGAGTCATGATGGGAGCACAGAGATAATCATTTTCCAAGCCAGAGATGGTCCCAATGCTACCTCCCAATTTCTCTTTCATGGGTAACAAAGAGCCAGGACCCCTTGTTTGTCCCACCATGCTACTGTCCCCTCCCTGCAGCTGGGTCCCTTCCACCAGATCACTCACAATGAATATTACTGTGCCATGGCTAGGCTGCTGCCCCACTGGGACCTTCCTCCCTCCTATACCAGCAAATGCTGTTGGTTTCCCTTGTGCTCCACCAAATCCTTCATAAATTTCCTGTTTCCAGCTCTGCCAGCGCCACGTTCCCATTAAGGCTTGCAGGCTGATTGCATCTGTCAGTGTCACTGTCTGGGGCTGGAATGTGTCACCCTGCTCCAGAGGAGTCATTTATTTAGCTGTAGCAGAGCATTTCAGGACAAAGTGCTGGGTTAGATCACGGTGGGACAGTTTTCCTGTGGTGGCAAGCGTTGATCCATCTCACACAGTGGGAGGAAAGTGCCGCTGCTGGATTCTTTCCTATTTATTTTTCCTAAACAGAGAGCTGAGGAGTGTGAGAGTTGCCTACCAGCAGGATCCTGCACGTTGCTGGAGCATCCCAAGGAAAGGGGGTTTGTTTTAATAATTCCCCAAATCCTGTGAGTCTGGAGGAGACATGTCTTACCACTCTCCCTGTCCTGTCTCACTGTTTCTGTAAGGAAAGGACTCTCAGGGTGCCTGGCTGGTGGCAGTGGTGGTCCCGTAGCTGGGTGTGCTTCAGGGACCCTACTGTGCGGTGACAAGGGCAGGGGCTTGTAGGGTCTTGGACTTTCATGGAACTGGAGGAAGCACAAATGACTGTGTCCCAGCATGGCTCTGCAATTCTGCAGGCAGGAGAGCACTGGTGGTGGCAGTGTGGTGACAATGGGGAGCAATCAGCTGTGATGTGCCTTTGCCCATACCATGTGCAGCAGGCCACAGGGAGGGGGCCTTTCTTGTAGGTATTAGATGTGATAATCAGGCACTCGGGGTTAAAACACAAAATGAAATCAGATGTCTGGTTTTGTTAACCATGTAATGCAGGAGCCCTGGGTGCTGGGAAACACCCTATCCTGACCATGGCATCGCCTGTCCTTGCCCAGCAAGAGCTCATCCCCATGTATGTTTAGAAGGGATGATGTGATGGAGATGAGGAACCAAAGGGATGGCTGGTCACACTGAGGACAGACACCTTCTGCACTGGTTTTGCAGGCGAAGCAAGTCATCCCTGGGCCAGCAATGAAGAACTCAAGTGCCTTTCTTTGGGATCCGTGCCCCTGTGTTTTACTGTGCCACTGGTAAACAGGTTTCCATTGCATTTTCCCAGCTACCTGTGGTGGTGTCCTCCAGGGGGGCTCAGATGCGCTGGGAAGTGCCTCTCCTCAGGGTGCTGCCCGGTGACCTGCGTATGGTAGGGGTGGAAGAGACAGTCGGTCTGTATTGCTTTGTTTATAAGAACATATTTGTAGTGATTGATGTCTGAGCTGGGGAAGTATGCTTGCAAGTGAGACTTTAAAACATGAATCAAACAATGTTTGGAATACGTATGCTGCTCTGTCAAACATTTCTCGGCGTTTGGAGTCTGCAGAGCCTGCGCGTCCAGAGGTACCAGTGCCTGTACGGAGGTATCTGGAAGGAAAGCATCCACCCCACTGTGAGGGTGAGTGCGGGCATCCTTCAGCCTCAGTTTCACCTCTCCCCACTAAGAGTCTGTTGGGTTGGGTTGGAGTTTTGCTCCCTCAGCTATTCTGCAGAGGGGTGCATGCAGAGGTGTCCCATTAAGCCCCGTCCATCATGGGACATTCCTTTTCGCGACGCTCCTTACTGCCAAATCATCCCCTGGGGTTGTGAAGGAATGAGAGTGGCCCTGGAGGACAGAGTCAGCTTTCAGGCTTCCTTCCCTTCCAGATAACCTGATTGCCTGTGGAGAGAAGAAAGGTTTGAAAGGGGCGGGCCATGTCCAGATGTTCACAAAGTGCATTAAGACCCTCAGCCAGAGGAGCACATGCTTCAGGTTAAGCCCCTGAGCAGTCCCAGCTGCAGCAGTATTAATGAAATCTTCATTTAATCGCTTGCTGAATACTCTTCCTGATAAGCACTGGAGTAGTTTCTAGGGGACAGGGAATCTTCTCTTTGCAAGATCTGCTTCAGAAGCCCTGCATAGACACCCCTTCATGCTGGCATCACTGCTGCCATAACACGTTCTTTGCCCATGAAGTGGTGTGGATTGCCCAGTTAAGCTCATGCAGGGGTTGTGGGTCTGGACCTGCCTTTTCTGGACCTCTGCTTTCTCCTGCATTCATAGAGATGATATTGCTTCCCATTGCCTGTGGGCTGGGGCTGGATGTGGCTCATCTTGGCAGAACCAGCTGTTGAGTTCACTGCCCCACTCCACTTTCTCCAGGTGCCAGGAGATACCTTGTCCTCCTGGCCCTGAACTGGCCCCAGGCCACCACCTCATCCCAGCAGAGAGTATCCAGCCCCACCAGCTGAAAGGGGCAATGCCCTCAGCCTCAGGGATGTGCACACATGACCTGATGGCTCTAGGCGACATGCCACACTCCAACAGTAACATCCTCATCCCAGCAAGCTGTTCTGGCAAGCAGGTACCTAGAGTGATGCCAAACTTGCCCTTCCTGGGAAGGGGATTGGGTGGAGACAGCTTCAAGGGCACGTGTGCCACCTGGCCACCATTTACTGGCTATAAATGATGTTTCCAGCCTCAGATTTGGTGAGGAACTTTGGGACTGAGAGGAACACCAGAAACTGGGCATACTTCCAGGATGAGCAGACCTTCCTTCCGGCTCTCTGCCTGCTGCTGTCTATGGGAACAGCAGGTCTGCCCATCCCACCCCCCCATCCAGCCATTATTTATTTATTCCCCCCGCCAGGTACCTCAGGAAAAACAATTAGAAAGATATTTTCAATCATTGAAAACCGGGACATCTATTCCTCCACCCAAGAACACCACCCTTGTGCAAAGCCTCTTTAACCATGCACAAGGAAAATACATCCCATGAGCAGATCCCCCTCTCTCATGGGCCCACTTTTTGTTGCCTTTTAGCACAAGGGAGATTTATTCACTCTGTGGTTTTTTTTAAAAGGTATTTTCTTTATAGCTGGGCTTCTCCTGCTTAGGCGAGATTAGGAGATTGTATTTCACAACTTCTCGTGGATCCCCTTCCTGAAGTTCTAATGAACTATGGATGAGTGACCATGGTAATCCAGTCTGTGCAGGAGCTCGTTAAGTTGCCAAGTCCATTATATTATAATAACTAGCTACATCTGATCAGATTACTTCTTTAAATTGCTGATTCCGCTGGCATGTGAGAACCTGCTCTTGTCCCACTGCTGGCAGCAAGAGTTTTGCTCTGGGCTCCATGAGTGTTGGGCTCTTGCCTTGTGTGCTGCTAATGGGGCACAATTTGATTAACTCACATTGCAGAAAGGTCACGGGATTTCCCTTTGCTGCTTGACTTGGCCAACCCCAGCCGGAGCAGGCAGCCGCGCTTCCCACTGGAGGCACAGGGGTGTGTGGCTGGTACACAGAAATGATCTGACCACTTCCCTTTTATGAATTTTGGGAGAGGGCTGCTGCCCAGGGCCACATCCAGCCCAGGTCCATACAGATAGCACCAGGGTTTCCAGTTTCACACTGTGCAGAGAGCAGCCTGTAGTTGCTCCCTGTTGCCCTTCCCAGCAGCTGCCTGGCCCCAGACTGCCCCATCCCGCCCCATCCCATTCTTGCCACCCTGATGAGCCCACAGCCACCTCTGTGGCACTGGAACAGGCTGCCCAGGGAGGCGGTTGAGTCACCCTCCCTGGAGGTGTTTAAGGGACAGGTGGACGAGACACTGAGGGACATCGTTTAGTGTTTGATAGCAATGGTTGGACTCGATCCAGTGGGTCTCTTCCAAACTGGTGATTCTATGATTCCATTATTCTATGATCATGCCCTCCCTGTAGTGACAGGGCTTGCAGCCCAGAGTGGTGGGATGGAGCCCAGAATGGTGGAAAGAAAAAAAAAAAGGCACCCTGGCAAAACGGAGCCCTAGACCCCAGTGAGATGAGCAGCAGCCCTGTCGGCAGCAGGATCTGCCTTGCCACCTCACACTGAGGAGGTGATCATCCCAACCCCTGCCTGTATCCTGCACTTACTGAAAGCAGGAGCAACAGGAACAAGCAGCCCTGAAATATCCAGAGGGGGAAAGAAAAAAAAAAAGGCCAGATCCATCTGCAAAAACACAAACAGAAATGTTTCTTTGTCTTGGGAAGTGTCAGCAAAAGAAACTGCCTTTGAGGATAGGTTTGTGTTTGTAAGACTTCAAACCCCTCATCTGGACAATAACAGCTTCTGTCTAAGGGAATCAGATCCGTAAGGTACCGGCCAAGCCTGGAGTATTAGACGTTAGGACAGTAATTAGGGCTCTGGTGCTGATAAGGGTGCAGACCTCAGCCACCTTCTGCTCTGCTCATGCCAGAGGAGTGAGTGTGCATCCCGCCTGGCTGTTTGCAGGGCTCCTGGCGGCACAGAGGCACCAGGGGATGTAAACACCACACGCTCTGGCCTGGCCAGGGCTCTCCATCACCGTTGTGCCGCCAGGAGAAGCGACAGGGACGCTCACCGTGCCCAGAGGCCACCTCGGCATCAGCACCTTATGCTCAGCAAAAGGCAGATTCGCTGAGCTTGTCATGGTAAGTATGTCCCCGCTGGCAGGGTAACATCAAACCTGACTTAGTATGGAGGGAAAAAACATTTTTTTTCTCATCTTGGCCACTCATGTCCTTCCAAACTGTGGCAGCCCCTGCTCAGTCATAGAATACCTTCTTCTGCCATGGTGTGTGTCCCTGATGTGCAGGCGCACCCAAACACGTTCTGCCTTCACCGCTTACTTATTCCCCTGGCAGGGAGCCCCAGGGCTGGCAAAGGGGCTCATGCCAGCTCTGTGCAGCTTCAGGCTGCAGAAGAGGAGGTTGATGCACAGGTCTGCAGGCAAAGGAAGGCTGCCAGGGACTTCTGATCATCTCATTAACTCACGAGAATGGCAGAAAATAATTGCTCACGTTTCAATGCAGTCCATCTGTGTGGGATTTTCTCAATAATAAGTGCATACGGCCTGGTTTTAATGTTTTTCAAGGTTTTTTAAACTGAAACATTTCCTAGTGCTGAAGCCCAGGCAGAAATCAGTTCCAGCCCTGAGGGCAGTGAGGGGATTTAGACGCACAAGTCTCAGGTTGACTTTTTAACAGGGTTCGTACAAACTATCCTGCCCGTAATGCTCATGTAATTGATGCTTTTGAATACTCCAAGGAGGCCAAGGTCCTCTGAGGCTTTGAAAGTATGTTTTACAGTATTTTCTGATGTGATACATAAAAATACCCCTAATTGTGAGTCAGGCAAGCAAAGCTCCCGAGACCAACTTAAAATTATTTACATGCACACACACCCTTTTTTAAGTGATCACATTTAAAACTTTTCAAAAATGTAATTTTTTTTTTCTTTTTTAGCACAAGCTGATTTTTTTGCACAGTCACAGGACTCTGGCAGTTTTAGTGTAAAACCTGCCCCCCCACCGGCTGTGAGGAGGGTAGGATGTACCAGCTGAGGCTGCCCCATGCTCTCCACAGAAGTCCTTAAAGCAAAGGCTGATTTGTCTTATTTCCTTGCAAGATACAGTTTGAGACTTTACTCCAGTCAAGCAGCAAGTGACTGTGAATTGTTTTAGTCATCGGGGTGGGCAAAGCGATGGGCTTGGTGCTTTCCAGAATCCAGTGTGCCTAGTCCATGAAAGCCAGCGAGGCAACTGGAATAATTTCCCTGGGATAAGGGAATATCATAAGCATCTTGCAAACACACACACACTCTCTCGTTAAAGCCAACACTATTAAATTGATGCTCTGATCCCTGTCAAAAATTTCTCCTAATAATTTCCCCATGCGGTGAAATGCTGGGCACTTATTACAGCTTTATTCCATCACCTTCCCTCTAAAGAAAGTGCAGGGGGGCTGCACATCTTCCCCACCCCACCAGCAGCTCCAGCCCCAGTCCTCTCTGGCGACTGGTGGGGGGAAAAATAACTTTCCTAACTCCTTATCAGGCATGTACTCTTAATCCCTCTTTTAAGCAGCACCAAGTTAACTGGCTCCCTTTCTAGGGCCATTGCTTGAGTGGGTGCAATGAACCCAACAAAGGTCGTGGTAGACCCCCCCAGACCCCTCCTGGATCCCACTGTGAGGCTGCTGAAGCCCCAGCAGCCGCTCCATCTGTTTCACTCTGGCTCTTCTGCTTGGGGCTGCCTCCATGAGACAAAGCAGACCCTGTTCCCACCATCTTCCTTATCCCAGGGCATCTGTGGGTGTAGCAGCACCCACCCTAAGGACCCCCCAGTGGCATGGGGCTGGTGGCATGGCTGCGAGCTATTTTGGGGAGGGTTTTTTTTCTGGTCCGCTGTTGGAAAGCTCAAATGGCACAGGAGTCCGAATCTGGCTTGAAGCATTTCAAATATGCCTCGCCGTGGGCTGCAGCGCTGAGCCTGCCTTAAGTGGGCAAGGGATTTAGTAATCTCAGCTTCCCATCGTCCCACCAAGGGCACGGGAGCGCAGCTTCAACCGCTGCAGAACGCATGCTGGGGGCTAAATATTGCACAATTTTCCACCTACCCCTGAAGGCTGCAGTGACAGAGCCTGAGCTGCTACACCTGCCCTGACTTGTGGGGTTTGCCAGGAGTTATTTGGATAATAATGTCCTGGCACAAACTATTGTGATCAGTGATACTCCAAGAGAGCCAAGCAAGATATAGAAAAACTGGATTTTGGGAAGCTGGCACGGTGTGATGGTGGGTGCTGGGTATTGTCACAATCCCCTGAGGGTGTTCCAGCCAGAGTCTCACTGAGCCTCAAGTTTTGGGAGCTGCCACCAGAGCTCCCCTTCCCCACATGCCTTCAGAATGGTTTGGGTTTCCCAAAAATACATAATGAGGAACTGTGGAGATTTTGGGGAAGGAAAACTACCAAGAAGCTTCACTTATAGGTTGCAATGGTCTTTACATGACTGCAATAATCCTATCAGAGTAGATGCCTTCCTGCTTTTAATAATTTTTTTGTTTAACCCCTTCAAATCCTGGAAAGTGAACACAAGGTAGAGATGAAACATCTCCCGGACATGGAAAACCAAGTCATGTGTTTAAATGGCACGTAGCCTTTCTCAGCCTGTACCCCAGGCAACCCTCCAACCTTGCTGGAGTTGTTCAGAGTTTGACTGGAATTTTTAAATCATTTTGTTTACCCCTGAATTTACACTTTTTCTTTTTGTGCATATGGATTTCTACATTTTGTTGTTGTAGCTGATCAGTGTGACCTGCAGCCAGCACTACTGCCTGGCAGAATGAGAGATGGGTTTTTCCCTGTGTGGCTTTGCCAAGGAGAGGGGACTCCAGGAGCAGCAGCATGTCCCAACACAGCCTGGCTGACAGGTATAGTAGGGACATATGCAGGGAGTAGGACGATACAACCCACAAATGGGGTGATTCATGCTGAGAATGGGGTAACATGCTGTGAAATGCATGCGGTGCGTGCCAGGCAGGGGTGATACACTGGGAATGGGGTGACACACATCAGGACAGGGGGGGATGTATGCTGGGGAGGAGGAGGAGGCCCACAGCAGGATAGTGGTAGCGCACATACTGGGAAGAGGGTGAGAAACACTAGGAACAGGTGACACTTGCTGGGAAGAGTTTGTCAGACAGAGAAGGAGTGAGGAGTGCCAGGAAGGGGTGACCCCCACTGGGAGAGCAAAGCAGGACCACATGTCCCAGCTGAGCAGCTGCAGATGGGATGGCACCACCAGGACAGGGCTGGTGTGCAGTAGCATGGCTGGATTCTGTGGTTTCAGGCCACCTTGGCCACCACACGTGTGTGCCCGCACGTGGGGTGGTCCCAGCGTGGAGCAATACCCACCAGCAATACCTGCCACTGGCGCTCGGAGCTTTGGCTAATGTCCTTTCACCGTGTATTATACAAATAATATAAATAACTCGTCCTCAGACTTCAAACATGCCACTTCAGATGTATGGTGGGAGATTACAGAGTTTGTTAAAGCTCAGGTCTTCAATCACCCGGGCAGCTTCGAAACTGCTCACTAAAATACAGATCAATGCTTCAATTTTATGGGAGGCCTGTCCCATGTGACCAAACTCAAATCCCTTATTTTATGGCTTGCTTATACATTCCTGGTGAAAAACGGTTTACATTTTGGGCCCCGGGAGCTCTCCTAAATCAGCTGCCAGGTTTTTGCAGCTGGTAGTAAAGGGAAGCGCTGTCATCGGGCTGCCCAGAGGTGAACAAACGAGCCGCCAGGCACGGGACTGACGGCTCGCCCTGAGCCATGCGCCAGATCCCCGGCTGCTACCGTGGCGAGGACGCTGCTCCAGTGAGGGGACACTAGTTGTGACACTCTGGACATCCCCCAGCCACAGCAGCATCTTCCCTCTGGGAGAACCCAAAGCTCTGGGGCTTTGGAGACACATGGATGAAAGGGTTAAGCCAGACTGGACTGAAGAGGAGAGGGATGCTAATCCCCCAGGCTCTGGCCGCTGCTAATTATTTGCTGATTCAGCTGCTGAGCTGAGCCCAGCCCCAAAGCGGGGCCTTGGGATGCTCGGGGCTCAGTGCTGCCTGTTTTCTCTCAAGAGTCAGAGCTGAGCATGGTGTTGGAGCCCTGGCTGCAGGCAGGTTTGGCAGGGAAACTGAGGCACGGGTTATCCCTGGGCAGACCTGTAGGTGCTGTCATTTTAACCTCTCCCATCTTCTTACAGAGCTTCACCCCTTCCCTTCACCATCGAGCATCAGAAAGGGGATCAAGGCACTGTGGGGGCTTGGTTGCCTTGGAAGACCCTGAGCCCCAGCTGAGACCACATGGCACAGGGACCTGTGGGGATGCGCCGCAGCTGACAGCATTGCCTCTCCTCTTTTGATGGGTACAAGACTCCAGTGTTTTACACCAACCAATGTCCCTGAGGTTAACACTAGCAAAATCCCCTCTGAAGTCCATAAACCTGCTGGCTGCTGGCTGCCACCTTACCTGAGCAGCTCCAGCACTGAGTCCTGGCTGTGTCACCTCTTGCTGGCCAAGCAGAGCACGTCAGTAGCAGGTGATGGCCATAACTCCTTCCTGTACAAACACCCCAGCACTCCAGTTCCTTCCCAGTGGTGCTGTGATGGAAAGCAGCTGCTTTGCCAGAGAAGGGGCCTTTGGGCTGCAGCTGGTGGAGGTGCCTGGATGTGCTAATGGGGTGATGAACCCAAGCTAATGTGAAGCAATAGTTGGATGTGGTGCTGTGTGGTGGAAAGATGACTGAACTCATGGGGCGCACAGCTTTTCCCTCTTGCTGCTGCTTGCCAAGAATGCTGGCATGGGAGCAGAAAGCCCCACAGGGAGGTTTTCTCCAGCCAGCTCCCCAGATCTCTCACACAAGGAGCTGTGTCTCCCCATGGGGTCACTGCAGGCTTTCCCCCAGAAGAGGTCATTCCATGGGCCTGAAACCAGCCCCAGAGATAGTGTGTTGCCTCCAGCAAGCCCCAAAGTGGAAAGCAGCACCACTGGTTACTAACATCTAATAAAGGTGCCACGGAACCTACATCTGTGATGGGACGATTGGGTGAGTTGGGGTTGAAATCTAGCTAGGGTGAGCTGCTCCGGTTCCTGTCCAAGTGAACCTCAGTCGTAATCAGGCAGCACCCCAAGAAAACCTGAACCCTCACACTGAGGCACCCAAACCAGGATAAATCCAGCCCTTGACTCCTGACCCTGCTATGCTGAGGTGCTGATCTCCTGCTCCAGATGTGGCTGAACAGGATTCCCTGTCCTCTACTTCAGGGATAGACAGGGCAAGGCTTCTGTAAATGCCAAGTGATCTTGGCCCACTCTTATTAAATAAAGCTGAATTTCCATCTCAAGGAAAGTAGACAGCATCCTCTTGCTTCCAGCTAGTTAGGGATGGTTGGGCTTTTTTTCCTGTTGCAAATGGGTAGCTTCATAAAGGAAAAAAAAAATAAAAAGGCCTTAGTCATCTTGCTTTGAAAATGCTGTAAATAAATCAATTCACTCCCAGGGATAAGCTCTGCCTTCTCTTTGCGGTTGACTCCTGCCAGTGCTAATTGGAGCCAATAGGCACATCATGAGGGGAACAACCCCCTTTATAGGCAACACTTTAGCCTGGTGAGCATGTTTACAGCCTTATTTCAAAGCCTTAAGGAGGAGGGATCTGTCATAAACCCTGGCAGCTTTCACTGAGCAAATGGTGCTGCTAGAATATTTTAAAACCCAGCGTTTGGGTGGAAAAATATAGAAAACACATGTGTTTCCATGCAAGCTCTGCTGCTGCTCAGAGCTGGATTTGTGGCAATGGGGGGGTGGCAGCGCGTATGGGCTCAGGGCAGCCGGGGAGCTCAAGACCTAGACCTGCCAGGTGATGAAAAACCATCGCTGGCAGAACTGGGGACCCTGACCCAAGGGCACCAGTAGGTCTGAGTGGCCCTGAGGACTTCCTGAGGCCCCCACCTTGCCCATGGTGGGGGATCCGTATAAACCCAGTGCAAAGCTCAAGGAAGCATATTCCCTACCCTGTGCTCCTCCTGAAATGAGCCCTCCAACTTTTGGGGTTCTTGAAGAGAGTGATTTAGAAGAAAACCACCTTTCCCAGTCAATCTAAGAGTTTGGTATTGCTTTTGTTTTTTAAAGTGAAGAAGTATCTTTGGGAAACTAATGAAGTTAGTAAAGATGTTTTGGGGATTACTTTTATCTGAAGAAAATAAGGAGAGATTTCCTGCATTAAACATGTCAATAAGGTTTACTGGGAAAGTGCTATGGATGGGCTGGTGAATGAGTGAAGGAGCCACACTCTGAGTGTGGGATGGGGTGTCCCTGTCCCCTTGGGCTGGAGGAACAGCAGAACCAGCCACAGCTGATGCTTCTTGATGCTGGATGCTGCATCTTTTGCAGCAGTGCTGTCTGCTCAGCAGAACCACTTCATCTCTAGCACTTGGGGATATCTAAGTGCAAATAGTTAGCAATAAATCAGGTCTTCCTTGTGAAGCCCTCACCTCCCCTCCCAGCCCAGCGCCCTTTACCAGCCTCCATGCACAGTAGCTAGCGGTACAATTTCCCACCCTCCACAGGGTTAGGACCTCTCTGTCACATCAGGGTAGGGAGCAGGAGGTTGGAAGGGCTCCAGTGGGGACACGGCGCTGCCACAAGTCTTCCTCCAAAAATGAATGGCTGCCAGTTTTCTTAATCCAGCCACTTTGGAAAAATTGTTTGTTCTCATCCTGTTTGAAACAGCTTCAAAGTGGCTCCAGTCTAGACTGTGCCAAGATAAATTACAAACCCAAAGCACTGATATAAACCATAGGGGACGGAGTCATTTGCTCTAATGTAATTAAAACAAGATATCATAATGTATGTAAGTATATATGTATGTATATGTGTGTGTGTGTATAGGCACACTCTCCTGGCAGGGAAGGAGCATGATGCTGCTAGACCACTCCCAGCAAAAGCTCAACCAACTCCACTGGGGTGGGGGCTTCTGCCCCCTTTAAAGAGGGTTTGAGCAGAGAAACCCCTCCCCCAGTTCCTGCCAGCCAATCAGGCTGTGGCAGGAGGCTTTGGGATCACCACCTCTGGGATAAAAGGTGAAGGGGGGTGAGTTCTGCTGCATGTGGGTGGTGGGGGGCTTCTGCCCTTGACTCTGGTGTGCGGTGCTGGTGTGCGGTGTCATTGATGGAAGCAAAGGTGATGACTCTAGAAGGACAGCAGTGCAGTAAGGGAGGTCCAGGTTAGAGTCATGGTAGGAGGAGAAAGGCTGCCCCAATGCAAGAGGTGAAGTAGGGAATGAGGGCCTTCCAATGTCAGGATGCACCTCATGGGAACTTTCTTCCACACCTCCTGTGGGGGTAGTTGAAGGGAAAGGCTTTTTCTCCACAAAAGCTACAGGGTGGTATCACCACTTCTTTCTTTGCCTAGAATGGGTCTGGTTTGTAATGAACTAGGTAAAAAGTAAGTAATCCTTCCGCTTTTAAATCAAATAAATGCAACTCAGGTGAAATGGATGGGGTTCCCCCTTATGCCTTAAGTCTCCTCTCATTTACTGAAAATGGGAAGGGAGAAGAGAAAGGAAAAGGAAAGAACAGGCTCTTAAATTTTGGGGAAAGGAGATTAAATCAAATTACAATAACAATTCTAATTTTGAGTCATTTTGTTGCCAAATAAATGCAAGAGTACTTGATGAATAATGCTTGTATAAATTTAAGAGTCTTTTTAAAAAGCTAATGATCCTTCATTTGCCAACATGACCTGGCATACAGACAAAGTGCAAAGACATTGAATCCTATAAAGAGAAAAAAGGCATTTAAAAGCAAAATTGTAAGTCATTTTGTTTCAATAGCATTATTACACTTGAAAATTAAGATATGGGTATGTACAGCTGGAAGTTAATATCTGTATAAACATATGTGTGTGCATATATGTTGTTGTTCATCATCCCCCACACCACACTCCTGTTCTCCCCAAGGCCACTACTGTGCTGCGGGTTGGCTTTAACTTCAGATCTTGCCTCTGGGTCTCCTTCCTGCAGCTTGCAGCAACAGATCATCCAAATGTCATCTCACCTGTGTTAACAGTAACACAATCATTTTCCAATTAGCCCTGAAATGTTGTTTCCCCTGGTGTTTCCCAGGTGCTGGCTCCCACAGTGTGGTAGCAGTGCGGACGGAGTGGCAACAACCCTAAAGCTGTGATGTGATGGCTGCTGGACGCATGTGGAGTTTCGGCTTGTGCCACAAGAGGTCTCTTGGATTTCATTGGGACCATCAGAGGAAGAAAATCCCAGTTAATACGAGCAGCGGTAACACTTGTGGGACTTCTCCAAGGCAAGTGGAGTGTGGTTGCATATGGGCTCTTACTTTCCTCAGGAACAGCCTTAAATATTCTGACTGACAGCCTATGAGCTGGTCTCCAAAGCTACTTTATGCCTGGTGAGACAGTTGTATGTGAAAAGCAAACCACTCAGAATACACCATTATGGGATGCTTTGGGAGCCCGTGGATGCAGAGAGCCTGTGGTCATGGAGCAGAATCCCGGCCAGGGCTGACCTGCTGCCTTTGTCGTATCGTGTCCGTCACAGTTTAGCCTGCTCTGCAACTTGCCTGCATCCAATTTACATCCCGCAGGAGACTTTCAGAGCCACACAGGCAAGCTGTGGCCCTGGTACTGCTTCCCACCCTTGTCCCCCAGCTGGGGCTGCCCTCACCCTCCCAGCATCCACAGGGGCTCTGCAGCCACATACGTTTCAGCTTGGTGCTTTGAAGTTCCCAAGAAGGAGAGATGTTGTTTTTGTTTGCAATATGGCTTATCACTGCGATGCCTCCTGCCTGTCTCTTGCCGCATGGCCACAGCTCGCCGTCCGTGCAGCCCTGCTGCCAAGTACCTCCAGGCTGCCAGCGCTGGCTGATAAGGATGATGGATGGGGAGGAGGCTGGCTCCACCATGGCCCGGCTGCTTCCTGGGAGCCGGAGTGATCCCAGCACTCCCTGAGCCCAGTGGAATGCGTGTTCGAGGGATGGAGAGTCATTCTGGCTTGGGATGTTGATATCACACGTGGGTACCCCTACATCAGCCAGAGTTCTTTCTGCAACCCCTTGCACATGGAGCAGGGTGGGCAGTGCAGACTCAAGCCGGCAGCCTGGCAGGGGTTTGGTAGTGGAGATGTCCCCCACCCTGCTCCATCACCTTCATGGTGGCTCTATGTGCTGCCCTGTACCCCTCCATGGAATGAGAATTGTGTGGCTTTGGCAGGTGATGGTGGGACAGTCGCTGTGCTGCCAGGGTGGCACCACAACCTACAAGCAGCAGACCTGCAAACAGATGGTCCTTGCTTGTCACGCTAGGGAGATGCTTTTGTTTAAATCAGGCATCCTGGGGCTGCAGCAGGGCTGAGTGGGCTCTGCACACCCTGCCCCTCTGAAAGGGTGTGGTGGCTCTAGCATCCATAGGTCCCTACCCTGGGTTTAGGGCATCCCTGCCAGGAAGTGATGCTACATCACTTCCCTCATATCTGGGGTTTTCTGGCATACAGTGAAAATCTTTGCAGTGATTTTCAGAGCTGAGCCACTGCTAATACACTTGGAGTGACTCCCATCACGGGCCAGCTCTCGTTCATGACTCAGAAAACCAAGGGAAACAGTTTTGTGCAGCTACTGCAAGGACCACACCACATTTTTTGCAATGCCTTTCTTGCTTCTCTTTCTTTCCATCATATTTCTTTGCCTCCATTTGATCCTAACCTCCCTATTTTTTATATTTCTTTCCCATTCCCTTTCCCCCAACCTGCTTTGAGCTGCAGAAAGCGGTCGGCCCAAATCCCCTTCCCCTGGCAGGAGTCTGGGTTCAGTCCTCTCTAACGGGCAGGATAACAAAGAGCGCAGAGCATGGAAGTTACCACTAACCCATATCCCCGAAGCATCACTCACCGAGCTGTGCCAAACAAAAACCTGGGATAAAACACACTTAATTACAGTACATGGATCAGACAATGGGGAAAATTGGATAACTTTCCACCCCAGCCTCATTACAAAGTATCTTAAATGGTGGCTGTGCTTGTGATTAAGTAGTCCTATCTTGGCTCCCAAAGACAGGAGGGAAAGGCTATTTGAAACTGTATTAAAACAGCGCGGTTGGCAATTCTCCTGGATTTAGAACAATTCATGGATTTAAATTGATCCTTTTCAAATATGGGTGTTTGCTTCCAATGGAATTAAAGATGTGCAAGATGGAGGGGAGGTGGCACTTTTCCCTCTCCTCTTAGGGGAAGGGGTAACCCTGAGTTCCGAGAACTTCTTTGCTAGCAGTGTGTTTTCTGGGCTGCTCTGTGCCTCTGATGCTATGGCTGGCCCAGATAATAAGTACAGGGAAGCAAGGAGTCCTGTTAATGCCACATTTCCTAAGTTTTCCAGCCTAGATTCTGCCTCCTTTCCTGCATCCCCTACTATGTTCCTACCAAGGTGGGACCAGATCTCTGAGCATAAGCCATGATTCTCTGGGGATAGACAGGTTGCTTGTCTTCAGCTGCCTTTTCTGGAGGGATGCCACATTAAAAATAGTAGTCTGAAGGCTGATAACAAAGGACTCCTTGGGCACCATTCCTCTACATGACCTCTTTGATTTAACTTGAAACATTTTTTATATCATCGTTAAAAAAGTTTCCATACATTTGGGAGAAATGCATCATGCATTTGAGAACCACGTGAAAATCCAACACCTCTTTAACTTCAAGAAAAGAAAATTAAACCTTCAATTGCTCTTTAGACAGCAGTTATGCTGAGAAGGTTTATGTCAGTGATAGCGCTCAAATCTCCTTACTTGACCATGGGTAACTGCTGGAGAGGAAGAGTCCAGCAATACCCCTAAAAGATGTCCCTTCTTATAGGTAGCTCCAGGAGAGAGAAAGTTCCTTGCAGAGCCGCTGCATGACTTTTCCTACCTGGTTATTTACTAGTCACTTATTTTAAGTCTCAGTAACAGAAAAATCCTGTTCCTCCTCCTTCTGCCTCCTCTGGTATCCCATGTGTGTGTATGTCAGTGGGCAGCTGAGAGGGGAATGGGAGATCAACTGTGAGATGACTTTCTCCAGCAGCAGGGAGGATGGAGGAGTAGTTTGAATCCAGCCCAAATCCTAAGCTCTGTGGGTTTGACTTAAGCATTTAAGCCTTTGGTTGGGATCTGGTGATAGAAGAGAGCTGGAAAGCACATTTCTTTTGTGGTTAAGGGTCCTTTTGACGGTCCATAAATCCAGAGGGAGGTCTGTTTATTCTGTTTACTGCAGTTACCTAACCTGTGAGCCTCTGTGTAAATCATGGCAAGCCGTGATTTAGAGAGGAGCTGGTCTCTCTGTGGCGTGTGCACTGTGTCCCTGCCCCGACCCCCACGCAGGCAGCATGCTCCTCCAGAAGCCAGGAGATAAGAGCAATAAAAGCTGCAGCGGTCTCTCCAGCACCACTACTGCTTCTTTTTTTTCTGGCACAATCACGCATTGCTGCTAACAGATGGGAAGAGGAACCCGAGCCCAAATGACTTTTTTCCCCCCGCTTTTCCCTTACTTTTAGGAAGCAGAAGGCATTTCCCAGGGATCCCTGGCTGCAATGTCCCATTTCCACCCTGTCGTCCCTGGGGATGTCCAAGTGTAGCTGTCTGATAGTTCTTGGCCAGACAAAGAGGTGGCCAGGTTGATAACCCCCCTGTGGGTGCCGGACACAGGCAGCTGGTAACCCAGCCTTGCTCACCTGAGAGGTGCTGACTCCCCGGAGCCAACATCGGCAGCCAGATAAGTGAGAGACTCCCAGATAACGGCGCCAGCTGCTCCGTACGAGCCCCCAAGGGAAAACCATCTGCATTATCTGTTGGCAGAGCACGGGTAGCAAGAGGAGGGTTTGGGCAACTGAAGGGGGGAAAAAAAGCACCTTTGAAACTCCAGCCTTGGCACACCAAGCTTGGAAGCACAGGTTTGGTGATGGAAGACGGATGATGCAAACCTGAGGAGTGGCTGATGGAGAGCCAGCTCACCCTGGGGGGAGTGAGCCCCCTACTCTGGAGGGGGAGTCCCCACTTCCCACAGCCTAAGCTCTGTCCTCCAGGGTCCCTTCAGCCCTTTCTCCACCTCCTCCCACCCATCTCCTCCCACCCGCTTCCATTAAGCAACTGCAGGATCCCCTTGGCCTTCTCCTCTAGGACATCACTGCCAGGTTTGATGCTAACCATTGCACTCCCTCGAGCCCCCGCCGTTTCCAGGCCAGAGCAGCACAGGGAAGGATCAGCCCGGGTCCTCGCTGTTTAGTCTACCGATCAGATTGGTGACGAGGAGTCTAGCTGCTGGCAGAAAGCACTTCTATAATTGCTTGGATGTTGGCTTTGAGCTGTTTGCCTGGTGGATCTTTCTTTAAATCCTAGACCAGGGGGAAGAGGAGGATGATTGGCAAGGGGTTGGGTGAAAAATGTTATAACCCGGGTGCTGAAGGAGAGGGCTCTCTGCTGACCTCAATACAGAGGGATTTGGGGTGACAGTCACTGATAAAAGTAAAGTCAAGAGGCAGCTGGACAAAGCACAGCATTCTCCAGCCAGACCAGGTTGGCTCACTCCACCTTCAGGTAGGAGCAGCCTTGGCTGAAAAGCTGGACAGAAAGCCCGATGCTCTGGGCATGTGGATGTGCATGCAGACGTGTCTGTCGGTTGAAGGTCCCGTGCCTCATGTCCAGCAATAGATGAACCTTATTTCCTGGAAACCACAGCTGCATTTCTGAGCAAACCAGATGGCAGAGTGCTTGGCTGTACATGGCATTGCTGAGAGGCTCACTGGAGCAAGCATGTGCCAAAGGGGGAGCCCAGACACCCAAACCTCACTTGAAGTCTATGCGTTGCTCACCTAGCTTTGATTTGAGTGAGCTCCAGTGAATAGTCAAAGCAAGCAACCCAGGATTGTCTTCAGGGCATTGTGGTTCCTCCTTTGAACATCAGTCAAAGCAAACCCCGTGGAGCTTGGGGCTGCTGGCTTGGGGTGGGATGCAGACAGTCAGAGGAGCCAGGGTAGCAGCAGGGATGATGAAGTGGATGGTCCAACTTGGCCAAAGGGATGGAGTTTGTTTTCTCTAGAAAGCCGGAGACTCAGAGGGACATGATAAGAGTCTCCCAAGACCTCAGAGACAACAGTGATCAATTGGTCTCAGGGCCTGCTGGAGCTGGGCCAAGATGTAATCAGCTTAATTTGCAATGAGAAAGCTCAAAGGTTAGATATTAAGACAAACGATTCAGGCACCCTAGGAGGACAGTCAAGCCTGGACCAAGTTACATAAAGGGTATTTTAAAACTGAGCTGGCTGAGGTTGTGTGTGAAACAGTCAGGTGCAGCCACAGGGCTTGGAAGGACTTTAATCCCCTGAGCTTATGTGCCAGGCAGGTGACAGGCAGTGGTGCCATACGCAGTACCATTGTACTGCATCCCCAGCCATCTCCCTCCCAGCACCTTTATTCGTCTCTGAATTGGTTGGACAGGCTTGATCTAAACCACGTGTCCCTCCATCACAGCCTGGATCATTTGTTTTCCCCTCAGCAACTCCTGCCTTGCAGTGGGATGGGGACTGGTGACACCCCCCCGCCCTCCCCAAGCCCTCAGTCACCCTGTGGCACTGCTCTGGAGGTGGCATCTCTGACACTAAAAGAGGGAAGCTCAGAGGCTTTCAGACACTTATAAGCTATTTTACAGGAATTTGTTAAGCCTTGTTTTTGGCTCGTGCCTTTTGGCATTTTAAAGAGAAAAATTATGAGGGGCATGAGGCTTATTAAAATCTGAAACTCGACCACTCCTGCAAAAACAACCCTGCTTGTTCCAGGCTGGCTTTTATGGCTGTTATGTGTGTGTGATAAAAACTGGCTGGGGCTAGCGTTTGAGTGGTGTGGCTATTGCCATATCCCAAACCGCATGTTCACGGATGTGTTAGTGATTTGCTGAAGTGCTCCAGCTTTGGAAAGGTTTCATTCAAATGGAGAGAGTGGGGAGCAGAGCTCATTTGGGGTTTTGATGGCTCTTTTCATGTAAAGTTGGGTCTCTGGTTAAACAAACAGAATTAATCAAGATTAGTAAAAAGAAAAGCACTTTCCTCTCTTTCTGGATGGTGACTCCAAGGCTGTAAGGAACACTCTCCACCGCCACCAGCTGCTGCAGGAAAACTCCCCAGTCCTGTATCTCCCCAAGATGATGCTCCTGCTCACATCTTTTGGGTTGGTGCCTACTGTCCGCTGGAGGCTAAGGCAGTTTATCTGCAGGGCTTTACAATCAAAGGGCTTCGATAGGCAGGGTAGGATTAACCTCTGAAGGGGAGGAAAATCCCTGCCCCGTACATCAAACGCAGCGGTCCAATGGCTAATCTGCTGTGTGGCCCAGCAGTTCATCACAGAGGAGCTCGACCCTTTGAGTCTGAGAACTGAGATCTGGCTCCTCCATCAACTGACCAGGTAAATTCCATGCACTCCTCCAGCCCCGATGCCCACTGATGCCCACCACCACCTTCCACACACCCCTCCAGCCCCTGAAGCCGTCTGATACCCACCACCCTCATCCATACACCCCTCCAGCCCCCGATGCACATTGATACCCCCCATACACCCCTCCAGCTCCTGACACCCATTGATACCCACCACCACCTTCCACGTACCCCTCCAGTCCCTGATGTCCTCTGATGCCCACCACCCCCTCCCATACACCCCTCCAGCCCCCAATGCCCATTGATACTCCCATACACCCCTCCATCCCCTGACACTCACTGATACCCCCACACATCCCTCCAGCCCCCGATGCCTACTGATATCCCCCCCCTCCCATATACCCCCGATGCTCATTGATACTCCAGTGCCCCCCGGTTCAGCCGCGCGGCGCGGGCAGCGCTGGGGCGGCAGTGCCTCCTGTCGGCAATGAAGCGCATTGCAGTTCCCGGCAGGGAGGGTGAGAGCTGGGAGGAAGAATGGGTGGAAGGAATCACAGAATCATAGAACCACCAGGTTGGAAAAGGCCTCTTGGATCATCAAGTCCAAGCGCTCTTATCTACCACTAAACCATGTCCCTCAGCACCTCATCCACCCGTCTTTTAAACACCTCCAGGGAAGGTGACTCAGCCACCTCCCTGGGCAGCCTGTTCCAGCACCTGATGACCTTTATGTGATTTTTTTTCCTGATATCCAGTCTGAACCTCCCCTGGCAGAGCTTGAAGCCATTGCCCCTTGTCCTGTCCACTCTCACTTGGGAGAAGAGGCCAGCTCCCTCCTCTCTACTTCCTTTCAGTTAGTTATAGAGAGCAATGAGGTCTCCCCTCAGCCTCCTCTTTTCAAGACTAAACACCCCCAGCTCCCTCAGCTGCTCCTCATAAGACCTGTTCTCCAGCGCCTTCTCCAGCTTCATTGCTCTTCTCTGGACTCACTCCAGAGCCTCAATGTCCTTCTTGTTGCGAGGGGCCCTGTGGCAGCAAAATGCACAGCAGGACAATGCACATCAAGACAGGGCAGCACTGGGATGCTGCACCATAAGGTATCCCTGCCCATGGCAGGGGAGTTGGAAATGGATGATCGTCCAGGTCCCTTCCAACTCAAACTATTCTGTGATTCTATGAAAACATGATGCAGGATGCACGTGTTGCCTGCGCTGCAGGAGCCTCCTGACTACAGGTAACCATCACCAACTGGCACTTTGGGCAGCACTATCCCTGGGGTGACCCAAGGTGCTCTGTGCAGCCCATCCAGGAGCGATGGAGCGGACCAAGCCCTAAGCAAAACCACTAGCCACAGTCCACATGTGCCACCCCCTGGACACTCGGTGTAAACGACTGGAAGCCACCAGATGCTTCGGCAGAAACTTTCAGGCCTGGCTGCCTTTGGAGTTTGCCAGTTGTTCAGCACCTCTGGGATGCATTTCCCAGCATGACAGGACAAAGCATCACCAGGGCTCAGAGACAGACCCCTGGACAAAAGGAGCCGTGGGGGGATTTAACCACTTCACCCCCACCTGCCTCTGCATGTCCTCCCACATGGGCTCTCAGTGCTTTGGAGGAGATTCAGCTCTCCTGTCCCTGAGGAATACAGGGCAACAGAGGGAGCAGTGGGTTTTAGAAACTATTCCAGTAAATTCTTTCTGATTTTGCAAAAGAGCAAAAAAAACAAACCCTCAAAGTTCTGGTCTTTTTTACAGTCAGATTTCTGCCATCCCACTCACGCAGGGTGTAGCTTGGATTGGTGGCAGCTAGGGTGTCTGTAGAGCTGAGACTTAGGAAACAGTGGGAAGAAATTGGCCCTCACCTGCCCTGAAAGCAGAGGACATAGAAACAAAAAAATTGCTTTTTGTAGGATGAATTAATTGAAAATTGGGTTTTATATAAATTTGTTGCATGTATAGATATTTGTGTCCATATGTACACAAAGGCTACTCCTCTTGCAGAAACGCTGCTGGTTTACCTGGCACAGCCACTGTAGGATGACGACTCTGGGAGCTGAGATACTATCTCAGGGACTAGCTGGCAGTCCCAGGCAGAGCCAGGGCGTATCAACCTGTACTGTGCTGAGGACACCTTGCAAATGTCCCGATATGTTCCTGAGATTGATTTCTGGGCTGAAGCCAGGCAGGGGGAGGCTTCCTGCAGGCTGTTTTTCAGATAAACCCTCTGTCCCCACAGGTCAAACTCCTCCCTCTCTAAAGAGGAAAAGGTCTTGTTTTAAAGTTTTTAGGTGAAAGAGAGGTTCCCCCAGCTGAGAAAGTCCATGTTCTGAACTTCCAACTGTGCTGGACATGCCAGTCCCAGCTGGCCAGGCAGTGGATGGAAGCAAACCTGGGCTCAGGTTGCACCTCTACTCCCTGCACTCTTCTGCTCCCAGTGATCTCCTGCTCTCTGTGCTCTCCTACTTCCATGCCTGGCCTGGAAGATACCAGCAGCATTTCATTCCAAACTGATTTTTCCTGATGGGGCAAGGTTTTTTTTCTTTGCTCTGCTCTGCCCTGGCTCATTTCTCAGCAGGAAAGGGGCAGCACATGGACACATTCATGCCAGCTCTGGGATGGTCCCTGTCTCCAGCCATCCCAAAGCCACTACCATGACCTCACCAGAGCTCTGCAGGGCACCCTGACAGTCTAAACATCTCCCTGCCCCATCCTGGGGTTTCATCTCTCCCAGGAAAGACAAGCAGTTCCCACTGTATCAACCAGTAGTTTTTGGTCTCACAAGAGAGAGCCTTGGGGGTGGAAGAAAAGGGAAAAGCCTGCTTAAAAAAATAACACACTAGGAAAATTTAACAAAAAAAAAAAGCAAGGCACAAGGCTGTGAGAGCTGTGAACAGGTTTCTGGTGGGTTTTGCATGGCACCTGCCCTGATGACTGGGAGCACAGCCAAACCCCACTGGGAGGCATAGCTGGTCAAGGCAGCCAGAGCTCTGCCTCAGCACCCAGTGCCAGGGCAGTGCTGGTGCTCAGAGGAGTCTGTTCACAGGGGCAAGTGATTTTGTTGAGTCACAAGTCGGGGCTTGGTGATTATCCAGTGCTGCACTGCCAGCCAGATGGGGACTTGAGGCTGTGCCACCTTGAACAAAACAGTGTGGGGGGGAAGTCTGTAGCCTCTGGCAGGGAGTTGAGAGCATTTTCTCCAGTTCACTGGGCTCCTCTAGTACCCTGCTTTGTTTAAAAAAAAAAATAGGAAGAGAGCAATATCTGCTTTGTGATCTCAGAGCCCTTGCTGTTGAACAGCTCCTGTGAGGAGGGTGGGGATGGGGATGGGGTCGAGGTTGTCCCTGGATATGTAGTGGGGGTTGCAGAGCTGAGGTGAGGCTCTGCTTTAATGGTCTATGATTATAGGAAGCAAGCCTGGTCACTGGGGCACTCGAAGCCTGCTGCAAGCAAGCAACAAGTCTTCAAGTCTGCAAGTGCCTCTGGGCAAGAGGGGAGGGGGTTGCAAGCAGCCAGGGATGGTGGTGGTACAGGATCTGCAGCACCCGGTGCTGAGCCACCTCCAAATATCTCTCCTTTACTCCCTGGAGTCTCTTCTCCCTGGAAGGAGGGATGGAGAGATTTGTCCTATGGGGGCCCAGGGCAAGGAAGGGAGCATCAATGCCAGTTTCTGGAGGAGCAGCCATGCAGGGAAGCCCACCACAGCTGCGCATGACTTGGGCTGCACCAGCACCAACTGCACTGGGAAATTCTCCCTGTCAGAGGCAGTCCCCTCTTTCCTTTGCCAGCTCTGCCTTTTGGGTGCTGCATTATCTTCAGTGCTGGGGTCCTGGGTGCCTGTGTCACCCCACCCAGCCTGGCTTGCCAGAGATGCAGTTAAGAGCCGGAGCTGTTGTCTCCTGATTACAGACGTGGATGCTGGAGCTTTTATCATGGGCAAAGCCCTGCTGGCTCATTTGGCCCCTTTGGCCGCTCCCAAGAGCCTTGTGCTTGAGGCCCAGGTGTGCTATCTCTCCTCTTCATGTGAACCTCACAACTTGCCTCTCTGAAAATCAACACCAAGTAGCACAGGGTCCCCAGCCTCTGACGAGGGGAAAATACCATTTTCCACTGCCTGAGAATCTAGTTCTTCAAGGGAAGGATAGATCCTGATTGCTCTTGTGCTGGTGTTATGACCTCCTAACCACCAGCAGCTGCTCCTTGGCCACGTCCAGCTCAGGAGCTGGCTCCAAGCCCTGCCCTGTCTCTGGAGCAGGATGAAGGGGCAGGGTTGCTCTCCAGCATCCAGCAGACCTTCAATATGGGCCAAAAAAGATCATGCAGTGTTTTAGGAAACATTTGAATGTGAGCATTCAACCTCACTGCAATTACCCTGGGGGTTTCCTGGTGTTTAGGCTATCACACAACCAAGTAGGTCACTAGCGGAGTTGTAAAGAGAACAGCTTCACTGGGTAAAGCATCCAAACCAGCAGCACTTGGGGAAGCTCCACGGGAGCATCTTCCATTGCTCTGTGAAAGGACAATGCTATCCTAGATAGTTCCCAAAGAGCTGATGGGGCCCCTGCATCCATCTCCAGATTCCCTGCTTGGAAAGGGGATAACATGGAACTGTTTTGTCCCCCAGAGAGCACTGGAGAGGGGAAGACAGCCTGAAAAGCCCAGGAAGGAGGTATCTGTGTTTGAAGATGAAGCAGACGATATATGCAGGTGCCCTGCAGTTATGGTGAGGACCAGCAGCTCAGTGATCCAGCCTCCACCAATACTATCAGCAATCCTAATGTGCTCTCACCATGTGCAGAAAGGCAGGAGATGCCTTAATGAAGCTCACTAAAGTAAATTATTAAATTAACAGAGTGCTGGCTGAGAATTGCAGCGCCGTGTGGAGCAGGATGGTTTGTGCCTGCCGGAGGGAGCGTGCCAGGAAAAACTGCCTTGGGACCTGCTGGGAAGAGGAATTGGGGAGCTGGTGATCTGGTAAGTGCAAGAAAGGATGGATGTGTGCAGAAGGCCTGATGCTGCCCTGGTGTTTTCTTTATAGTGGCCCTGTCCCAGCAGGCAGGAGAGAAAGTCAAAGCATCCTCTAATGTGGCTTTTGTCCTTCTCTCATGTTGTACTGAGGAGGTCTCATGCTCCACCAGCGTTAACCATGCCCAGCTGCTCTATTGGCTCCAGCTGTTGTCTCACTCCAGGCTCTGAGCCACCATCACGTGCTCCTCCCGACTCAGATAAACTGCAGGGATATTTTGGTTTGGCACAAGCTTTGGTTTTGCCTCTTTAGGAGAGGAATTACAAAATAATAAGATAAGGCTGTAGACTGGAAGTAAACTCAAAAAAACCAGTTTCAAGTGTAAAAAGGTCTCTCTTACCTGGCAGACTTGTGGAGTGATATTGGCTTAGGACATAAATTGCTGTCAAGGGTTTCTGGAGAGCTGGAAAGCCTTTGCTGGAAAGCCTTCGGTGATGCCCTGAGGTGGTCCTGTGCTGACCTTGTCCTGTTTCTACTGAAACAAAGACACGGTTTTGCTGTGGGAGCAGGGCTTAGCAGCAACTTGTAGGGGTGGAAAGGGGCAATATGTGGTTTTCCTTACATTTTCAATTATCTGAGAACAGAGAAGACATGAAAAGTGTCTCTTTCTGAAGAGGATGAGCTCCTGTCTGGTTTTTGTTGTTTCCTCTCTGAAGTCCTGGCTGTGCTTGCTGTCAGATGAAAATGTGTTTAGTAGCGAACAGGTTAGCTAAGAAGCAGGAAAATCAGATGGACTGAAACACAGGTAAGAAATCCTGGCTCTGGCTGTATACAGATTCATGTTACATTTATTTTGCTCGTAATTTGACTTCAAAGTCTAACAATCAGCCTGGCAGGAGGTCAGACTCCCTTACAGGTCAGCAGTGTCCGTTTCACCCACCAGATGAACGAAAGCTCTTGTATCATTGTGAAAACACGCAGTCAAAATTTACCAGAAACCACCTACAAATTCTGCCTTTCTGGACTGAGGTTCCTTTCACTCTGGGGCTGGAGCTGGTCAGTAGCTGTCACTACTGGAACAAACTCCATCAACTAGCATCATCAGGACTATTTAATTTGGTTAATATAATTGATATTGCTTGATATAATTGTAAAAATGAATCAATTGGTGTAGAACACAGCCACTCCATTCCCAGCTTTGCAATTAAACTTCCCATCTCGCAATAATTTCCACCGACAGCATTGGAGACAGAGAATGTCTCAGTTCCCTGAGGTGGGTCTCTCTTTCTCTTGTTGCTTGCTTGACTGTCAAGAACCTCAGGAGCTAGTTGGGAAGCACAGGGGCAGAAGAGGCAAGGGTAAGAATAAAGTCATAAAACAGGGCCTCTTGCAGTCTGGATTCTTGTGTCACTGGTTCTCCATGGGCAGTGGATTCGGGATCCTCCTAGATGATTTACAGGAGTGTATCCATGAGCATCTGACGGTCTTGCTTGCCCCCTGGGGCTGGCAAAGCAGACATGCTATATTCTGGGGGTAATTAGAGGTACTCTGATTGATACCTTTGCAGCGGCTGATCTTGATGAGCCTTTCCTGCAGCAACGGCTTTGGATGACTCTTTTAAACCACTGATGGAGCGATTCCTTTCTATTTCTCCCATCTCCAGAAAAAGATGAGGTTCTCCAGCCCTCCTGAGGGACACTAGAGAGCCAGGGAGCTCCTTACAACCTTCCAGACACTACAGCATTATCTGACATCCCCAGTCCAGGTCACTGCAGGGAGAGGAGCCAGGGGACGGGGATGTTCCGCTTGCCATTCTGCAGTCGCAATCCCCATCACCCCTCTGGCTGCTCAGCTGTCACAGATGCTGCATGACCAGCCCTCCGCAAGCCATTCCTATCCCCAGTGACCTCCCTGTGGACAAAGCTCGAACATGAGCCCTTTTAGCTGCCATGTTTGTATACACAGGTCTGTTGCTGACACAGATCTCTTAATCCCACTGCCTGTGTCCCACAGACTGTGCTTGTACAACGGTGGCCATGGCTGGGTGCTGGCACTGCACTTTACTGAAGCCCTTTTTACCTCCGACTCACTGATCAGCTGCTGACTGGGTGTTATTGGGAGGCTGCAGTGGGCTCGGTGGCAGTGCCAGTGTCCTGGCTAAGGGGACCATCCCCAGCTTGATTTGGTGGCACCAAGACAGGCTGGCAAGGAGTAGAATAGTATGTGCTGCTCTACATTTTGACATTGCTTTGCTTCCGGTTTATCACCTCTCCCACTACACAAGCCATCAGGTCAGAGGTGGAGGTGTCTCAGCTCCTGATTCAGCATGCTGATGTTTCCTTTGCACTAGCAAAATATTTGGGAAAGCAAACACAAAGCTGGTGAGGCTCGGTGGGAGTTGCAGCCGGAGAGCTGGCTCACTGCAAGGCGCAAGTGAAGAGGAGGGGAAGCTCAAAGCAGGTCCCCTTCCTGCACCTTGGGCACTAGGTGCAGTGAGAGAGCCGTGCTGGCTGCTGGGGGACTATTTGTGAAGGATGGAGACAGTGTGGGCAGGAAAGCCACAAAAATCGGCTCAGCACAGAAACCCTCCTGCAACAGGAGCAGGGACAGCAACAGAAAAAGTAGCTGGTAGTGGGAGATCCTCATCCTCACTGGGAGCACAACATCCTGATGCAACACATGCCCATGGTTAAGGAGAGATCATTTAGTCGTGCCCAGGGATCAGGCGGAGCCAGGCATGGGGCTGCCCCCCTTCTGACCCCTTTGTTCACAAGCACGAAGCAGCTCTTTGTTACAAACATGTTGTCTGCTCCTGGGATTCTTTGTCACAGATGAGGTGATGGCTGGTGCTCAGAGCAGGCAGCCAGGCTGGGCTGGGGAGAGATTGTGTGTGTGCAGCCCCTCTGCTGTGAGTGTCAGGAGGAGACCTAAATGCCCAGGTGGCTTGGCCCTACCACTCAGGATTGGCTCCTGAGGGGGTTTCCTGCCCAGTTCCTCCTCCTCTGGTAGCCCTGTGATGCCCTGGGCTGCTGGATGCTTGTGCCTGATGCCAGAGTCAATGTGGCTGCAAAAGTGAGAAGAAAAGCATCATGGTAGGGTGCCCCGTGCCCTCAAAAGTCAAGGAGGAGATCAGCACCCATTGGATCCACACACACCGGTGCAGTGCGTGTATCCTAGCATGCTGTCTGCCAGAGAAACACTCATTTTATGATACAGTTGTGTTGTGGCTCAGGGTAAGATTTGAATGGCAAAGCCCAGGGCTTTGCTTTGACTGCAGAGGGGTATAACAATATTTAAATAACTGCCAGCCACTGAAAGGAGCAGGAGTCCCATGGGAAAAGAGAGAATTTGCGGCCATGCGTGGCTGATGGTTTTATCATGAATGTACAACCTGCAAAAGGAATGAACGAAGCTGCTGGGAGCTGCCTCTGATTTAGTATTTCATAACTTTGGTGGCTGACTCTGAGCCTTTTGGCTGTTAATTATCCTTAGGTGCTTAAAGGAAAATATCCCAGCAATTCCACCTGTAAATCTTATTGATTCTCACCTGGAGGCTCCAGGAGCTTTTAGGGCACCTGCATAAGCTGCCATCACTTGAATTAATAGAGCTGTGTAGAGCAGCTGCTGGCTGGTGCCTCCCTGCATATTAGGCATGAGGCAGAAAGATGTCAGTCAGCACTAGCACAAGGTGCTGATGGCAGAGAAACACGGGCTCCTGGGACTCCCAGCACATTTCCAGCATGCTTTGTTTCTTTGTGGGAATGGCACATCCCTGGTTGGGCTGAGCCACAGGCCTCCAGGGCGGCAGTGGGCAGTTGCGATCTGGGAGGGATGAAAGGTGTCTCATCTAAAGCATAAAGAGCTTAAGGCATTTTGAAGAAGGATGCTAGAGCATTTAGATCTCTTTGTAAAAGGGTCTGAAATGTTTTTTTCTGAAATTTCTGATGGCAGAGGTATGGCATGAATGGTAAATATTCATCAAAGAAAATACCAGCTTCAGTGGTGTGTTTTTTATACTGTGTTTTCATGAGCACCTGGAAACTGAAATGATCTAGGGGACAGGTTAAGTGACCTTGGACTGATATATCTACAGTGAAATATGCAAGATGAGAAATTCTGGTTGAGAAGAGGTATTGCTTTCTACAGCCAATGTAATCAATAACTAAGAAATGGTGGGAGTCAGAATTTTTCTCAAGCAGATAAGGTTAGTTATTAGCTTTGGTAGAGTCCTACATGAAAAGTGGCTTTTGGAGGAAAAACTTGTGATGATAAAAGTAGTTGTGTATCATTAGATATTCCCCCCTCCAATCTATTTATTAAAAACTTGCAAAAACTGCATATCAAACTTAAGACTTTTAATTACAGGATATTTACTCTCATTTAAATTAAAATTTTCAGTAGGAATATCCATGCAGCACCACTTCCTAATGGGTGGAAGCAGCGAGGAGCCAGAGGTCCTGCAGAGCTGATGGGAGCTGGTGTCTACCCCACGCTTAGCGTGAGTGGCAGCACGGTGCCTACGGCTGGGCTGCAACATCAAACTGCCGAGCCTGAGACCCTGGGCTGTGGAGTCCTGCTAAGTGAAAGCACTTTTTAATGGGGATGTAATGGAACTCATTAGTGTCTGCTGTTTTATTACGTAGGTTGAAAATTACTTACTAATATGAAGGCATTCCCACTTCATGCTGATCACTCATATGCTTTGCTGGCACAGTCCAAGTGCATTTCTCTTGGAGACAGTGAGTATTTTCCATTTTTCCAGATCACACGGCTGCAGACAGAAAAAGCCTATGGGACTGTGCATGAGCACTTGGTGTATCCTTATCCTCTTACACCAGCAGGAGAAGCGAAAGGTTTTCTGCTTTGTCTGCATGTCACGCTTTTGTGCACAGTTCCTCTTCCCAGAGCAGGGGCATGAGCTCTGGCATTAAAATCCCTGAGCAAGGAGAGGTTAAAAGCTGGGTTAAAGAAGGTTGGAGGTTAAAGGGTTGGAGGAGGTATCTCCAGCAGAAACCTGCAGGAATGGGTGCTTTCTCCTGGTTCTACAGCTCAGCCTTTTCCCCTTGGGTCACAACACAGAACTTGTGTGAATACAGACAAAATTAGGCCAGTGGAACCTGGGAAAGAGGCTGAGCTACTCCCCAAACAGGATGGTGGAGGTAAGGGGTATATTGACCACCTTGGCTGTGCTGTACTTCTCCCCTAATGCCATCCCTTGCTCCAGACCACTGAATTGAAGTTGTTCCCAGAGGGAGAGTCAGGACCCCAGGTGAGGTCAATGGCCCCATCCAAACATCCTTAAACCTCCAGGCTAGCTTTAAAACAGCCAGGCACCTGTGATAAATACGCAAGCCATGATTCAGTCAGGGAGAAATAATTACGCTGTTGTACACGGAGCAAAGGAGGTGGGGAGCTCCTGCCCAAATCACTGCTCAGCAAGGGGGTTTCCCCGGAGACTGCTTCCTCCAGCCTGCCCAGTGCTGGCACAGGGAAGGGCAGCAGCACACGGAGTCACTTGGCACAGCCCAGGCAGGCACCAGGACAGAGTCAGGGTGAAGGATGAGGCAGAGAAACAGCTTGGGGATGATTTGTAGGTGTTTTTGTTGAATTTGGAGAAACAGAACTGAGTTTGCTACTGGTGAACTGTGCTCCAGAAGTGGTGTTGCTTCTTGGCTGCTTCTCAGCAAGTTCCTGGAGCTGAAGAGGAGAATATCCCAGTGCTGTATGTCCTGAGCAGAGGAGGGAAAGATGGGTCCAGCAGAGGTGAGGACACCAAAGAAAGAGTGGGCTGTGTAGGTCTTGCTAGAAGTTACCTGTGTTTTCACACCAGCTGGAGCTGGTATGGTCTCAGCTTTCCTTCACTTGAAGGATGGGTGTGTGAGACCTGCCAAGGCTGTTTGCCCTGTGAGTGACGGAAAAATGTTGTATGGACACTTCCCTTTCTCCTCCCTCACCCATGCATTTATTTTCTAACATTTAAAACTCTGCCAGCGTTTGGCCTGGCTGGCCACTAAGTGAGCACAGATGCTGAGAGTCACCCAGCTCACTCCTGCCTGGCAGCTCTGGAGCCAGTTTGGCTCTGGGCCACTGCAGGCTCCTTCCCACTCACGTGGTAGGCAGAGCAGTGTCCTGAAGGAAAGCTGCGCAGGAACGCTGCGCCCCATCTGGGGAATGGGACAGTAACCCCACTGGGCTGCACATGCCCTGGCTGCAGCCACCTTCCTTGACCAGCAATGGGCTGTGTTCCCCATCCAAGGACCTGCTCCTAGGAGAGGGTAAAGGTGCCAACCTGGCTGGCAGGGAAGGCAGCCCAAACCAACACGAGTTGTGGAGCCCCTGAACTATGGAGCCCTTAGCAAATATGGGACTGGGCTGTATGGAGTACAGGACATGGCTTGTATTAATACAACTCAGGTATCAGAGCAGCCCCTCTGGGAATTCAGCCAGGCAGCCAGCCGGCTCTTTTGGATTTATATATAAACTTCCTTTTGGCATTTTACTGTCCAAATTCTGAAATGTATGTGGCTTGTGGCACATGCTAGTGGTCCCTTAGGCTGCAGCACAGATGGGTGTTCTCTGAGCTAAGAGGCTGGGTACTGAGGGAAGCAGGGAGCTGAGGTGGTCTCAGTAAAGCATCCCCGACAGCCTGAGACTCCCTCTGTGAATCCTCCACACCCCTGATGCTGTTACCCTTCTGAATAGAGTACTAAGGTCACGTTTGCCTCTCACCCTTTTCTTTCCTCCTAACAGCTTTGCTGTGAAATCAGCTTTTCATGCTTCTCCACGCACCATCATCTGGGATCTACATCTTCAGTGCCTCATCAGGCCAGTGGGTCTCCTGCTGGGTGTGCACAGATGGCTCGGTGGGACTGCAGGACACTTCAGGCTTCCAGATGAAACTTTCTGGGAAGAAGTGAGGCAGCATGCTTACTCCTAGAGAAAAGGCCAGGAAAGGCTTGTTACGAACAAAAATGCCCTGACTGAGAGCTGCTGTGAATTACACAGTTTATGCTGAATGATATTGGCTGTACAAGATGCCTTTCCACTGTGTGTGATTCGTGTGCCCTGACACACAGGGTTTGGACTCTGTCTTGCTGGTCGTAACAATTAGGGGACAAATTCTGAGGATGATAGTGATGATGAATGAGTTAGAATCCACCAACTGGAGACCAATCCAATATTTTAAACTCCTCAGCTGGGTCTTGCTGGGCTCAGGACATGGGAAGAGGTTTTCCCAGGGAAGGGTGGTTTCCCTAGGACACCCACCACGACACATCCATTACCCCAGGGCATGGGTACCAGGGAGCATCCCCTTCTCTGGGCTCCAGGTTGATGCGTGTAGCAACACCCACTGCTGCAGCCACCGCTCCCTCATTCTTATGAATGACTCCCCGGGTTCAGGGGCTCTAGGGGAGTGGAGAAGCCCAGACCCCCTGAATCAGCAGCCCTGTTCTCCCTTTAAGCTGGTGAAGGGGATGAAGAACAAGTCTTATGAGCATGAGTGGCTGAGGGAACTGGGGTTGTTTGGCCTTGAGAAGAGGAGGCTGAGGAGACCTTCCTGCTCTCTACAACTACCTGAAAGGAGGTTGTAGAGAGGACGGAGCTGGCCTCTTCTCCCAAGTGACAGGACAAGAGGGAATGGCCTCAAGCTCCACCAGGGGAGGTTCAGGCTGGATATCGGGAAAAAAATTTCACAGAAAGAGTCATCGGGCACTGGAACAGGGAGGTGGTGAAGTCACCATCCCTGGAGGTGTTTAAAAGACAAGCAGACGAGGTACTCAAGGACATGATTTGGTGGCAGATAGAATCATAGAATTATAGAACAGTTTGGGTTGGAAAGGACCTTAAAGATAATTCAGTCGCAACCCCCCTGCCATGGGCAGGGACATTGGATCAGGCTGCCCAAAGCCCCATCCAACCTGGCCATGAACATCTCCAGGGATGGGGCACAGGAGCTGTTGGATGACCTAAGACGCCTTTTCCAACCTACCGATTCTATGATTCTACGGTTAAAGTACCGCCCCACCCACCTCCGCGCGGCCCCTTTAAGCGACCCGCCCCCTTTAAGCCCCCGCCCCATCCCTTTAGGCCCCGCCCCTTCAGTTGAAGCGCTTGCCCCGNGCCGCCGCAGGACGGCGGCCGGGAGAAGGGCGAGCCGCCCATGGGGCCCGACGGCGGCCCCGCCGCGCCGCGGCCGCCCAGCGCCAAGCAGCAGAAAGAGGAGAGCAACAACCAGGAGAAGGAGAGCCTGCTGCGGGCGGGCGGTGAGGGGGACGACGGCGGCGGCGAGGCGGGCGGCGCGGGGCGGCGCGAGTTCATCGAGGCCCCGCCGCCCAAGGTGAACCCCTGGACGAAGAACGCGGCCGTCAACGGGCAGTCGCCGCCAGGTGGGAGCTGAAGGGGCGGTGAAGGGGGTGTGGGGGGGGTGTTGGCCGCCGACCGCACCCCGCCGGCCGCGCCATGCGGCAGCAGCGTGGGGACCGCGGCCTGCGGGGAGGGGCTCGGAGAGGTCGTTGTGAGGGGTGGGGGGGGAAGCGGCGGCGCCGCCGTCCCCGGCCATGAGGCGAGCGGCGCGTGTGCGGGGGAGGGGAGCGCGGGCAGCGGCCATGAGGCGGCGGGGCTGGGGTTGGGGGGGGCGCTCGGGCCCCGCCGCTGGGCACGCGGCCCCCCCCGCCCCGTTCCCAGCATTCCGCCGCAGCGCAGGCAACGTGGTCGCTTCCCCCGGGAGCGCGGCCGCTCCCCGGCGCCGGCCCCCCGGGAGGGTAGGAGGAGGACGAGGAGGAGGGAAGAAGGCCCCTCTCGCGGCCTGGCGCTGCCCACGTGTGCGGCGGCGGCTCCCCCGGCGCAAGGCCGCGACGCCTTTCTCTGCCGACTCATGGCGGCTCTGCCCCGGGAATTGAGGGGGGAAGAGCCCTAAAACGGAGTGGAAGAGGGGAACCGGAGGGGTCAGCCCTGGGGGGAGGCTGCCCACACCACCTCCGCAAGCCGTTGCGGTCACCGGCAAAGGCCGACATTGCAGAACACGCTTTCCTCGAGGGTGGGGTAGGTGCTGCTCGCACCTGCTTGGACTGAATCCGTACCGAGAGGAAAACACGGAAGTTTTCACTCGGCGTCTTGTTTGGGAAAGACTCCTAATTTTTCGGTTAGCTCTGGAATCGCAGTGCCAGATATGGCATCAGATTTCCAGTTACTGTATGTGCTAGCGTTTTGCAAGAACTGTTACTGCCTAGCGTGGTGATTCACCAGAGGTATTGATCTGTACAACGTGGAGGGCTCTGCATTTTCCACGTGGAAAATTGTCGTCTTAATGGGAAGTATAGAGGGGAAGTTAATTGCGGCAGTTAAAAGTCCGTGTTCAGGGTGTTTGGTCATTTTACGTGGTGACATAAGCTTAACAAAATCCAGGACAGCATTGCTGTCTGGGTTTGCCTCTTGCAGTATGATACGGAGATGGGCACATGGCTCCCATGTGTGAAAACTGTGCTCTATTGCTCTGCTTTCTTGGGTAGCAGTTCTTAAAAATACACCAAAAGATGCAAAACCCTAAGGTCACATGGTCCTGTGTGAGGCACCTATCTAAGACATGTCCAGTTTCATTACCAGGCCTGTGAGAAAGGTGGGTGACTTGTCAGAGTAGGCAGACACGGGGCAATGTGCCCAATACAAGAGGGAGGCTTCTGTGACTCCTGAGATGAGTTTTTGTGGGAGAGGGTGCATCAGTAGCATGTCCATCCTATGCTGGAGTCAGGGAGTGATGCTGCAATGCTCAGAATTTTCTTAGGCCCAACACAATTGTCTTGGTGTTCCCAAAGGTGTTTAAATAATAGAATTGGTTAGTGGTGCGTTTTGGGATGCTTGGCAGCTGCAACTGGTTCCAGTAGTGCCCCAGATGATGCTGCTTGGCTCTCCTCTCTTGGGGCACTGTTTCTTTTGCTGCCAGCTTGTTAGCAGAAGAAAAAACGTGTAAAATAAACATGGCTGGTGAACTCCCACAAGGGAGGCGGGCTGGCAGCTGACCTTGCCTGGCAGTCCTTTGCCCAAATGCCTTCATGTAGAGTTCTCAGGCTTCTGTCATGTCTTTGCTGCTTTGGGTGGACAGTTTCTTTTGGCAGGTGCCACAAAAAAGATCTGAAGCCTGAGATCGTGTGAAAGATAGTGTAGGTGAGACTAGCTGTCAGTGACCTCCAGGAGCATCTACCAGGGAAGGGGACTTCTTTGTATTGTTGAAGCAGATCAAGAGCTTTTAAACTCTGGAAAGGTACTACTGGATCCTCTCGGGTTTTCAGCAGAGCTTAGCAAACTGTGGCTTGTGATGCAGCAGTGTTCCATGAGCAGTGCTTGTATTCTGGAGATAGGAAATGTTTCCAGTGCTGATCCTACCAGAGGTAGTGAGGAGACCAAGTAGCCTAGCAAGGACAGCTTTGTAAAGATAAAGGGATCCTTCCATGACTTGTTTTACAGGCTTTGAAAGCTCTGATTCTTTTTTAGAATGATTATATTAATTATAGACCCGCAAAGCAGATTTAATGGACAAGACCTACTCCTTAGGTGCTCATCTGTTCTGTAATGCGCTGTGTGTTGGAACTGGCACTTATAAAAGTAAAGGTGTTGAGCTCTGTCCTGGAGAAAATAGAGGCACCTTCAAGAACTTTGTAAGTTTCTGCAGTTTCTATTTGAATATGGATAAGGAAGAGCTTCATGCAAATCCAACTCTGGTTGTTTTGAACTCTTTGACTCGCTGCAGGTGGGAAAGTTGAACACATTGGGGGACTGATGTATGGACCAAAGACAGTGTCCTTTTTGATGCGTTAGGATTTATCTTCAGAAGTTGGTGCCTTACCTCCCTGCTGCAGCATTTTTACATTTAAATTTGGTAGTCAGGTCTGTAGCAGAGTGTTTGAGGAAATGTTCCTCCTTTTTCAGGAAGGAGGTATATTGAGGCAAAGCCTCTACTTACTGCTTAACCCCTCCTCCCAAAAGCAGAGTGTTGTGGCAGTAAGTGGAGCAACTGTGGGATCTAGTTAGACAACAGCGATACTGCTGATGCTGTAAGCAGAGGCTGAGGCTGGAGTGGCACACCGGAAAATTTTCCTAGTGTCTTGGCAAGATGTGTGTTATGTTTCTATTTGTGTACGTTTCAGGGTCAGGGTACAAGAGAGCAAAGCGGATCCTTTGGTCTGGAGATAACACATGGGTCCTGTCCAGTGTGGCCAGGCTTGTATTGACGCTGCTTACTGCTTGTTAGGGATGCTGACAGAGCTGGTAATGATGCCTCATTTTTTTACTCTCTGCTGATCTAGTAACAAGGTCTGTGTCACTATCCCCTCCTTACTGCATGTTCTCTTCTTATCATTTAAATAAATGTGACCAGCAGCCTGACTGGCGAAGGCATGGTGGTAGTGTGTGTGTCTGCAGTAGCAAAGAAAACATTTTCTGGCAAAACAAGCTTTGCACTTTTGGCTATAAACCAGTTTCAGAGTATTTTCTGAAATTCTTCTGTAGAGGAGTGTGGCTTGCAGTTAAAGCAGCTCAACCTTCTGGAACATGTTGTACTCCTCCACCGTGCCCTGCACCAGGGTTGGTGCTCATGCAAGCATTGGTGCAGACAGGTGTTAACAGCACCCCGTTTTGAAAACCTGCTGGATTCAGTTCAAGAAATGTTGCATCAAGGCACTTGGCACTTCTTAATTTCTAAAGCCATTTACATTTTGGAAGTAAGAACACAGATGTCCTAATGACTGGCACTGGAGTTGTCTAGCTTTGTCTGTAACTTCTACGCTGGTTTTTGTTCTGATTGCAAATGCTCAGACAGGAGAAAGCGGGGTGTTTCCTAGTGGAGATGCAGGAGGTGTTTTAATTTCTTCGGTAGAGTTTCTCGGTTGCCATTTGGCAAGCGTGCTGGGCGGGTAAGCAGTACTTTCCAGAAGGCACACCTTAGTTGCTCGCAGCAAGCACAGAGGTTAGCTGCCTATTGTTCAGAGGGAGCTTGTGTTGCTTTATGCCAGAGCGGAGGCTGGGCTGGCTACTGGCACTGAGAAGACAGGGGAACATTCATGAGCTTCTCACCCCTTGCTGACTAACTCCCCATAGGGCTTTCCTTGAAACCAACCTCCAGTACAGGAGATAAGGTGCATGGGAAGCTTATTTTACCTTTGGCATTTCTTTGCGTTCAGAGCAAATGCTTGCATCTACCTGCTTGGATATCCAACTCGATAGTGCTGCACACACCTATTTCCAAAGTGTTGAGCAATTCTCCCTCTGTCGTGGCATGAAATTGTAGAGCTCTTCTGGCTGTTTGTTGCAACAGGGATCATATCGCAGCAGGAGTCCTCCCTCTGCACGTTTCCTCTCTGAAATACTGTTTTTTTCCGAACCCACAGCTCACGTTTGAGTAACTCTTCCCTTCTTGTTGGGGAGGATGAGGGTAACTGGAACTCATTGCTCCAAAAATCTGCAGCTTTGTGTTTTCCCTACCCCTGTACCTTTGCCCTTTAGCTTTGTGCTGGACCTTTGCCCTGTTCTGCACTGTTTGTTTCAGGAAGGCTGGGGAATGCAGCGCAGCTCCTGGGAGCTGACTCACAGGCCTTGGTTGCTGGGCTTCAGTGCTTGCTTATGCTGTGACCTCTGGTTCTAGATTGCCTGGTCTGAGGCATCACTGGAGGATTCTCACCAACCACCTTCTTACTCTCACAACTCTCCTTTTAAGCAGTTTATTGCCTGTGGTGCCATGGGGTTTTCAACTGAGATTGCATGTGGGATCACTGGATTGGGCAGCAGCAGGACTTGGGTCAGATGTGAAGGCAAATCAAATGCAAAAAGCAGGGCTGGGAATGGGGGCACTGGGACTGCAATGCTCTGCTCTCCCTTCCAAATTATGACACCTGATCCTTTTGCTGTGCTCGAATAGCATGAAATTATCCTCAGGGGAATGCCAAATGCCAGCTTGGATAGAGTTAGGTTGCTCTTTGCATACTTGAAACTACTTTGTAATGAATCTCTGACACCACCTCAGTGGTAGTGCTTGTTTGGCTAAATAAGGAGTGCGCATTTTAGCAGAAAGCTGTGCCGTCTAGGTCAGGTTGGATGTTTTAATCCTACGACTGCAAACAGCAAGGGCTTTAAAAAAAAATATTCTCAATGAAAATGGAAATACACTTGAATGCTGCCAGAGGATTGTGTCCTTATGGTGGTGCACTTCTCAGAGGAGCTCTGCTCCAGTCTCAGTAACCAGGTTAACAGAGGTAAGGTGGCCTTGCTGTAGATCTGGCAGATAACTGATAGGGGAGCTGGGAAGGCTTTTTGCTCTGCTCTTACCCTATTGCAGTTGGGAGTGGTGAGCTTTGTTAGTGCCTAACCACGACACACATTTATGTTATGGTCTTTAAAATGTTATTTGTCCTATGGTCATTTTGGCATTGGAACCTTTGCTGATGTCCTACTAAAGCTGCTGGCTTTGTCAAATCCCTGGCTTGCCGTGCACACAGGGAGCTTGGGGAAGGAGGTGGTGCAACCTTGGTGATAGCTGCTGGGCTCTCTTGGCAATGCTATCTAGGTGGAGCTTTGCGTGGGCAAGAAGTTGGCTTGTGGAGTGGGTGAAGCTTTGGATGTGTGTTCTCTGTGTGACCAGAGAGCTCTGCATTTGTCCCTTTATACACTTGAGACCAGGTTTCAGTTCCAAACTCATTCCATACGTCCAGGTCCTTGTTAGTAATCTCTGACTGGAGTTGGAGTACTTTTCTCATTGCATTGAAATAACTGGCTAACCTGAACATCTAGTAGCAAATAGTAGGGCTGTGTGAGAAGGTCAGAAGAGAGCTAAGAGAAAGGCTTTGAAGAAATTAATGCAGTGCTGTGAGAACTTAAAATGGCTATTTGTGTATTTAGGCAACAATTATTGGTGACTAGAACAAATGGGAACTGGATTTGGCTGTGAATAAATCAACAACCGACTTCTTTGTGCAGGGAATACCGAGTCAGTGTCGACCTGGATTGCACGTAAAGTTTTCGCAGGCATAGAGTATGAACAGACATGAGGTATTTGGTGAAAATAGGTTTGCTGTTGGCAGTTCTGATACTGCACAAGATACATGGAGTTGGTTTTTTTTTATGGAAGGGTTGTGGAAATGGCGGTCAAGTGTCAACATGTTTCTAAACAGAGGCTCATCCTGTAATTGCAGGTTCCCAGAAGATCCTCCTAATTGAACTTCCCTCTGTCGGAGCATGTGCTTGTGTTGCAGTTTGGGGGACTCCTGTGGGAAGGCCTAGGTGGGTTGGGTTGCCTTTTCGGAACAAATTGGCACGTGGTGTGCTGTAGCTCTGCTGGTTTCAGTATTGCACCCGGCTGCCAGAGCTGTCCTTTGCAAGTCATCTGCCTAAACTTTGGTGTAGCACTCAGTATGGGTTTTGCCAGGACTGAGGGGTCTTCCCACAGCATTAAAGCTACATTTGTGGGGGGATATTCTGCAGTGACATGCAAGGAGAGAGGGAGGAAGGGCTGTCAACTGGCTGATTTAATACCTGCATTATCAGTGATTTATCTTCAGTGTCCTTCTGGAGCAAAGCTGACTTAGGAGCAGCAGCTTGCCTCAGTACTTCCACATGTGGCAGCACTGTATGGGAGCATGCAGCAGGCTTCGGTGCTCTAGTGGTTGTGATTTTGGTTTTGTTTTGGGGTTTTTTTTGTTTGTTTTGAATCATTCTGTTCCTATACATGGTCACAAGTCAGAAGGATTGGTAGAGATCTCTGTTGCAGATAGCTTGGGGCTTGACACTACGTGGGAGAAGGCCGTGGTGGCCCTGGTTGGATTGCATGCTCTTGCACAGCAGGTCTGGTGGAAGCCTCCCTTTGCTTTAGTACTGGCCAACAGAGATGGCTGTTGGTGAGGTCTGACAGTGCCTCTCTATCTGGTTTTGGTGGCACTCATAGGTCGCACAGGCACTCTTTGTTCACTTGATCTAGAAAACAACGCTTGAGTTCCCTTTGGAGCATGCCTGACACGCACGATGTGCTGGCTGGTGCAGTTTGCCCCAGCCTGCACTTCTAGGGAAGCACATTCACTTCCTGCCAGGCACCCCTTGAAACAGGTCTGCAGCCTGCTGCTTTAGCCAGCAGAGCTGGCCCGTGACCTGGCTGCCTGCCTACAAGTGCTTCTCTCCGCTGCTGACCTGCTGCCCAAAATGGCCCTGGACTCATGGGGCCCAGGAGAGGACGTCCCTGCCCCATGAGGAAGGTGGTGGAGAAGAACCTTTGGTGCTCTGCAGTGTTATTTCTTTGGTTGCTGGCATGTTCGGCAGAGATGCCTTGGTAGTGGAGAGGGCAATAGCCAGGGAGGCACTGGGAAGAAACAGGGGCTGGGATGGGGCTTGTGAACCCTCGTGTGTCTTTGACACATAAACCAGAGTTAAACCATGATTGGGAAGCTGGGCCTGGGGGAGGAAATGTGCTGGATGTCCTTCCTGCTGGTACAGCCACGGGGTCTGTGTGGGCCTGGGTGGCCAGCACACATGTGGGAGCTTGGTGCTGCTCCACTTTTCCCTGTCCAGGTATGGGGGTGCAGCCCCACAAGCTGGTGGGGTCGTGGGAGGAAGCAGAGTCTGTCCTGAACGCACTGCTGAGCACGTTTTTCCAGCTGAGCGGCAGCGTGTGCTGCACTCCTGCAGAGTGACTCTGCAGTCTGCAGGGCATGGCTGCGTGCTGGAAGGGATCTGCCGGCAAGAGGGAGGACGCAGGGGGCTGCTTATCTCTTCTCTGTTCCTGGTAGTCATTTGACTTTTTTGACTCATCTGTTGGATGTGCATGAGGAGAGAACAGAGGGTTTTCAGGGCTGTGTAAGTTAGGTTTTAAGAAGTCTGGAATAATGTGAGAAGAGGTGAGTTTTTCCTGACTAAATATCTGGGGAAACAACTTTGGAATTGGAAAAGCCACAAAAATGAGTAAAGGGCAGAGTTTTGTTGATGGGAAGTAAGTTAAAAGGGTTTGTGGGGAGATTGGTGTCTTACCTGCCAGATAACTTGAAGGTCCTGCCAGAAGGTGGGTACATGGCTAAGTACTTAACATCGTCTCCAAGCAGCTTATTTGTAATGTATATTCAACCTTCGCACTAAATCACTCTGCTTATATTTATTTTCTTTATAACTGTGCTTTTGAAAGCTTCTGGTCAATGGTGCAAATGAGTGATTATTTATTTACTGAATGTTAGTTACCAGAGATGATCAAGCTAGTGATAGAGTGAAATAGCGGGAACTTACGGTAATTAGCAGTACTCAAATGTTTGATAAGTCAACATTCCCTTCACTTCAAACTACAGGAAATTCAGGTCTTCAGGTTTTCCAAGGTCAGATCTTAAAATTCCCACAAGACCTTTAGGATGCTCACTGCAGTAGTTTTATATCTTTACTGTAGCCCCTCCAAATGGTCACAGAGTTCTCATAAACAGCTCAAGAGCAATGTCTGTGTATATCGTCTCTCTTGGCCTTGTCCAGCACAAGAAGGGATATTGAAAGGAGTGACTGAAGCATCTTGCCCTATCTATGTACCTCCAGATGGGCGAATGTTGGGAAGTCGGCTACAAGGCTGTGCAAGGGGGCAAGTAAAGGGAAAAACAGAGTGGAGGATTAAACTTACAGAGTGACACCAGCATGCAGGTTCCTGAGAAGTTGAGACTGGAGCAGTAGATATTGAAATGTGGAGAAATGCACCCTAAAAATTTTGTTGAGAGGTTTTTACTCTGGCTAAAACAGAAGCGATAGCATATTTGTGCATGAGATCCCACCCAACAAGACAAAAAAGCAAATCACAGAGGTGTCTGTACCATGTGCTTGGATGACAAAGCGTGAGACTTTCTGGCTCTAATCATATTAAATTTCACCTCCCAACTCCCAGCTAAACTGTGAGAGCTTGGGGGAATACCTAATACGTTCTAACACATCTGAGTGCTTGGAAGTTCTTTGCCCCTGCAAAAGGTTTTGCACTGAGCTGAACAAAATGGGAAACCAAGAGATACCAATCCCCCATCTCAGGTGGACTCTTCTAGCTCTCCTTTTTTAATCAGGGAATGACAGATGTGACATTTGCATGCTGTACAGGGAAGAATTTTCTGTGAGTGACCCATATTTTTCAAATGTAAATTTAAACCCGTAAGTACAAATGTGAAGATAATTTGGAAGAGACATGGCAGATTACAGGCAGACAGCCCTCTTAACTTCTGTTGGAGCCGAAATATGAGTTGGTCTAATTAACAGCAGAGAAGTGGGAGTGAGCAAGCAAGGATGGAGTTTGGAGGATGATTAGAAAAACTGTGCATTTGGTTAAAACCAACCAGATAGCCTGAACTGGAGGCGGGGGACATCTCAGACTGTGGATCTGATGATGTCTAACTCAGTTAAGAGATCTAATTACGGTGGTTTTGCTGTGCTGCCTTGTGTATCCTATAGACCCTCTCCTTGGCCCTCTGCCTGCAGTCCTAAGTTGGAAAGCACCTTGCAGTTTCCAGTTCCTGGGGTTTTCGCTGGAATTTATGGTATCGCTGCCTGATGTTATGGGGCATACCCATGATACTTGTGCTTTTGGGGAACTTGGGGATCGCCTTCCATGGAGAGGCTGGATTTCTGGCTACAGTAATGGATCCCCCTCTGTAGGAAGAAGGATCTGTCTTGCACACTGCTTATTGAGCATTCCCTGCACAAAGTTTTGTTGTGGTGTCTGAGACTGTCTACCCTTGATATATGTGCAGAGAAGCACATTGCAGAGCAGTGTGCAGAAGCCCCATCCTGCATTGGTTTCTACGGCCTGAGATCCAGTTGGATGCTGGGCAGCAGCAAAATGGTTTGTGCATTTCAGTCAGACTCTCAGACAAGTTTGTTTTTCTTGATGACTGGAATCTTGCTACCTCCAATAACTTAAGGAACAATTTGGGGAAGGTGACAAGTCATTGGGCCCATACTTGTGTAGGGTCAGTCTCCTGAAAGGCTGGAGTTTTTCAGTGGTGTCACTTCAGGCTTACTGGTGATTAAGGGGCGTGAGGCAGGGAGCTGGGTTACCAGCTGGTCCACAGGAGCAGTCGTCAGGCACCTTTAAGGTGCTTTGTACTTTATCTGCATCTTCTCTTCAGGTGTGTGAATAGCAGCTTTGCTACTTCTCTATTTTCGAGGTGAGAGGAGAAGGGGTTAATGGGAGAGAACACCCACTGTTTGTTCTCTCCAGTGCAAGTACTGATAAGTGGATGGAAGAGAAAAAACACAGCCATGACCTTACAGTTACTCCTTGTGTGCCTGTGCATATGTGAGTGTTGGATTCACAGGACTGTCTGTTTGGAGAGCTCTCATTTTTTCTGGTCAGGTTGACCAGATGCATTCCCCAGAACACTGTTGGCGTCTCTGGTGCTCGGAGAATAGACCTGGACCCTCTTGCAAGCAGATCTCTGACTGATGCTTTTGCTGGGCACCGTGCCAGTCCCAGTGGTTGCCCTGTGTTCATCTGGAGTCGCAACTCTGCATGGTCAGCTCTTGCTCCCCTTCTGTCCACAAGATTCTGAACACCAGCTTTAAGGTACTAATTTAGTTCAGTTTGTGGTGTGAAGTTAAGTCTAGGGAGCTATCTTGGATAGATAATGTTCTGGTTTTGGAATAGGTGATATTTTTCCAGGGGTGTTCCTCTTGCACTCAGTGATGATTTTCAAGTATGTGAAGTTAGCAGGGACACCGTAGCTGAGCTTCATCAAAAGCGCACTCGTTTATACACTGAAAACTTTTCAGGCATTTATTTTCATGTGGTTTGTGGGAAATGGATGTTGGAGCTCACTTTGGCTGCAGCTCTTCAGCCAGCATAGGGGATGGGGATGTCTGAGAAGGAACCAAAATTTTCCTCTAGATGGAGAGCAGAAAACCACTCACCAGGGTCCAGTGGTTTGAATTCTCTGCAGAAAAGTGGGTTTGGGAGTTGATAAATGCTTCTGCAGCTTTTTGTCTTATACAGACATTGTTAGTGTCTTGGGACCTCACCAACATCAGGTTAGGGTTCATCCATCTGGCTTGGAAACTTCAGCTTCTCTTTGAAGATGTTACGATGCTTATTACAGTAGCTGAGTGTTGTTAAGAGACATCTGAAGTATTTGTCTGGACCTGGCAGCTGGGAAGGGTTGGGAAGATCTGGGTGGCCGAGAGCGGAACCCTCCCTGAGCCTGCTTGGCAGGTAACAAAGGAGGGGAGCAGGAAGCAAGCAGGGTTTTGGGAGGTATATAATTGGCCATGCTAATCTTTGGGTTTGAGGTTTCTTGCTTTGCTGCTTTTTCCTAGCAGACCTCACTCCCTTCTCCACTGAGCATTGTTTTGAAGAACCTGTAACTGTCCAGGAACCTGTGCAGGCAGTGACTTGGCCTCTGGTGGGGGGGAGCCAGGTGACAGAGATTTGAGCTGAAAAGTTGCCTGGGGACAGAGAAGATATTCCAGCAGCACTGGTCGCTTTGCAGCAGATGCTGGACTGTGTAATTTGGACCTTTTCCCTGCCTGTGCTGTTTGCACTGGGAGCATTGCTGTCGCAGATGGAGGAGCAGAACTGAGTTGTCCCTGCTAGGCAGCAAGTCAGGTTAGGAGGAGAGATCCATAGTGATCTTGCTGTCCTCCAGCATTTCCCTTCCCATCTCTCTCCTGGGCAGCCAGAGCCATTGTGACCAAGTTCTGGTCACGTCTCTGCTGCTGAGTCCCCATGTGACCTTGGAGGGGTCATTTTTTTGCTGACACCAGAATCTTTTGTCTGCCAAGCGTGGAGGATGATTTAGTTACAACTTCATGGGTCGAAAGCCAGAACAAATCAGCTGGTGTCTTCCTGTAGCTGTGACAGTGTGGATGAGCCCTGTGTCCCACTGGGAGCAGCCAAGGAGCATGCTATCATGTGTGCTTCAGTGACTGGCAGGTGACGTGTAGTGCACCCAGGTTGTTTTTCCCCAGTTTGGAGAGCAGACGGGTAATTGTGGGGCAGTGGGGTGCCTGGAACTGATCTCACTGGCACTCTGCCTGTGGCCATGCTGCCCCTCTCGGCAGTTAGGATTGTGGGTTGCTGTAATAACGAGTCAGCATTTCTCTTGCACCAGGGCTAATGAGCTGCTCTTCAACTGCTGCCTCCTGGGCCCTGCATCCATGGTGGAAGGGGGGTGCTGGTGGAAGGGGCCTGGGTACAGATAGTGAGTGATGGAGATCCCTTTCCAGCTGTAGCTTCTGAGCAGGGAGAAGGTAGACTTCCCGTGAGGGTGTTTGGATTCCTTGATGAGGCATGACTGGTGGAGGACCTGGCCGGCAGTGTGCCTCTGCTGTAAGCAGAGGAGCAGTGGAAGGGAGATGAGGGCTCATAAATGGTGTAGCCTTTCTGGACCTCTCCCAGATACCTGAATAGCAGCAGTGGCCAAGTAGCCCCGGGGCGGTGGGGCGGGGGGGTGGCAAGGGCAAGGTTTTTCTCTTCAAATGCTCCATTTTAGCCTATGGTCTCCGGCATTTAAAAATACCATCAGGAAAAGAAATGGGATTCTGTATCCAGCCCCCAGCACCATCTAAAATAAAGAGAACTGCCCTTAATTTGATTATGTCTCCTGGGCTTTTTGTGTAGCAACTCTGAGTGTTGGTGTTCAGAGCAAGCACTTCTGTACTGTCTGCAGCCTTACATGACAGTCCTCAGAGGGGTGCTCTGTGCTCCTCCTTGTCATCCTCTTGGCTGCAGCTTGCAGCCTTGACCTCCGCCTGCTTGCTCCTTCCTCTGTCGTGCTTTGCAGATAATGGGGAGATTTGTAAAACATGTTTTCCCCTGAGATGTTGTAGGCTATGGATAACGTACAGAGCAAATGAGAATGGTAAAGTGCTTGGGGAAATACCTGTCTCGGCAGAGTCTGGACTACAACAAGAGCTCACCACTGCCTGTGCTGATAGTGACCCCTCTGTTTAGACACCAAATCTTTCTGCTTTGAGACTCAATGCTGAAAAAAACAAGTGTTCTGTTTGCAAGAAGGGGAAGGAAATGTGAGACCACAGGACCCAAATTTCGTGGGTCTTTCGTACTTGCATCTCAATATTGTTACTTTTTGTGCCTTCCCATTTGGCTGCTTTGGGGCTATTTAGCATGGGCTCAGCTGGGTGGCTGGGGAAGTGTGTGCAGGCACAGGCAGAGCTGCCCTGCTCCTATGTTGGAGTACCTGCTGCTGAGCAGATGGCTGGTTGGATGGTGGAGAGCATCGTCCTTCAAAGCATCTGACCTGTGTCAGGATACCCGGCATTGAGGTGCCTTGGCAGGAAAGTAGTGTGTCGTGGGAGGAATTGGTGTGGCCTCAGCTTTTTTGTGTCAGGACTTTGCTTGACCTTCAAAATCCCAGTATGGTCTGTTGTGCCTGGGTCCTTCGCATTTGGTTTTAACCTTGGGAGCGCTGGAGAAGGAGCTGACCTGGAGAGGCAGCCTCAGCCCTGCAGTGCACTAGACTAGAGACTAGTTAGAGAGCAGCCCTAGGGGTTATCTTTGTCCTGCCAGCCACATGCATTTCTGCCTCCTTCCCGACCATGGCTTTCTTGGGAAAAGAAAGTGCTGCCTGATTTAGACTTCTCTTGGGCACCTCAGGTACTGCCCTTAATTGGCAGGCTAATTTCTGACCTAGTCTCTTGTGCTTGCAAGGGAAGAAGGTGTCCCAAAGGATGGTTGTGCCTGGCAGTCCCTGGCCAGCCCTGCCTCTTCTATATCTTCTCAGCAACTCTATTTGTCACAAGAGCAAGTCCTGCAAACTGATTGCTCTGTAGTTGTTCTCTGCAGCAAGGAAAGCTGCCTGCAAGCCCAGCACTCTGGTTCGCTGTTCTTGAGAATTTGGAGTCAAATCTGCATTAATCGTAGATGTGATGAGTTGGACAATCTCAGTCCCTTCCAGACAGAAGGGCTGATGATTGGAGGCAGGGATCCTTCCTCAACAGGAGTTGCACTGGCAAACTTCTCTAGGTGATCGTGAGCACTATCTGCCCCTGACTGTCATGGCGTGGTCTGTGCTTTCTACTGATGCAAGCCACTGAGTTTCCACTGCTTTCCTAGCAAATCTGATGACAAGTCAGCTGTTGAGTTGTGATTTTTAGAAAGGGGTGGTCTGGACCCCTTGGCTGGTTGTGCAGGCTGCAGTGGCATTTGACGAAGAGTTGGTTAGACAGCCTAGCAGGAGCACAAACTGGAGAACTGCACCTGGCAGGGGTAGAGCAAGGGGAATGGTTGTCAAGAAGTGTAGTTTTTGGTTTGTGTAAAGGAATTCCTTTTCTCAGCCACTGTAATATTATTTATTTATTGAACTTCGGGGTTTTTTGGTAATAGCCATTACAGCTATCTGATCCAAACAGCTGGGATACTCATTAACTGGTGCTTCTACCTTGTTTGTCTTTGAGAAAGATATCTGGAAGTGGCAGCAATTGGCTCTTGTTTGGGACATGTTAGATCAAGTACAGAGTGTTTCTGCTCAGTGTTGTAGAACCTAACCACACCAGCAGTTGTCACAGAAATACGAGGTGTTTGGATGTGCCTGGGCGATGTGCTGGTGGAAGACAGCAGTAGAACATGCAGTCTGCAAAGGATTCAGAGTGGTGCTTGGAAGTTGGGTTTTTTTTTTGATATGTTGGGTTTTCCCTGAGATCCTGCCTTCAGTGTAACCACAGACCGTAACTGTACATAATGTAAGCAGGGATTTGGGGTTTGTTGGTTTTTTTTGGTTTTTCCCTTTTTGCTTCTGCTGCTCATACGTGGGATGAATGCATCCCTGCCTGAGGATGTCTGGAGCACAGTGCACTGTCAAAGGTGGAGATAGATGAGTTCTTCAGTGGAGGTGTGGTTTTGCTGTTTGTGTATTGGCTGAGCCCAAGCCAGAGAGCATTGCCCTGTTGAAGCGGTAGTCCTTGCAGCAATTCTTGTGACTTTTCATCTGAATGTGTGTTTTGGGTAACTGATAAGCAGGAGCCAGGGGACTGCCCCTGTCCTAGTAGGACCTTGGCTTGCTGGCAGCTTCCCTTCCCCCTATTCCAAGTCATTTAAATGAAACATAGTATTTTGCCCTCTTAAAAGTGCTGTTTTCATAGCTTCTTGAGGAGCTTTTTTCAACAGGGTTTCTCCACTCATGCTGTCCTGTGTGCTTCTCAAAAGAAATTTTTCATCTGATCCTTCCCAGCTGCTTCAGCGAATGTCTTCCTACCAGCAATAAACAGGGTCCATCAGGAGAAGGACCTGTAGATCTAACTGGAAAGAGCTTGGGGGTAGGAAGGTTAAGTAGTCTGTTTTGGTATCTGAAGCAGCCTGGGTGCCAGCAGTTCTGTGCAGTGGAGCTGGTAGAGCCAGCTGATATGAGAAGGGAAAGGCAAAGATGTCCCCTGGGGTGACATGATGTTCCAAAGCCCTGGGCACCTGTGCAGGTGATGGGTGCATGCTTTGGGCTGCCTGTTAGCAGGAATAGATGCTGTGTTGAAGCCAGGCATGGTGGCTGCTGTTCTTTGTGGCTGTAAAAAAACAAGAACCATCAGGAAAATGCTCATTTTCCTTTTGCTTTGGCTGCTGCCTGCACTCTCCAGCTGGTCACTGTGTTAAGACATTCTCTGTGCAGATTCCCATTTGATAATGCTGACCAGGGGGAGTGCATGGGGATGCCATCAATCAGCTCATCCTGTGGAGTTTTTTATTCCTCACCACTGTGTTAGAAGCCAGTATTAAAGGTTATTTGTGAAAGCAGTACATTCAGGTAAACACAGACTCCTTCAAAATCTTTTTTGCAATAAGCAGTTGAATTGAGGTGGGTTCCACACTGGGTTGATGTTTAACTTGGGATACTAAGAAAATACTTCCTCTGTTTAACCTTAAAGCAAACAAATCAAGAGATATAAATATGATTCGCTCTCCAACTGCAACCAGTACTGATTTTTTTTTTTTCCTTGTTTTGTCTTTTACAGATATATTTCCAACTGATGGCCAGTCTGGTATGTATTAATGAAAAATGAAGTTCTTTATGCCTCCCTTTCTTGTGCCTTTCCCGCACTTCTCTTTCTGCACCTCTCTTTCTGCAGAGTGAGCACTAGCCAGATTTAGAAGACTGGTACAGGAATATGCAATAGGCATTAATTTGAAACAAACAAAACTCCAAAACACCTAAAAACCCAAACCAAATAAACTCCTCAGAAAAGAACTCCCCTTTAATATTTGGCCCTTCCTGTGTGGCAGTGTCCTATTTTGTGCTTTCAGGTAGTGATGACTACAACTGCTGGAAAGTTACTTTCCTCCCATACACATTGTAGCACGGTAAATTTTAGTGACCAGGGCAAAGGGCTTTGCAAACTTGGAGGAACCAAGTCAGCACACAACTGAAAACATTGATGTGTCCAGATGCAAATGTAACTCAGAATTGCTGCTATTTGCCTGCATGGTTTTTTTTTACAGCTTGATGTGTCCATGACCCTGAAGGTGTATCTTTGAATTTGCAATACTTTGAAAATATGCAGACTTCCTTGGCTTGTTTCATGTGTGTTGTTGCTGAGCATTACTGTTAGTGACAACTGATAAACGTGCTGTGTTGTCATTGGTGCAATAAAAACTTCCTGGCCCTGGTAACAAAGGCAGCCTTGCAAGAAGCGACCCTAGAGAAATGAATTGGCATTCCAGGGAGTGAGGGAAGGCTACTCTGGACATAGGTCCCAAATCAGGAAGGGGATGTAATTTCAGTTTATGCTTTTCCCAAACTTCCAGGAGCTCTTCATCCAGGTGCCAAGACTGAAGGAAGGGTTTATAGTTTACCCAGTTATACCAAGACCAATTAGTAAGATCCTGTTGTCTCGGAGATGTCCTGTAGCAAAGGCCCTGGGAACAGGGATCAGTGCTAGGCTTGGCCTTGTGTGACCTCAGACATGTCACCATGTCCACCTGCTTCCAGCATCTTTGGCTTTGCACAGGATCACATTTCCCCAGGTCCTGTGGTACCATGAGGATAAACTAGTGCTGATTGCAGAGGCATTACATGATCAAGGTTTTGAAGTATGGAGATAAGCTTTGTTGCCTTAAAGCTGATTTCGGGAAAAAGCTACTTTCTAGTTTTGAGCAGTCTGGTGTAACACTGGAGGCAGTGTGATTTGACTTCATGAACTGAACAGGCAGCTGGAAATCATGTGTGTATGCACTTCATAGCTCTAGTTAGCTAACAAGGCCGTGAAATATAACAAGATCCACTGGAGCATTGCAGAAGATGCTTATGTAGGTGTTGGAGAAGTAACCCAAGTAGTAACGCAACCTGTTTGTAAGTCCCTCATAATTTTTTTGAGAGTGAAATATTAAGACTGGTTTTGAAGAAGCAGAGGTATATTCCCATGTGTTGAGTTCATAAAAGTCCTTTCTCCGCCCTGCTGAAGATCTGCCTTCTGTGGGTGCTGGGTTTTGGCTGCCTGTGCTGCAGGCTCTGAGATGTCCTTTGGTTGTCACAAGTCCATCTTGTGCTCTCCAGCTGGTGGGGTTCCTTCACAGCTGCCTCCAGGGTGGGGCATGAGTGTGTGTCCACAGCAGATAGTGTTTCAGTAAGTGCTGTTACATGTTGCTAGTGTTGCAGAAAACAATACCTACAGAGTTGGGGGTTGGGTTATTTGTGGGTTTTTTTTTGTTTTTGTTTTTTTTTACAATTTTATATTTTTAAGGAGATAAGTGAAAGCTTAAACAGGATTCCACTTTGTGGCAGCTGCAAAGGATATTGCACAGCCCTTTCTTGTGTCTTCTCTAGAAAAGCCTTAAAGTTGGTGATGTGCTTTTTCTTCCCATGCATTAAGGTTGTCTGAAGCCCTGATATCTTGAAACGGTGAAGTGTGAGGGCAAGGTGGCACCACTGCTCAGGGGCATTAGGCTCCCCTGGAGCATACCAGCTCTTAGCATCAGAGTTGTGTGCTCCTGAGGCTGTAGGGTTTGGCTCTCACCTCACTTTCATTGCAGAGGTTTAGTGAGTTAAATTGCCCAAATGCGTTACTGCAGATCACCAGGACACTCCCATAGCTATGCCAGTGCCTGATTTTTAAGGCTAATCTTGTAAGGTCAGGTGAGTCTGACTTCTTGCTGAGAAAGCCATTGTTCTTCTACCTAAGGAAGCAGTTAGCCTAGTGACAGAGGATGCTGTGCTGTGGTAACAGAGTTGGGACTTGCATGGGTGGGGAGCCTGAGACAAACATCAGCCATTTTGTAGGCACAGCAGCTGTAGCGTGCCCCAAAGCGTGTTCCTGCTTGTTGGTGTATGGAAGCTGGAGGTGTTCTGGCTTCAGCCTGGTGTCATGTGCAAGCGCTGTGGAGGTGGAAGGTCAGCAGTGTTAGTGTCCTGGTTACCTAACAGCACTTGGAAATACAGGTGCTCTCAAAGAGAGGCGACTGACTTCCCTTCTCTTGCACAGCAGTTCCTTGTTGCTCTCCTCTCCCATCTCCAGCGGCTATGATTTGGCACCTGCTAGGGTGCTTTTCAGAAGAAGTGACTGTAAATTTTGTGGAGTTTGGTGGGAAGCAGAGAGATTTCAGTGCCCCTGACAAGATGCGGTGCAGCAGCAGAGCAGAGGGACAAGCTCTCGTGCTCTCCACCTCTGCTGTTAGAGAAGGGCTGTGAAGACACATCTCCACCTGGACCTCTGTGCATGTACTGCCTCACCCCTCTGCTGGGCTGCCTGTGCCCTCTCCCCTCCCAGGACTTGTTGCCACATGGGGTGGTGAAGTTTGCTGCCTGCTGTTTAAGGAAATGCTTCTGCTTGCTTCAAGTGGATCTCCTGCCAGCTTCGCATGCCATTCCTGGTGAATGGAAGGTGTCCTCCTGGCATGGTACCCCACAGCCGGCCCTCTTAAGTGGTGGAAGATCCCAGCCTTTTTAGCCTCACCTCTTAGGAGGCTGCCTTTGGGCAATTCAGTTGCTTTTCTCCGTGCATCTGTGATACTGCTGTGCCCTTGTTGAAATGCAGAGACCAGAGCTGACTGCAGGGTGTGGTTATAGATGTGCTGGCGTTCAACACAGCAGTGTGATGCTCTGTCTTGGTCTCACTTCTCCTGATTTTATAATCTTCTGCTGCACCCTAAGCTAATCATTTTGGTGAAGTCTCAGCAGCAGCTGAGAGATCTTTCTCGAGTTATAAATTCTGGTTTGAATTAAACGCAGTGAAGTTTTCCATAACAAGATGAGTGATGCTCCCGCTGCAAAGAAGTGGGTTTTAATTCTTTATGAAGAAGTGGAGGGAAGGTGGACCTTTAAATTATGAGAGAAAGTGCTGTGTTTGACTTTCATATCTGGTATTCTAGACTCTTTTGGGAAGGCATGTTCTGACTCTAGGGTGTCTTTGCTCTTTTGTGGTGTGTATTGAGACAGTGCAGGCAGCCACCTGTGGCACTGGAATTTCCTGGATTGTAGAGGGTGGTTATTCAGGAGGATCCATGCAATTTTGCACCCAGGATCGAAGTTGGCAGTACTTGTTTTATCAAAGTTGTTTAGAAAAATCGTGACTTTCAATGCCTCTGCCTTAAAGTGGTGGGCATAAGTGAGGATGCTTGCTCTGTCTTGTACTTGGAGAGCATGTCCTGAAATCAGCATGGCTTAGGTACAGTAATTCTTAAGTAGCAAAAGGAGGGAGCCTTTCTACCTGCTGTCAGAGATTGCAAGGATATTTGGCTGCCTTATTGTCACAGCTTTAATGCTCTGGATTTGTCGACAGGAAGAAGCCCCCATACCTGTGCTTGGTTTAATCCAGGTGGTAATGGGACTGTAAGATTTCTTTAGCTCATTTCTAGAGGCACCCTGCTTAGTGGTTGACCTGCGTCTGGCATCCCTGAATTCCTTGGAGTGTTTGTTGCACCTGATCCTACTGCTAAATCACTATTGCTTTCGCCTGTCCAAGAGATGGGGCTGGATATCTGGCTGGTGGTGGCTTTGTCTTCCTTGGCCTCGCAAGCTGAGCTGCTGCTCTGTCTCCTTTTGTTACACGCAGCTGGGGAGGCAGGCATGCAGCTGACCCTGTGCAAGCTTCAAGCAAACAGTCTAGCGGTTACTTTGCAATTGGCTGCTGCACAGGGGCAAGATGGTCCTGGGGAAATCCCTCAAAGCTGGGTACAAGGATCACAGCAAGGAGGGCCTAAGAATGATGTTATTTAAATTACCTTATGATCTCCTTTCTAGAAATCCAGCCTCTGTCTCTCTTCTTTGAGGTGGCAGTTTTTTCAGAAGCATATTTTGTGCGGAGTTTTTGCCTTTACCTTGCACGACCCTGGCACGGGCAACAGGAGCTGTGCAGGCCCCTTCTAGACAGTGTGAGTGTGTGGAGCTGGAGGGTCTCGCAGCAGGCACTTGGCTCTCGACTCCCATCCCTTCGTTGTTAAGTATTTACAGTGAGACATACCAGATGCTTCCCAGAAAGGGTTTTGTCAGCTTCCAAGTCCCCAGATGCAGCTGTAGAAGAGGCTGACAGCCGTTAAAGGGATCGCATCAGTGTGACGCCTGGGGTATGGCAGCAGCATGGTGACCTATTCTTGCTCATGCTACAGGCGCTGCTGATTGTGCTGTCTCATCAGCTGCAGCAGGATACAGGCAGAAAGCACCCCTCTACTAATGAAGAGATTAATAATGTCTGATCGTCAGGCTTTTTTTCTTCCTTTGAAGCTCTTCCACTGTGTTGAAAGCAGGGGCATGGGTGATGCTCTTGGGTTGTGTTGCCACATGCTTTTCTTCTGGGCCCTTCTTCTGCAGAAGTGGCATGTGGATGTGGCTGCTGTATGGCTGCCGTTGCTCCCTCTCCATTCTCAGCACAGCCACGCTGTCTTGTTCATCCAGCCACTCTACAGACTGGGGTGGGCTGATCCAGGTGAGGCCAACTCCTGTCACCAACCCTGCATCTTGCCAGCTCTGCCAGTGACCAGAGTATTGCTACTGAATGCTGCCCCTGCACAGGTCGCACTGGTCAGGTTCCCAGTGTGCCTCCTGTTTCCAAGATAAGGTCCAGGACCTTGGGCTGGGTCCTGTTTGTTGCTCTTGGTGCTTATCAGCTTTGGCTGCTGACAAGGTGACCTGCTGTGCAGCGCTGAGGATGGGGAGGGAAGGTCCTCCCTGGCTCAAGCTGCGCACTGGATGGGGCTCCTCCACGCAGCCCATGCAGTGCATGCACACCAGGCTCACTCCCATGGCAGGTGTCTGGGACTTGCTGGGTACCGTGGAGGTAGAATCTGAGGTGGCAAGTCCACTCCTCCAAGCAGGGGGCCAGAGAGGGGCGGGCTCGCTAGGTCATCGTTTTTCCAACTAAATATAGTTATCTGTGCTTTCATAAGGACAGGATTTTTGCATCATGTGACTGTCTTATCCCTCCCAGCCTGCAGTCGGTCAGAGTAGGGGATCGTCGGATCTCCTGTGTCTGAATGGGTAATAATTAACTGTTAACTAGCTTTTCATTAGAGCCTGGCAGAACAGGCAGCGCCGTGCAGCAGAGGTAAGCAGGAGCAAAGGAAACTGCTCCCAGTCCATCCTGGAGTATGGACAACCCCTTTTAATTTGCAAATCAATTGCCCCCAAAGGTGAGTGGGTTGGGGTTTGTTTTGCTGTGTTTTGTAAGGAATTGAGTCCTGTCATGCCTTGTGTGTCTGTCCTTGCCCTCTTGTAGTTCCTGCTCATGTCATCCCTCTATCCCACCACTGACTTTTTTATTCCTTGAACTATCAGCTGACCTCCAAGCTGGCTGACCCTCTGTCTCCTCCCATGATTTCGCCCACCTGCATTCTCCAAGCCCTGCAGCCTTGCCTCAGGAACCCTCCTCTCCCAGTTCTGAGATGTCCTTGCTGCGCCTTGCTGCCTTGAGCAGCAGCTGGATCAACGCGTGCCTTTTCTCAGGGGCCCCAGCTTGCCTCTGATGGACCGATGTGGCGTTTACCCAGGAGCACTGCCAGCTTTTCCAGCTCTGCTCCCTGAAACATTTAACCCAATGGAGAGTATTTGCAGGTGTCCTTAGAGGCTTTTCTCTTTTCTGTGCTGGCAGAGGAATTGCTGGTTAAATGCTTTGCTGTCTGAAGACTTCTCTGCACCAGACAAGCTGGAACAGTGCTGCCAGAGGAACCTTTCCTGCAGGGTTGATGGTGCCTTTCTCCCTACCTGGGGAGCAGGGTGGCTCAGCAGCTGTGGGGTTCTGACCATTCTGGAGTCTGGTCAGCCATGTGAGCATGGCTGCATCCCCAGTACGATGTTTCCTGGGGTCTGGGAACCACCAGTTTTACCAGTAGAGACTCTTTATTTTAGGTCTTGGTTTTCTGTAGAATACTAGAGAGTTTTCTGTGCTGTCTTGTTCTGCTTGAGCTTGATGTTTTGGGGACCGTATCAGAGTGGTGTGTGAGCATGGATCATGTGTCAAAAGTTTCCTAGAAATCCTCTTCAGGGAAGAGCGTAGCTTGAAAAGGGAGTGGAAAGGTGTCACTCACCCTTGAGACAGCTTGTTTGCTGCCTTTAATAGTAGCTGTCTGTGCCAAGAAGAATCTGTGGTGCTCTCGCTGTTGCTGTTAATGCTAGAAATGCCCAGCAGCATTTCTTAACCTGTACCTTTCAGAATGCAGCTTGGCCACAGTTTGGAGGGTTTTTATCTTGGGCTGGGAGGGTGGTAATATATCCTAGGTAAGTCCAGACCCTTCCTGTCCCTCAGCCACCCTGAAAACCATCTTGACTCAAGCCCTGCATCTTGACTCAAGCCTACGTGTGTGTAGACAGTCTGTTGGTTATATGCATTTAAAAAGCAGTCCTGTTCCTCAGCTCCCTGTTTTCAGGACTGCACTCATCTGGCACCCTGCATGCTCTGAAGATGTCTGTGCAGGTCTGCTTTCAGCAGAGAGGTGGGCTCTGCAAGCATCTTGAGCTGATTTACCTCCCCTTGCTCTAGGGCTGGCTTAGGAGTATGAGCTGAGGGATGTGAGGGCTGGAAGAGCTGGGAATATAACTTAAGTGCCTATACTCCCAGCCTGTGACAATGCTGTCCCGGCACAGTCTGTTGAGCCTGCCTGTACTCCGGCCTCTCTCCCTGCATTTTTCCAGGACAAACTCCTGAGCTCTTTGAACCTGCCTACTACTCTCAGGTGGGAGTGTTCTCATGCTCTCTGTGGAGCTGTCAGATGCCCTTTATGAAGTTATTTTTAGCAAGTGATCTTTGCAGCAGTTACAAGGCTTACATTGCAGAGGAGTGTGGGCAGTTCCATGCTTCCTTTGCTGTTACAGTAGGGCTTGTAAGGTGGAGCTGTCTGCTGAGGAGCTGCGGAAAATTGCTTGGGAGGCTTTGAGCTGTGGTGCCTGCAGCTTGTCTCGCTCCTGCTGAACAGGCTTCCCACGTGCTTTACAAACCTGAATCCCTCTCAGCTATGCAGCTTAAGGATCCAGTCTTCTGCTTGGTCCTGACCTTGCCTCTTCTACTGTAGTTTTTCTTCCACATGCAGGAAACTTCTGATATTGCCAAGGCATCACAATTGTCTCTCTTAACCTTGTAAACAAGGCCAGATGCTGTGCTGCCAGCTGGGAGCTGCAAAACCACATGCTGCAAGTGGTGGGGCCAGCTTTGGTTCTCCACAGTCCCCCAAAGCAGGTGGGAGCCCCTATGGTAGAGTTACTAAGTCAGTTATGCTGGAAGATGACCTTGGGATAACACTTCATTTAAAGCTGTTGGAGAACTCCATCCAGTGCTCCCTTGATGTCTCCCTCCATGCATGCACCTCCAGCTACAACTGTGATTTAACGGAAGGTAGCACACCATTAAATGTTGCAAACCTGGAGGAGATGCAGTCTGCATGCTCAGTTTGACCTGAACCTTGCTGGTTTGTGTACCTTATTTCTTCAGCAAAATGTGAGCATGCCAAGCAGTCATTCCCAGACTTTTCTGCTTGTGCGTGGAACTGCAGAGACAAGCGTTTCTCATCTCAGTCTGGCATTAGCCCTAACACATGGCTTAGGCTGGTGCTGGGAGCAGCTCCATGGGAGGCAGACAGAGGTGGAAGCTGCTGCTTGGTCTGTGGGGGTACCTGCACACAGCGGTGCTACCAAATTGTGCTCCCTGGGGAGACGGAGGTCCTCTTCTGTCTGGCCATGTTCCCAGCCCCTTTACTGTAAGGGTGTGTTGCCCACTGCTTCCATCTTGTCGATGAAGAAATGAGTGCAGCAGCCACAGGAGGTGGGCATTGGTTTCTCAGGAGGTTAACACAGCGGTTTCATGCTGCATCGTTTTTGCTGGGGTGTAATCCCCCTCTCGCTTGCAAGCTGCCCAGACCCCAAGCCTGCTTAGGGCTCAACTCACCTTGAGTGACCTGCCCTTGCTTATCCTCACCTGGAGAGAAGCATCACTGGTGTGGCTGTTCCCAAGCACTGGGTGTGGGCTGCAGTCCTCATGTGCACCAGGACCATCCCCTGAGTCCAGGGAGGAAGGAGGATTGTTTTGAGGCTGTCAAGTGGTGAAGCGGATCCCATTTGACTTCTGGCTGGCTATGCTGCGTGGTGTTCTCAGGCTCCTCCAGGGAAGCTGGGGATACCAGTTTGCTCTTCTACCCCAAGTAGGGCCTGTGATATAGAACATACTCCCCTGCCTCAGCCTCTCCAGCACAAAGTCCAGGCCCTTGACTTCTAAACCACCTTCATCAGCAGTTTCTCCTAGGTGCCAGGCTGTGGGCTGGAGCAACTTGGAGGCAGGCCGGCTCCTCTCTGATGACTTGGCTGCTGGGGAAGGAGGGGTGTGCTGTGTCAGGGATGGAGTACATGCTGGAGCTGGGGTGCTCTGAGCCCTTGTCTACACTGCACGGGTGGTGCAGCAGGAGCAGACATTACAGCTTTCTTGATAGAGGTGCAGGTATTTTTCTGCAGTATGCCAGATCTCTTCCCAGCCCTGCAGGTATATGCCAGCTCTTTATCCACTTCTTTAAAAATCCATTACAAACTGCATTGGATGTGAGAAAAGGCAGGGAACCAGGTTGATGGGTGTTGGGTTTGACTTCCCAGGTAGGGTAGTAAATGTCTCCTAAGCTGAGCACTATGTTCCTATGGCATGTGTCCCTTTCAGGGCAGGCATGTTTAGCTGTGGAGCTGTTGTCACCCTGGCTGTCTGGTCCTTGTGCAGTGGCTCTTCTCCTTCCAGGTACAAACCATTTGCTCTCCTGGATGCCTCTGTGAGCTTCTACCTCAAGGACTGCTGTGCTGCTGCCAGCTGCGGCCTGGAAGGGAAGCCCAAGGCATCTGCACAGTTTTGGTGCTTGCCAGATGTGTCAGGCAGCAAGTGGCAAAAACCAGGGAATGCTTTGTCTGTGCCTTGGCCATGAGAGGGGGTTTGCAGCCCTGACACTGGGGCCATGGTGTTCCCACCTCTGTCTCGTCCTCTCACTTGTTAAGAAAACCTCGTTTTGCCTGGGCAACCCCACAGGCAAGTGATCTGGTTCTGGCTGCGGGTGGCAGATCAAAATTCAAGACCTATTTTTCTGTTCCCTGGCTGTGCCAGCATCTGCTCTGTGGCCACAGGCAACACCGCTCCTTCGTTTGTCAGTCTCACACTGCTAAAGCCCCAGTTCCTTCAGCCACTGCTTTCTCTGTCCCCTCACACAGAGGAGCCCTGGATTTTTGAGGGGGCAGTAAAATGGTTCAAGTGCAACTGAAGATTACTGCCACCAAATAAGTACTTCCATTTACAAACTTCCATTTGTAAAATGCTGGAGGTCTGTCAGCAGCCTTTAATGGCCCAGCTGTCAACCAGAGTCCTGTGTAGTATCTCGTGCTTGTCCTGTGCGGGGGTGAGCAACATGCACTTGCTCCCCATTTCCCACATCGATGCAGGGTGGGAGATGCAGAGTTTGCCAGAGTGTCTGCAAGGGATAGGTTTGATGTCACTGAGCTTGGTTATTGGGCTGGGGTCATTGGTTGGGCTGGTGTGCCCTGGAGGGTGCTGGTTATGCACAGCTTCTGCTCGCCTTGGCTTTTGGCTCTGCAGGTGGTGTGTCTGTCTGTCTGTCTGCTAGCATAGTCTCGCCCCCTGGGTCTACTGCTGTGATCTGAGCAGTCCCTACTGTGACTTGCAGATCTGAACTCCATCCGTGCTAGTGAGAGCTGCTTGCAGGCCCCGCGGGCACTGGCCTGGCTGCGCTCCCTGGAGCAGCCTCCTTGCCAGGCTGCAGCGGCTTGTCTTTGTGTTTTGTCTTCCGCTGCACTCTGCAAATGCTAATTAGTCTTCTCAGCACCTCAGCTAGATAAGGGATGCCTATTCCTATCTTGCAGATAAGGAAACCAGCAGAACTTGTTTCAAACAATCTCCTCCCTCGCCTGTAAAGATAATGGAGCCTGTGACACCCATCCCTGCAGCCTCTGCCCATGTCCATTCACCAGAGGTTGTGAGAGGGGCTCTCTTTGATTCCCGGAAAAGCACAAGAACATCTATGGCTGTGAGGCTCCTGAGCTGAAGCAGCTGCAGAAAAGGGCTGGATGCCGTTGCCATGAATCCTGGGGCTGCAGTGTGTGGGAGTAGGTGCTCTGGTGGGATGCTCACAGTGAGGAGTGAGGAGCCACCTTGTTCTCCCCTAGACGGATAGATTGGTGCCTAATCAGGCTGCAGAGCGAGTTTGTTTATTTTCTATGGTGCCAGGCATGTCAGTGCTGTCAGAGCAGGCAGGGGTGCTCTGTACCTGTGGAAAACTCTGCTGGCTGTGGGTTTGTGCTGTAGCACTTGATGGCTTTTGAAGCTATATTTAGTTGGTGGCTTCTGTTAGCATTGAGAATTTTGGGGGCTGTTCTGAAAGCGCTTGCTCTTCCTATGCCAGCAGGAAAAATTCAAAAGCCTTGTGGCAGGCTTTGTGCCGTGCAACTGGGATTCTCAATGAGGGGCACATGGAATGAATGAGGAACACGGACTGCTGCTGCTCTTGGTGGGGGCAGTGCAGGTGGGCTGGGGGAGAAAGAGGAGGATCTGGGGACCTCGCTGAGAGCCTGGGCTCTCCTGTGGGTGAAATCCCCCCTCCAGAGCCTTAGGGAAGGAAACTGGAGAAAGGTAATGCACGTGGCTGCGTCCTGCTGTGTCTGACTGCCTTATTGACACTTCAAAGCCTCCAGCTCTGAGCAAGGCTGGGCTGACAGGATGAATCACAGGTTTCAAGGCTAGGAAGGGGACTGGTTTTGATCATCTAAGCAAGGTTGTCCTGCCTTATGCAGGAGATCAAAGCCAGTTTTGAGTGAAGCTGGGTAGGCTATTGAGGGTGTTTCCCGGGGCATCCCTAGATTGGCTCTAGATTCCTTAGGGCTTTTCTCTTCACCTTGCTCCCCCCCTCACCCCAGCCTGGTGTGCTTTCTTTTTAAATAGAGCCATCAGAGTCAGCAGAAATTCTCCTGCCCCTCGAGGCAGGTGCTGGCAGGCTCTCCTCCTCCACAGCAGTGATTCTCTGCAGAGAGAGACCCTTGCACATGGTCCTCACAAGGCTGGTTTGTGTTAGGCAGCGGTTTGCTGCTCTGTTGGACTCTGCATGCCCTGCGTGGGCCTGCTCATGATCTGGAGACCTTGCCAATAGACCTGAGAGGGAGAAAACAAGTAGAATTTCTTTTTGTAAGGAGGTGGTGTGTGAGCTTGAATACAAGATGGGTCGTCATGGGGCTGACTTGCTGCAGGCTCTGCGTGAGGTCTATGGTGGTTTGAACTCCAGCCGTTGCACTGTGGTACTGTACAACACCCCAGCTATAGAAAGATTTTAGGCACTTCTGAGATCTGGCTCCTTCTCTCTGTATGTTCTCTCTTGTGAACTTGCTGCCCTGTGCTGGGACACACTGGAGATCAAAGCACGAGACTAGCAGTGCCTGTGTGCTGCAGATTTGTGTGTCACTCTGTCACAGCCTTCCTCTGCCTCCTGGGGAGGGCCAGCTACACTGGCGCAGTGACAAACCTTGCTGTGTACAACAGCAGATCAAGTTCTGCATGGCGCTTTGCAGAGTGAGCTCCTTGCCACCCCTCCTTCCTGGCTGGCAAGGCCAAGTAGGGAGGGCTGAGCTAAGTCAGGGAGTGCCTTCCTGTGGCAGGATGGGGTTAAAGGTCCATTTCCTGCCCACCTGGATTCATGAGGAGTTTTCTAATGTTGCTGGGGCCCTTCCTGAGACTCTGCTCAGAAGCTAGCTCTGTTTTCTGTTCATCTTTTCCTCTTAGCTCTCCTTTACTGAAGGGCGAGCTGGCTTGCTTCCCTCCAGAGCTAACACTTCCACAACCATCAGCTGTGTTTTAAGTTTTGTTCTTCTCCTCTTGCAGAACTTACAACTCCTGCGAAAGTGGTGAGGGCTGCCAACCCGAGACAGCGGAAAGGAAGCAAGGTAAGGCTGTGCTTGCTGTCCTGCTCACTGGCCTCCAGCTCCTGGTGCAGTTGTCAGTGCTGTATGAACAGCTTGAGGGTCTGGTGAACAGACCACTGCATTCGCAAGTCTAGTTGTGGAGGGGTTGACGTATTGGCGTGGCCGCTTGCAAAAATGTGGAGGAGGACTTTGTGATTCTGCATCTCCTCTTAAGTGGTTTAGTGGTCTTGCATGCTGCCTTTTCTCTTTTTCTGTCCAGCTAAACTAGGGGAGACCTTCTTGCCTCCTCCCTTGCAGGGAGGCACTAAGAGCATGATCCAGGATGTAGAAACCCGCTTCCCCCATCCCAAGGATACCCCAGTTCCCTTGTGGGCTTAACGAGTTCCCTGCTTTGCAGTGCAGGCAGAGCAGTGGTGAGACAGAGCGGTGTGTCCACAAGTCCTTTCTTCCCCATGCAATCTGTTCTTTACTGGCACATGAGAACCAGGGTAATTGATTTCTAAGTCACTCATTTGGAGGAGCCAGGGCAATCTGTTTAGGGGATGAAAGTGTTGGAGGGATAGTTGCTTCTGATGATGTTGCGTGCAGTTGGGATGCAGCTGGAGACATGAGCTGTTGTTGTTCGGTCTCATCAGCTAGTCAAGATGCATCTGAAACTCAGTACCACTTCCCTTATCTGTTCCATTTTCGGGAGAGGAGGGCTCTGGAAGTGGAAAGTGCCTCTGTCTCTGAAACAGGCATGGCCCTGCACTGGAAATGGTTTTCCCAGGAAACCTGCCTCCTGGGGAGAGGAGCGTGGCACGTGAATGTAGAGATTTGATCTCCTGAAGGACTTGGTGACTTCTAATTAATTTAGAAATAATAACCTCACAAGGGCAATGAGGTGTTTCCATGCCCATCTATGATTCATGATGTGCCTGGGCAGCTCTTTGAGTCCTTTCCTCTCTGTCCTGCCATTTCTCTCTGAAACCTGGAAGAGGTAGAAATCATGGTAGCGGCCAGGTCACTTAGCTGAGAAGTAGCTGGTAGTGTCCCCTGTGGTTATGGGGTGTCTGGAATCAGGGAGCTCCCGTCATCATCAGATACATGCTCTGACACATCTGCAATGATCCCTTTGCTTTGTTGTTGCCAGCCCCTGGTTGCAGTTGGGTACTGAAGTGAGGCTGTGCCTGGCTGTAACCTGCCACTAGGTGGAGGCAGCTTTTTAATGGGATGTCGTTGGTTCAGGTGGATTTAGAATGAGGAAAGCTGTTGCTTTTCCCATCCCAGGGATGGTAACTGTAATGAATGAGTTACCCTTGGGCAGCTTGATGCTAAATGCTGCTGCTAAGGCAAAACATTTGGTGGGAGCTGGGAGGCTGGTAGCTTACAGGACTGGTGGCATCTGCTTTACAATCCTTGATAGCCATAAACTTGTCTGCAGTTTTTTGGGGATTAATTTGGAGGCCCTGCCTGTGTCAGAAGAGGGATTGTGTATATGCAGTTTGAGTGTCACCCCCAAACTTCCTGGGGACAGCCATCTGCAGGATGCTTGGCGGGTGGTGGCTGGCAGGGCTTCTGGCTGCTGCTGCAGGGAACAGCATCCACAGCCTGTGCACTAATGAGGTCTTTCTCTTTGGATACGAGGTTGGTGACTTCGGTGATGCCACAAATTGGCCAACGCCTGGAGAAATAGCCCACAAGAGTGTCCAGGTGAGAACACAAAAATGAAACAGAGAGCAGGATAAGGCACTTGCAGACCTCCCTGTGCCTCTGGAAGCACCAGCTGAGCCAGGTCATTTGGGGTGCTAAGCGTCATTGTGGAGGCAGCCAGGAATAGCATGCAGGCGATTTCCTTTTAGGGCTGCCCTGTGTGTTGAGATCCTTCCCTTGGTGCTATTCTGGGAGCCTGAAGCCTGGTCTAAACCCCTGCGTTGAGGGAAGCAGGTAGGGCAGCTCCCAGACCTGCTCCCCATAGGGCTGCTTAGCGCAAGAAGGGGCCTGGGCAGAAGCCAAGACTTCCATGGGAGAAACTGAAAATGCATGTGGTGGAAGGTGTGATGTGCCCAAGGGGCATGGCTTTCCTGTCCTGTTGTGGACATGGGTGTTGTTGAAACCTTTCTATTTTTGGATGCTGCTTTGCCAGCTCCTGGCTGGCTGTCAGGGCATGAGGGTCACTCACCATTTTGCCATTGGGGCAGTCCAGTCCCCTGTAACACACCCTTATGCCGGGCAGCTCATCTCAGCAACGTTTGCCTGGGGCTTGTGTCTCAGTGCAAGTTTTTCCCAGCATTTGTAGAGGCTTTTGCCCTGCTCAGACGTAAGTCCTTTCCCAGGAACAGCACAGCTCTGGGAGTTACAGAGCAGGGATTTGCTCATCCTAGGGCAAGGTCTTCATGTTCCTGCTCCTACTGGGACAGCTGGGGTCTGCCTCCACCTCTTCATTTCTCCCACCTCTGACATCTTTCCTGCACTGGTGTCTCCAGCAGCCACACAAAGCACCGTCTCTCCGGAAACTGCCTGTCAAGAAAGACATGAAAGAGCAGGAGAAGGGAGATGGGAGTGATGGCAAAGAGAGTCTGAAGACCAAATCGGATGAGTCTGGGGAGGAGAAAAACGGTGATGATGACAACCAGAAGTCAGCCCAGAAGAAGAAAGGTAAGGCAGGACCTGGCAGGGACAGTACCCCAAGCTCTGCATGTCTCCCCCTCTACAACCCACAGCCAGGTGGAAGAACTCACCTCCTTCCCTAGGGACCTTGCTGCAGGACATGGTCCCAACACGGGGACAGCTGTGCTGAAAAGGCACAGAGTGTCATTTTGGTGGGAGCAGGACACGAGTAGAGGTGTCCGTGTGTCTGTCTGGGGAGTGTGGCAGTAGTCTGCCATCTCACGTGTGCTCTGTGGTGGCACAAAAAAGCCCCGACTTTGGGTTGCATCAGCCATGGTTGACACGTGGACTTGATCTGCCCTGAGCCCTCGGCAGGCAGAAATGGGCAGAGGAAGGACGAGTGCCATGAAGCAGCAGGGGAGTTTTGTGCCGTGTCCCTCCATGCCAGAGAGTCCTGATCAGAGCCCTTCTGCATTCAGTGAGGCCGGGAGGGATGTTTGGGGTCAGGGTCGGTCTGGAATCCCCCCTGCTTTCTCTCCTCCATGTGTGGGGGCTGTGTAGCAAGAAGGGGCTGCGGAGGAGGAAGCAGATGCTCTCTGAACCTGTGTCACACCCAAACCCTGTCCTTTTGCAGGCAACAAACACAAGTGGGTCCCTTTGCAGATAGACATGAAGTCAGAGGTGCCTAGGGACAAAACGGCCTCTCGGAACAACCGGCAAAATGAGCAGCACAGGCACCCCTCCAACAACCGCAGCGAGCTGAAAGGTGGGGGCTTGGGCTGGGGACCTGCTCTCTCTGCCCTGTCCGAGGGGCAGAGCAAACCCTGATGCCCAGCATGGCATGGGCAGCAGGCATGCTTCCTGCATTCAAAGGACTCCAGGTGCAGCAGGCTTGCTCTGGGACGTGCATTTATCCTATAACACTCCTGCCTCCCTTTCCCCATCTGCTGCAGGCTGGCACCCAGACAACAAGCACGAGCGCAGCTGGCAGGACCATGATGAAACATCCAGCGTGAAGAGCGAGGGAGGAGCTGTGCGAGGGGCCTTCCGAGGTCGAGGCAGAGGCCGTGGCAGGGGCCGGGGCCGCGGCAGAGGAGGTGATGACTGTATGAGTGCTCTTGTGACAGCAGGGAGAGAACAGGGCACGTGCTGAAGTGTTCAGGGCTCCAAAGTGGACTGAAGAGGGAAGAGCACTGCAGAGATACAGGGAAATAATGTTTTTCTGCTATTCAGGCCAAGCTCTCCCACCTGTTTTCTGGCCCATGTGGTACCCCTACAAGCAGGAGTTGAAGCATATTCATAGTTTGTGTGGGTTTTGTCATGTTGACAGCCAAGCAGGAGTCTTGACTTGCATGGTGAAGAGCATGTGCGCTGGCATTTGGCAGGGCAGTGTCTGTGCTAACCCTGACACGGCTTCAGTGTATGGTCTGTGTCACAGTCTGTCCCATTGCTCCTGGATAAGAGGTCTCCTGGCCTCTTTGGCTTGATGCATTGAGGCTTCACTGGGATCCCTTCTGTGGTGTTGGATGAGAGCAGGAGGATGAGGGATACAGGTCAGTTACGCCCCATTGTGGGCTGCAGTGGGGGTACCAGGAGCAGTGCAAGGAGATCTGTTAGTGCTGAAATCCAGCCCTGTCTAGCAGACCCCTGGTGCTCTGTTCTGACTCTCCCCTGGTATCCCACAGGGCACTTTGACTACCAGTACGGGTACCGGAAATTCGATGGCTCGGACGGCTCTCGCACACAGAAGTACGCTAGCAACATCACTTACTACTTTGACAACATCAGTAGCGCCGAGCTCTACAGTGTGGACCAGGAACTGCTCAAGGACTACATCAAGAGGCAGATGTAAGCACCACCTCTTCACCTTGTTCAAGTGTTGGTTGTTGGTGGAATGTTGACAAATGTTCTCCTTGGAGACTGCGTAGCTAATCCCTGGGGTAGGGTTAGGGCAGAGGTTTGTTGACTCTGCCATGCAGCTTAGAGAACTGGCTTGCCCCAAGTCTGGGCTCCCTAGCCTGTCAGTCTTCAACCTCTCAGTAGCAGAAACAGGGGGATTATTTGGGGGCACCCAGAGGAAGATGGCTTGGAGCTGCATTTGACATGTTGTCCATGCAGAGAATATTACTTCAGTGTCGACAACCTGGAGCGAGACTTCTTCCTGCGTCGCAAGATGGACTCAGATGGCTTCCTTCCCATCACCCTGATTGCCAGTTTCCACCGGGTTCAGGCACTGACCACTGACATCAGCCTCATCATCAAGGTGAGGACAGGGAATGATGAACTTTTCTTCTGTTTCTCACCACCTCTGTCTGAGATCTGTTTTCTAGATGGGCTGTGGGTGAGATGCAGGTGGAGTTTTCTCTTGTTCTTGAGTTGCTCTGTCCACCTCTTGGTCCTCCTAGGGAGGAAGAGCTGGGTGTGAGGCACTCAACATGCCAAGAAACCCCCCCAAGTTAACTGGCTATCACTTTGTTCCAGGCTCTGAAGGACAGCAAGGTGGTGGAAATTGTGGATGAGAAGATAAGGAGGAAAGAGCAACCAGAAAAATGGGCTCTGCCTGGCCCTCCTATGGCAGACTACACACAAACAGACTTCTCACAGTTCATCAACTGCCCTGAGTTTGTACCCCGGCAGAGTTTCCAGAAAGAGACAGGTGAGTGCTGGAGGAAGGTGAAGCGAGGTATGGGATGCAGTGTTGGTACTGCAGCAGGACTGAGAGTCAGGAGTTGCTCTAGTGCTTGCTTTCTGCTTGGTGGTGGGAGCTGGCATGGGGTTTGTCCTCAGACCTCAGAGTGCTGCTGCTTCTGTACATAGGCAGTACAAAAGAGACTTAGTCTGTGGCTTGTCCTCTGGGGAGTCAGTGCTGCTGGGAGTTTATTGGCTGTGCCTGGAAATGCTCTGCCACTGCTGGGCAGAGCAGAGGATGCTCCCAAAACCTTTCTTTCCCTAATGGGTGAGGAGATGCTGGACACAAATGGGGCAGCAGGTATGGACCTGTCAGCTAAGTGCTGTGATAGGGTCCATTGTCCTTCATGGGCTTCCCTGTGCTGTTGTCACTCCATCCAGTAGGTGCTAGCAGGAGCAGAAGCCAAATGGAGGATCTTCTTGATTCTGCTGTTAAGAGTTGGTTTAGCTGGAGATCTGTTCCTACTGGCCCCAGTGTATCTTGGGAATTTTTCTCAGAGAACAACAGTGTCACCACCAACTTTAAGGCTCTGTGGGTCTGGGAAACTGTCACCTGCAATGCTCTGGCCGCCACTAGCATCACAGCCTTAACAGGAGATGATGGGGTTTTTGCCCCAAGTGCTTGTGGGCAGTGTGCTGGTCAGCCTTGGCCATTGGGTGCTAGTTAATCCCACAAGCTGTGTCACACTGCCAAAATAACACAACCCTCCAGGCATCCTTCCTTCTACTAAAGCACCTTGTGGCTTTTGTTGGCTGTAGAATCTGCTCCTGGCTCCCCACGTCCTGCGAGCCCAGTCCCCACCAAAACAGAGGAGGTCAGTAACCTGAAGACTATGCCCAAGGGCCTGTCTGCAAGTCTGCCAGACCTGGATTCAGAGACATGGATTGAAGTGAAGAAGAGGCCTCGGCCCTCCCCAGCCAGGCCCAAGGTAGGCGGTGATGTTTGGGCTGTCGTGGTGGAGGTCTCCCAGTTGACTGGTTAACTTGAATCGTAAGTAGGCAGGTTTGAAATCAAATAGGGTCTGTTAGTCACAGGACTGATGTCCTTGGCCCTATCTGACCCCCTTTGGAGCTGCTCTTTGGTGGTGTAAATAAGGTGCTCTCCCCAAATGGGCAGCTTCTGCTTGTGGTAAGAAAACGTGGGGCGGTGGTAGGGTCTCCAAGCAGTAAGCTTGTGCCACTATACAGTTTTTACCATGTCACCCTTGCCTTTTACCTGTAGAAACCAAAGGAGTCAAAGACACCACAGCAGCAGAAGCAAAAGGACCAAGATGAACCTGAGGAACTAGACTTCCTGTTTGATGAGGAGATGGAGCAGATGGATGGCCGCAAGAACACCTTCACTGACTGGTCTGACGAAGATTCAGATTATGAGATTGATGATCGAGATGTAAATAAGATTCTCATTGTGACGCAGACACCTCCGTACCTGCGCCGGCATCCTGGCGGGGACCGGACTGGCAACCACACATCCAGGGCTAAAATGAGCTCAGAGCTGGCCAAGGTGATCAACGATGGGCTGTACTACTATGAGCAGGACCTGTGGACAGAGCAGTTTGAGCCAGAGTATTCGCAGATCAAGGTGAGAGCAGCTGATCTGAAGAAAGGGAGTGTATGTGGGTGTGGGGATCCTCATGGGGAGCTTTGTTGTATGCAGCAGCCTTGCCACCTTGATGCTGTAGGGTGGAAAGGGCAGTACAGCGGGTTACAGCCCATTCATGGGATAGAGCCAAGCTGGGATTAGTCGTCTTGTAGAGCTCAGGATTCCTGGCTCCCAGCGTCATACTCTGTTGTGTCAGGGATAAACACAGCTCTAACGTGGTGTAAGACTGCAGGCAGGTAAATAAAGTGCTGGTAATGAAGTGACTTGGAATATAAGGTCCATTGCTCTACTGTCTGCCAGGGTCTTGGAAGGCAGTGCCAGGTCTATGGAGGAAACGAGTCTCTGCACTGTCCATAGTGCCCAGTGCTGTGTGGCGCATTGCCTTGGAGACCACACTTCCTGGAGATGGGTTCATTGATGGCTGAGCTGCACTTGGTCTGTGCTCTTCTCAGCTTTGCTGCCAGCTTGCATGGACTTGGTCTTTTCATAGAAAACTTACCTGCTGTTTTGAAACATTTGGGTCCCAGCTTGGTGACTCTCACAGTCGAGGACTTGCCTAGTCTTGTTCAGCAACTAAAGTTATTTTGGCTTCAAGAGTGGGATGGCCCGTTGGAGCTCCCAGCTGGGCTCTGTTCCCATGCTTGGTACCTGACTCGTTGCTGAAGCAGTGCTGCTCTTTGAGGGTGTGGGGAGAGCAGGTGGCAGTGGGGCAGTGTGTGCTGGGGGTGTGGGTCCTTTATGTACGTGGGAGTGTTGTGCCCTGCTGCTAGTTGGTGGGGGAGAACAGGGAGGAGGCTCTAGGGACACAAGAAGGTGGGGGTGGTAGGCAAATGTGGTCCTGGCCAAGCTTCCCTTGAACCTTGCTGCACTGATGCTGACACAGGTGGATAAAAGTGTGAAAGCAGCAAGAAAGGAACTTCCTTGTAAGATCCCTGAAAGCTTGGGAGTAGCAAGTGGCTCAGATCTGGCCTGTGCAGGGCCCTGTTTTTTGTCTGCTGCATCTCCCCTTCCTACCTCCATGTAGCGTGTTGCCCTTCTGGATACCAAGTTGGTGCACTTGGTGCCCAGAATTGTGGCTGTTGCGCAAGCAGAGAGGTCGTCACAAGTTGATGGGATGAGGGTAATTATTGCTTCATTGTTATTCTTCTCCAACGCAGCAAGAAGTGGAGAACTTCAAGAAGGTGAATATGATCAGCAGGGAGCAGTTCGACACCCTGACCCCAGAACCCCCCGTGGATCCAAACCAGGAAGTCCCTCCTGGTCCCCCCAGGTTCCAGCAAGGTAAGAAACAGGGTAAATGGGTGGAACTGGGTTTGTCCCTGTTTCTCTTAATAAGAGGCCCTCACAGACTGTGTGGCAGCTGGGGAGAAGGAACTGGGGCTGCTAGTGAGTCAGATTGTCTTGCCCAGAGTGGTACTTTTCTCCCAGTTGAACAGTTTTGGGCTCCAGAAGAGGAGACCCAAATGTAGAGGTGTCACTGCAGAGGGAGGAAACTTTTTCAGACTTGGTAGCTCTCTGGATGTGACTTTCCTGTTGGACCCTCTCAGAGTACTTGGAAGGCAGCTGCCCACTGAGCCTCGTGGGGCCTGGTGCCCTGTCCTTCACCTGGGGATGGGAGGTTGGTCACGTTAGCCACTAGGAAGCGGATACCTTGTGGAATTCCTGGAAGTTCAGTCCTTGGATACGATGCTAGGCTTTGGGCTCTCTGGCCAGGTTGGATTTGAAGCTGCTTGTCCCAGAGGGCTTGATGTGTTTCAGCCTTCCTGTCACTGCTGCTTTCCACTTGCTAGATGGGTGTTCCTTGGCTGTAGTGATGCTCTTGTGTTCAGAGCTCAGCTTGACCCAGGGTGGGGAATTTCTGTCTGCAGTACCTACAGACGCTTTGGCTAACAAGTTGTTTGGAGTTCCTGAGCCTTCGACCATTGCCCGGTCTTTGCCTACAACTGTACCAGAGTCACCCAACTACCGCAATGCCAGGACCCCCCGGACCCCTCGCACACCTCAACTGAAGGACCCAATGCAGACACCCCGGTTCTACCCAGTGGTGAAAGAGGGCAGGACGATAGATTCTAAGGTAGGACCAGGGCTGGGGTGTGGGGTGGGAGCTGGGATTTCCCAGAGGAACCTGGAGAGGGAGGGTACAAATCCCTGATACACCCTGTCTTGCAGACTCCACGGAAGAGGAAGACAAGGCACAGTTCAAACCCTCCGATGGAGTGCCATGTGGGCTGGGTGATGGACTCGCGGGAACACAGGCCTCGAACTGCCTCCATCAGGTACTGGAAATGGGTGTGCAGGGTTACGGAGGAACCAGAAATGGGAAAGGGAGTGAGTGTAGGAAGGATGGGGAAAGGCAGCATCTGGTCTTGCAGGAAGGCGCTCCTGTTAGGTGGCTGCAGAAAGTACTGAGACCAAACTTCTCCCTTCTTGAAGGAGCTGAGGAAAGTCTGAAACCTTGGAGTAATGAGATGAAACTGTTGGAAACATTGGTTCCCTTCCAGTAGGATACCCCATAGCTCAAGTCCCAAACTTGGAGTAGGCAATTACAGGAAGTTGGTGGGACAAACAGACAAGTGGCATGGGGTGGAGCATGACCCCCTATATCTCAGCTGGGTGATGCCAAGGAGGGGTGTTGACGAGAGTTTCTCATGCTCAGCTCCAGCCCGTCGGAAGGGACCCCGGCTGTTGGAAGCTATGGCTGCACCCCACAGTCCCTGCCCAAGTTTCAGCATCCTTCACACGAGCTCCTCAAGGAGAATGGCTTCACGCAACATGTCTACCACAAGTACCGTCGGCGCTGCCTTAATGGTAGGGATGCCTGCACCTCAGGGCGTGGGGCAGGGTGTCTGTGCTGGGGGACGGGTATGGTCATGGAGATAAGCAAGGAAATGAGCAGGGTCCTACAGGACAATCATGCTGGTAGGTATTATTTCCCCGCGGTTTGTGACAAGCAGAAGCTGCTGCTTACAGTGTCCAGCACTGGAACTGGTTGTAGTCATGGTGCCACAGGGCATGTATATGAGCCCCTGTGCAGAGCTGGCTCCCTGGGAGAGAGTCTGCCTTGTAATCATTACCTCTTCCCAAAACAGAGCGGAAAAGACTGGGCATTGGTCAGTCCCAGGAGATGAACACGCTCTTCCGATTCTGGTCCTTCTTCCTGCGAGATCACTTCAACAAGAAAATGTATGAGGAGTTCAAGCAACTGGCTGTGGAGGATGGGAAGGAAGGATACAGGTAGGAGAGGAGGGTCAGAGTGGTATTTTCTAGGAGGGAAGAAGGGTGGGTTTAGCGTTTTGCAGGGCTTATGGCAAAACAAAGGCAGCATCTCTGCTTTGCTCAAAGGTGAGCTGTGTGGTACACAGCAGGGCTCCTACCTCAAGAGTCTCTCTGCCTTAGAGTTGTGTGCATCAGTGTCTGAGCACCACATGCTGTTCTGTTCCCAGGTATGGTCTGGAGTGCCTTTTCAGATACTACAGCTACGGGCTGGAGAAGAAATTCCGGCCAGACATATTTAAGGACTTTCAAGAAGAGACCATCAAGGATTATGAAGCTGGTAGGTGCCGCCTTTGGCCCCCCTGGGGTTTACAGTGGTGTAGCTTGACTGCATGACTGCCCCATACCTCTTATGACTTTGGGGAAGCCATGTGACATTGTACAGTAACGTGTGCAATGGGGACTGGCTGGGCATCCTGTTGCTTGCTTCGTGGGAGTGGGTGGGACTGCAGGCTCACCAGCCTGAAGACTGCTGCGACACTGGTTCCTCTAGGGTTTCTCAAGACCCTGTGGTGGCTGAGCCTTGTCACCCACTGGATCAGCACAGAGCTTGGGGACATAATACCCTGTCAAGAGGGCTGCCCAGTACTGATGCAGGTTGCTTCCCTGCAGGCTATCCGTCTTCACAGAGTCACTATGTTGGAAAAGCCCCACAGGATCATTGAGTCCATTCATTCTTATCCGTCACTAAACCATGCCCCTCAGCACCTCATGCAACCATCTTTTAAACACCTCCAGGGAAGGTGACTCAACTGCCTCCCTGGGCAGCCTGTTCCAGTGCCCAGTGACCCTTTCCATGAAGTTTTTTTTCCTGATGTCAAGCCTGAACCTCCCCTGGCGGAGCTTGAGGCCATTCCCTCTTGTCCTGTCCCCTGTTAGTTGAGAGAAGAGGCCAGCTTCCTCCTCTACATCCTCTCAGGTAGTTGTAGAGAGAATAAGGTCACCCCTCAGCCTCCTCTTCTCAAGGCTAAACAACCCCGGATCTCTCAGCTGCTCCTTGTAAGGCTTGTTCTCCAGCCCCTTCACTGGCTTCGTCGCTTTTCTCTGGATGACGATCTTGCTTTGTTTCCACCAGTGGGACAGAAAGGTCCAGTGGGGCTGAGCGGTGGGGAAGCTTGAAGAAAAGGGTTCTCTTGCTGACATCTCGTTTGGTTTTCTCCCCCTCCAGGACAGCTCTATGGGCTGGAAAAGTTCTGGGCCTTCTTAAAATATTCCAAAGCCAAAAATCTGGACATTAACAGCAAACTGCAAGAATACCTCAGCAAGTTCAAGCGCCTCGAGGACTTCCGAGTGGATGTGAGTAGACGATGCTTGCACCACACTGATGGCCCCTGTAAACACCCCTCAGCCTCCTCCAAGGAGGGCTTGGGGGCCGGTCCACGAGGTACTAGGCAAGGGAATTCAGTGACACCTAGTGTCGCGTCCTGTCATTGCAGCTGGGTCAGGAACAAGCTGTGAGGGTTGAATATTGCAAATCCACTTCAGAGCAGCTCTCTGGGGAATAGGATGAGCCCATCTTCCCTGAGGAGGGAGGAGGAAAGTGAGCCTTGATGCACTGAATAAAACCAGTGTAGTGTGGAGCTTCGGCTTCTGGACTGCCCCTGTGTGGGAAAGAGGTGCCTAAGAGGAAATTGTCACCTTTGTGCTTGACTGGAAGTCAGTCTATCAGGAGATCTGGCAGCTGTAGATCTGGAGGGGAGGGCAGCTTTGTGCCTGGGACAGGCAGGCATATTCCTGGTGGATCAAGGGGAGAGGTTGCATTAGAGGTTTGCAGGTAGGTTGTTCCCTGATCCAGAGGGAGGGCGTCTGCATTTGGAGGATGCTGTGCTGATACTGGGGTGCTTCTCTTCCAGCCACCCATGGGGGAGGAAGGTGGACACAAGAGATACCCTACGACGTCAGGGGGAGATGGCAGGAAGCGTTACCCATCCCAGTCTTCCAGCAAAACGGTCAGCCAGTGCCCAGCCAGCCAAGCCCACGCCTCACCCAGCCAGCCTGCACCAGAGGATGCCAAAAATCTGAGCCACCACTCTCCTGCCCCATCGGCTGCAGAGTCGCAGACAGTGGGGAAGTAGAGAGGCTGCAGCGTCTGCTTCTTCCTGGGGGATGGGGTGGGTTGGTGGGGAACTGACTCGGAGAAGGGGAGACGTGAGGGGGTGGGACAGGAAGGGAGCTGGAAGGTGGGTGTCCAGGAATAGGCTGCTTGGGAGAAACTTCAACGCACACGATTTTTTTTCTCTTGTGGCTGGAAAGCAAAGATGATCTGCATCTAAAACACCGTTTTGCTATTACAACCCTAACCAGAGCCAGACCTGCTTCCTTGCAGGCTCAGCCTTTGCTTTCCCTTCCCTCCCCTCCTGTGCACACACTCATGTCTTAGTGTCTCTTCAACAAAAAATGTTCTGGCTGGGTTGGAAAGGGGAGATTTTTTTATTATTATATATATATATCAAGTTTTAAATTATTGCTAGAAGTTCGTCTGGATTTACCAAAACAAGTCTGCTCTGTGCAGCCCCAACGACTCCCTTCTGTGTTCCCCCTCGGATTGCAAGGCAGCCTGCTCAGGAAGCTCGGAGGAGCGAGGTTCCCCGGTGGGGGACTGAAGCCGCAGTATGTTGCGATGCTGCGGAGCCTCTGATCTCCACAACCTGGCTGACTTCTCCCATTCTGTATATGATGGCGACTCTGACACACACCGCTGTGGCAGGGAGCATCACCCTGTTCGTCCTCCCAGTTCCTCCTTCCCAGCGTCTTCACGTCCAACCTTCCTGAGGGTCTGGCTCTCCCTCCACCTGCCTTTCCCTTCAATCACGGACAATTTGGAAGTCAACCAAAGGACCTTTGCCAAGGATAGGCTTGTTCTGACTCCCTCCCACAAGGATGGCTGGTGGGAGGTCAGCAGGCACCTGGATTTGAGCCTGTGTGGACGGTGCACCCACTGCCCCAGGAACTCCCATCACATGCAAAGACAGGACTTTGCTGAAGGTGATTTTCTCTTCCTTTTCCCTTGGAAATAATGAAACAACAACAAAAAAAACCCACAAACCCCTCTAAAACAACAACAAAAAACCCCTTTAAAGACACATCTCCCTTTGCTTTCTTCCTTGGAAATATTATTGAAGAAAAAAAAAACACAAACAAAAAGAACAAAAACAACAAAAAAAAGTTGCCTTATGGTGGAGCTGGACCGAGGAGGTGTGCTTGCTGGCTTCCCGCACCTTGGGGCACGCTGGGCTCTTGGTCCCCCTGGCCCAGAGACTCCGTACGGCGTTGCTGCTGAGCTGATCTTCCCCGCGGCCTTTCCTTTGACCCTGCAGCTGGCTCGGATGCCTCACCCCTGTTGTGGAGAACCCCTGTCAGTCTGGATTCTCGTGGGGGAAGGTGCTGAGGGCAGTCAAATCAAAGACTTGTGCTCACAAAGTAGTTGAAGCCGCTATGTTGTGTATATACTGTTGTAGCATCCTCCCTGTGACAGTGACTGTACCTGCTTATGGCCTCGCTCGGATCCCCCACGCCCTTTCCAGGGACACTGCGGGGGGAGATTGGTCTGCTCTGGTCTGCACTTCTGGCATGAGTAGGGAGATCCCTCACAGCAGCTGGAGGGACCATCCTTGCTGTGAGTGAGTGGGAGCGCTAGTGTCTCTCTGGTGCCGCTTAGTGCTGTAGCCTAAGGAGAGAGTGATGCAGCTCTGAGGAACGTGTCTCTCAGCCATCGCTGGCCTGGGGCTGCTGGTGGGACTTGTGCTGGGCATGAGCAGGAGCCCTGCCTGGCAAAGGGAGACTCTCACCTGGGTTTCATTGTGTGTCGTGTCTTGGCAGGTGGCTGTGTAAAGTCTCTTGCTCAGTGCAATGTCCCTGTGCGTCTCTGAGGGCTGTGATAACACCATGCTGCTCCTTCCTCGGCTGAGGCAAGGGGGTGGCTGCAGAGCTGCTGTGGCATTTACTTGGTTCCTCTATCTAGTGCTGGCTGGGCTTCAGCCTGCAAACTCTCCCCAGGCTTGTGAACTGCCTTTCCTCGTGGGGAGCCTGTGTCAGAGTGGCAAGATCTGCTCTGAGGATGTAGAATTGACTCCAGAAAGTTGTGCCTCTGCCATAAATATAGAAAAGCTTCTTAGCCTGAGCTGCTGCTGTGCTCAGTCTCCTGGGTTGGGAGCTCCTGTTTTTTGCAGCTGGTGTGGTTGTGGCTCTGGCACAGTCCTCATGAGCTGCAGAACTCCTGTGTGTGGTATGGACCAAGCACCGCAATGGACTACTGAAACATGCAGTTGATTGTATTATCCTCTGCAAAATCACAAGCTGGTAACAGGTAGCGTTCTCGTAACATATCTAATTGATCCAGAGCTGCATCTCATAGCTGGGAGGAGTTGTCATCTCTTGGGCTGTACCTGTACAGCTGTGGGGGTGGTGGATGAGAGCAGCCAGGAGCTGAGAGTGGAGATAAGAGGGCAGTGGGCGCAAGTTGTCAGTCAGCAGTGGCTGTGGATGCTCACTGGGCACTGGCTGGAGTTATCGCTTTCCCAAACTCACACTGCATCCAAGATACAGCTGGAGGAGGTTGGGCTGGTCCACGGGGAGCAGCTTCATGAACTACAGCTAGAATTGAAAGCACAGCTGGGTTTGAGGGCGGCTGGGTAGCTGCTACTTTGCTGTTTCCTGGTGGTGTGATCCTGCTCTGATCTGTCAACTTCACCCCACAAGCTGATAACTGCTTGCAGGCCCAATGGCAGCACAGCAACCTGTCCCGAGTGCAGGGCTCGCTTTGCTACAGCAGCAGTGGCCTGGATTGCGGGGCAGAAACTGGGCAGGGCAGATGAGTAACACTTGTACAGTGCTGTGGCTGTGACTGTTATCTCTGGATTTTCCCCTTTCTTGTGAGCTGGAGTCAGATCTCTGAGGTTATGGATTTGCCCCTGATTTGGGAAGGAGGAGGCTTGGGGGGCTGGAGGTGGGGGCTGATCAAGGACATGGGAGGTGCGTTGCTGGCTGCTTGCAGGTGGAAGTGGGTCTGGATATGCTGTGGATGGTCCTTGCTGTTGTGACCCTCAGCTCCTCTGGCCAGTGTATGTTCTCTTCTGAAGCCAGCTGTTTGTTCTAGCAACAAATTAAATAGGAAATGAGGAGGAACGAGCTCCTCTGTGGAGCATCTCCTGCTGCAGAGTTGTTGCTTGTGGAGCAGACTGGAATTGCTTGGGTAGTAGATAGAGGTAAGGAATTTCTCAAATTACAAATTGATCCTAAATTATTCTTTAATTTCTAAGGCTCTGAAGTCTTGGCATAGAAGAGTTTATCCCCTCTCCAAGTCAGTGGTTTGTCACATAAGTGTGGCTGACGTAATGCCCCTGCTTCCCAGGGGAAGATGGGTCAGAAGAGTGATCCCAGCTGTCCCGCCCCACTCCAGATCCATGGACCGAGTGCCTTGTCTCACTGTCAGGCAGCAGCGTAGCCAGGGAGTGAAGAAAAGGCAGAGTTGAGAGCCTGAGGCAGTTGTTGCTTATTTCCACTGGCCTTTCTCTGGACTGAAGGAACATGGGGCCACTCATTCCTGCTCCCTGCCGGGGCTCTGTGCCACCAGTCACAGTGGGGGTTGTGTCAAAGTGCTGTGGTTGTGGGGCAGCACCCTGCAGCCCTGTGCTGTGTGATGGCTGTAGCAAGGCTGGGGCTGTGGGACGCGTGGTCCGTGCCAGGCTGAGGAGGGGCTGGCCGTGCTGAGGCTTTCCCCTGTCCCAGGCTTCCACAGGGGACAGGTCTGCAGAGGCACCTTCCCTCCTGCTGCATAGCTGCATGTAGAAGGCATCGCATACAGCTCACTCCACCACTGGTAAAAGCGACAGCTGTCTAGAGAGGGGTTTGCTTTGAGGAAGCTCTTGCCTTTTTGCTGAAGAGGGAGCTTGGCCTTGCTTTTAGGTTGGATGCTTCAACACAATCATGTTTTGTTCTTTTAGTTTTAATGGTCTGAGTGATCAGGCACGTGTACTTCTGTGAATGCTGATCCATCGTGATTCCAGCAGGCAAGGGCTGTGCCGTGGTGGCACCCAGCCACTAGCACGGCTGGAGGGAGCCCTGGCTGCTTTTTCAAAGGCTGGGGGAGGCCATCGGGCCTGTAGGCAGAGCAGGGGGAGTGCTTTCCATCTCACCCCTCTATTTGGGAGGTCCCAGGCTGCTGCAGCCAGGGCTCCATGCCCAGGTCTTTGGAATGCAGGTGGTTGCAGTGGGTGCAGAGCTCTGGCATGGTGTCAGGAGTGGAGGTGGAAGGTGTGTTTCGGAGGAGGCTTTATTGCTTTGCCATGCTCATTTGGGGGGGAATAGTTACCCTGCTGCTCCGTTTGCCAGTCTGTCCCTGTCCATTTTCCTGCTGCTCTCCCTTGTACCCCTGATGCTGGCTTGTCAGTGCAGCCCTTGGGGTCCCTTGCGTTTCAGAACCACTTGTCTTGCTTGGGATGGTTGACTGTACTGTAACGAAACGATGCGTTAACCTCAGTGTCCTGACGGATCTCTGTATGTGTCCTGCAAGGCTGTGCAGAGGGGGCCTTTGGGCTGTTAATGCCTTCCCAGTTATTTTATTAAAAGGAAAGGAAAAAAAAAAAAGGAACCTGTAAATGTAGCAAGCTGTGTTTGCAATGCTTGTTTTCTCCCGTCTCCTCCGAGACTGGTTATGTCACTTTGTCACTGTTTTGAAATGGATGCTAGGCTCTTTTTAAGAGAGGGTTGCTACACATGGTGTTAAATGCCTCACTGACTCTGGTTTTTATTTCATTTCCAATACCAGTACCAGATGAATGACCTTTTTTTTTTTTGGCTTTTGCAAAATGTTCATCTCGGTGGCGTGGAGCGGGCAGCCGGAGGGCAGCATTTCAATGAGTAGTTTACAGTTTCACTTTCTGCAGACACTTGAACATAGGACCGATGTATCTGTGACAAGCACATCCCCCTGCTGGTGGGAAACTCCTGAGGAGCGGGGAGCACCCTGGGTTTAGCCAGCCCCCTGTGGCACGCGGGGCAGTGCTCGGGTCAGCCCTGCTGTCCCCACACTGTGCCCAGCCACTCGCTCTCAGCTGCCAGCCCCGAACACAGGCAGCCCCACTCCCCCTCCTCCTATCCCAGCCCGTCGTGGTCCCACTGGAGTTGGAAACCTTTGGATCTGTGGCTCAGAAACACCCGCTGAGCTGTGCCCTGGCGAGGGTGGCCCTCTGCTCGCTCGCCTGGAGCAAAAAGGGTGATGGTTTGTTGTGCTGGCCCTTCTCAAACCTTGTGTGTCCCAACCTCAGCCTTCTGTTTCCCAAAACTAGAAAGTGTGTGCAACCTTCAGCTGCATTTATCGTAGAGACACTCTAAAATGACTCATCACAGACCATGTATCACTTGGGAGGAGAATCTTGTTAATATGGCCCGCTGTACATGATCCATCTTCTGTCGATAGTACATAATCTTTGACCCATGTGCTAGGATCATCATCACGTATAAAAGGAAAAGAGAAAAATGTAAAATACTTGAATGAGAGCTTGTATTATAACATTAATATTATTCAGAGTATCTGCTTTCTAGGCTGATGTGATTCATTATTCTAGTAATGCTTTAGTCCTTTGTAATTTGTGGTAATTATGCTTTTTCCTTTTTAATACAAAAAAAATGTATAAAAATAAAAACTTCAAAAGGCAGCGCAGCCTGGGTGTTCTGTTCTGCTGGCCCGTCCTCCCCAGGGGCAGGGCTGGCTGCATGGGCTGGGTTTATCCCTGCATGGTTGTAGGTGGGGGAAGAGAGTTGGCATCCACAGCTCATGCCCTCACCTTGCAGGGCTTGCTCAGGGTGTGCTGAGAGGAGATGGCTTTGTTTTTCCAGGGCCCCAGGCAGGACTGAGTCTTAGAGATCCTCAAGGTAGTTTGCGGAGTGTCTCTAAAATGGATTGTGTGGGTGATATGCATAAAGGTATGGGAGCTTTGGATAGATTCTTTCTCGCAGGGCTTTGCTGATCTTGCAGCTCAGCACAGCAGGGGCTCTTTCCTTGGAAAGTCTCCGCGTTTTATTATTCTATGGAGCTGCTCTTTTTGGTTTGTTCCTCCTTTTGGGGTGTGGGGAGCTCGCAGGAGGAGGTGATGTACCCGGGCTACTGTCATCAGTCCCCATCTCTCCTTCTCTATTCCCCATGGTGGAATTATGCGTGCAGAATTTGGTTTGTGGAGCAGGGATGAGGGCGGGACAGCCTGTAATCCAGACCTGTATTGACCTCGCTTGAGGAAAGGCCACCGGGAGACGGTCAGGCTTATGTTGCAGGGCAGAATGGTTCTGAAGTTGTGGCCCTGCTGACTTCTCTGCAGGGTTGCGTCCCCTATCTCAGCTGTTCTGAGACTTAGAAAAACAGTGGGTTTAATCCTGTCTTGTGTATTTCCAGCTGCCTGGCTGTTATGTGGGATGCTGCAGGAAGAGGCCAGGGCAAATCTGGCTTAGGTGTGGGGAGCTTGAACCAAGTAACAGGGCAAGTAAGTCATTAATTTAAAAAAAAGAGTCTCTAAACTTGTTTTAAAATAGCTTTCTAGGGACTTTTTTTATGCTTTGGGTAGAAAATCACAGGCAGCAAAACTGCAGTCATTTCAAGCAGCATGTTCAGCTTCGAGTTTTGTTATGTGTGAGCAATAACTTGCTTCCCAATTAAAATATTTGGCATATCATTGTCTCTTGCTCTGCTCATCACTGTGCTCTGCAACAACCACAGGCTGTTGAGTTCACTCTGCCTTCCTTGGTTCTTCAGGGATGCTTTCCGAGAGCGGCGTGAGGCTGAGGAGGACCTTGTGTCTCTGGTAGGCTTTGGTTTGTCTGAACGCTGTATCTGTTCCATGCAGGTAATCCAGCACTCCCAGGACTCCATAGCACTGGTTGAACCTGGGAACCAAGCAGAGAGTAAACTACTAGAAGCTGCTGAGGTTATCTTGCCCTTCCCCTTTCCATCTCCTTCCAGAGCCCTGACTGATAACAAGAACTGTGGTTTGGTTAGCGATGGAACAGCCACGTTGGCTGTTTCTGCAGGAGGGACAAAGTGTGAGGGAGAATCTAAATTTTGTGTGCATGTGGGAGATGGGAACAGTTCTTCCACTCCTGGGGTGGCGCATTCCTGAACAACCTGCTGAAACTGCTCTCTGTATTGTTGAAGGAGGCTGGGAATCTCTGCCAGTAAGGTTTACCCGTGGCTGCCTGGGCAAGGTGCTCTGGTCAGTGCCACTAATCCCAGTGTATGGGAGAGGGACAGAGGTTGCCTGCACAATTACTTCAGCCCTGCACTTTGCCCTTGCTCTGTCTTTATGCCGTATCTTGTGCTGTGTCTTCTGAACTTGTAGGAAGAGCCTTGCAGAGCTGTCCCTGCACCTGTGCTGAGGAACAAGGTGATGCCTGCTTGTGCTTTCTTTCCATGTAATCTTAGGATGCTCAAAACGCAGCCTCGGCTGCAGCACTTGTGCTCTGGCGAAGCTCTCGAGTCAGCTAATGGAGAGGGCAGGTGCCAGTGAGGGGCTGGCAGTTGTGTGGGCAGGGGGCTGCAGTCTCCAAAATCCCAGTCCCTGTTTAACTGCTTTAAAAACTGACAGTGCCTGTGACAGGGTGAACTGGATGGGCTCTGGTGCTTGTACCCGAGTTACGCAAACCCACTTGACCCCCAGGAAGGAGCTTTGCCTGCCAGCAGTGCCAGGACATGGGCAGGAGCAGGGGGGCAAGTTGAGCAGTGCCCTGACGTACTTGAGGTGGTGGAAGTCGTGGAACTCCGGCGATGGTAGGAAGGGCAGGTGGTAGCCACAGTGCGAAATGCTTGTTGTTACAAGAGCAAGGGAGAACCACGCTGTGATTGAAACAATGTGAGACCCCATGATCATCGGGCCAGTCATGACAGGCAGCGTGTTGGAGAGCTAGAAATAAGAAGCAAACTTATCTCATTAATGGGTCCACAATAAGCAGGCTCTTCTCTAGGAGCTGAATTGTTTCACCTGGATGATAGATCACACTCATTTTGTGCAAACACCTTACTAAAATTACGTAATCACAAAAGAAATTACTGAGTTTTACTGCAAAACAGTCACAGCCCAAGCTTGTAGAACAAGTTAGGTGTGAGATCAAACCAGGGGTGGGAGGGCAGCGTGATTCCAGTAAATCACCCTGGAATCAGGGGTCTGAATTTCAGCTTCATCTTGGAATGAAGCTGCTCTTGGGAAACCTGAGAGTCAAAGGGCACTGGCCTGGGGATGTGTGTAGTCAAAGGCAGTGATGTGATGATCCCAGCTCTTGTGCCCTACCAGTGGCATAAATGGCTGTTGCTACCCAGACCAAGCTTACTGCACCAGCCGGGTTCGGCTGGACCCTGGAGTATCAAAAGTTACCCTGCTGGCCAAAGGCCCTCAGTTAGGGAGACACAGAGCTGGTGCTGCAGCCCAGGACTATTGTTAACAGCAAGTGGTGAGAAATGGAATCTTCTGAAGGTGGGATGTGTTTGCATGAGAAGCCTTGGCTAAAGCAGCACTGGGAGACATTCCTGCAAACTTTGATCCCAGCCATCACCATGCAACCTTTGACAGAACTCTGATTCCATGCAGTAACCTGGACTGTGTGAGCGTCACATCTTGTGCTGAAAGTCTCCTCTGTGCTCCTTGCCCTCTCTGTGCTCAAGGATGCACCATTCAGTTCCTTATCTGAGGGAGGCCCTCTCTGTGCTCGTAGTACTGCAGCCCTTTACAATTTGTCTTCTTGGCAAAGCAGCTTGGCTTCCTCTTCTTGAAAAAGAAGTGTCTAAGGGCACATTAGCTCCTCTTATCACTCCCCCTCATCCCATGGAAATCACACTCCATGCAAGACCTGGAGGGTGACCGTGCAGGGATTCACTTACTATGTGTTCGACTGGGTGAGCATAAATGGAGACCACGCCAATGGGGGCTGTCCATTCATGGTGCTTCTTGTGAATGTGCTTATACAGGAGTGGGAGGTGAACAAGCCTAAGGAAAGAGAAAACAGAGAATGCTAGGGTTTGAGCTCCATAAGAAGGGCATCTATACCAGTACAGAATTTCTACTGGGGACTTGCTCGTGCCCCTTCTTTAAAACAAAGAATTTAGAGCAGTTGTGAATAAAGGTGCAGGACTCCTGGCTTCTTTCTCTGTTATTTTCTTTAGCGCTGAGCCACCACTCAATGAATGCATCTGCTGGCTGATGTTAAACTTCAGTCCAGGTAAATCCCATAAATCAAAGTCTTTGAATGACTGATTTGCTCAAAGTTGGGAGTATTTTTGAGGGAAGGACTCACTTTATGTTTTCACTTTACCTACTGGCAACTATTAGCAAAAGAATTTTAGGTTCTGTGGGCCCTTAAGAAATGGGGTTTTATGGGTGGGTTTTGTGTTCATTTGTCCAGAAGAGAAACCTACATAGTTCCAAGAATGTTGCACTTACTTCTGCTCAGCCTTGAAGGAAGGCTTTTTTTTCCTTCTTTGCTTGAGGTTTTTTCCTTTAATGCTGGTGTCAGTGCTTAGAAAACCTGCAGTGTCAGGAGCCAGGCCCTGTTTTGTAGGTGCTGTACAAGTGAATGAGAGATCAATCACTGACCTCTTGAGCTCTTTTCTTTCAGGATAATCAGTCTTGCTCTCCTCTTTTTGAAGAACACTGGGTTACAGCTTTGGTGTGAAACAGGCTGGTTTGGTTTTTTTTTAGCTTCTAAGCTGCTCCACCTTGGTAATTGTACCCATTTTTGCCTACTAGAGTTAACAGCAGCATTGCAGCACCCAAGCCGCGTGTTGTGAGGGTGGATTCTGTGACCTGTAAGTCTTCCCACGTAAGTACAAGACTGAGGGAAGAGGGGGACTAAGACCTTTGCTGTTGCAAGAGGTGGGTATAAGCTTAAAGGCATGGGGAAATGCAGAAAGTCCTGTTCCTGGGCTCCGCTCACCTGTGTGAATAATAAAAGAGTATCTCCTCTACTAAGGTAAAGATGCTTAGCTCCACAAGAAACCACTGGAAGGTGGGTAGTTCCTTGCTGAAGGTGTTGCCCCACCACTTCATGATGTAGAACATGGGCACGAGCATGGGCAAGGAGATAAAGAACTGATTACACAGGGCTGTGTAGATGGCTTGGCGTAATTTCTTTGTGTCCACCTGTAAAAGAGAAGTCAGGACTTCAGACTAAATAGAAGCAATGTGGCTTTGAGTTGGGGAGATAAAGAGCTTTAAGATCTGAAGGCTATTTCTATCTGAAGGCTATAAGTTGGTTTTGGAATCAACTTTTTAATGAGGCATCAACCCAGATCTAATCAGCAGCCTAATTACAAAAACTGCCTTCCTCTCCGCAGTGGATATACGAGACTCAGCTTGATTCTCCTTGAATCCTACCTGGTTGGAAGAGGAAAGCACAAGAGGTTCTTCTCCTCACTCCTAGCCTAAGACACTGCAGGAAGCATTTAGCCAGCAGAAGAGACAGGAGGAGAAATACTTACAGGATCATTCTTGCCCATCTGAATGCGATAGCGAGTAATAAAAGTTGGCTTTCCTGTTACATCAGCCACCATAAGGATTCCATTGAAGCACCAGAAAGCAAGCGCAGGAACCAATGCAGCCCCTGTGACATGAGGAAAGGGTAGAGATGTGTGGATAAATTGAGAGCTATAGCTAGATTAGAAACACAATACAGTGGCGTAGTGTCCAGAGGATTTTGCTGAGGCCCAGATGTGCCATGTGCGTATCCCCTGTCCTGAGAGGCTTTAAAATGGAATATGGGTAGGTTCTGGCACCCATGTAAGACCTAGGGAATGGGGAAGAGTTTAGAGTAGACAAGTATCACATAGGTTGAAAGAGCACAACTACAGCTAATCACAGAGAAGAGCTCTACAGGTGCTACATCAAGAGTAAAATTCACTGGTTTCAGCTGCCATTTTGGCAGCAGCAAAAAGATCAGATTTTCAATCTGTACAGTGGTTCTAATGATGAGTCAGTCCAAAGGCAGCACAGTTGCATTACATCAGTGGAGGATGGCTTAGAAGCCCACAGCTGCTTTTTCAATGGGAGGATTAGTGAGTTTGGGAAGGCACATTCATGTCCCCCTTCTACATATGGATAATTCCTTCTACAGCAGAGTTGGTAATCTGGGTAACTCACCAAGGAGGAAGATCGTCCACTCTTCTCCCTCACACATGTAGTAGAACTTTAGCCATGCTGATTGCCAGAAACGGCCTGAAGCGTCCCAGATATTCTGCACAAACCTGTGGGAGCAAAGGTCTTGGTTGACCATCTTTTCATCATCCACTTTTAATCTTCAATCCTCTTTGTTTGAACAATCTTACCAAGAAACAGAGTTCACTAAGGCAGTGAATACGAGCAGACCTGTACCAAAGACACAAGCAGTGATCTTCATGGCATCCCGGAACTTCTCTTCCTGTGAGCAAGCAACGAGAGTAAGCATGTGCTGCTGTGTCCTACACCAGCATTTTTTGTAATTGAAATGCAGGAGGTCAAGGCATCCTATAACAGCATGATTTGTTTCATAAACTCTATAGAGGTCATAACAACAAAGCTGTTATGGGATATCGTGCGTAATTGAGGGGAGGAGTACACACACATCCACCTGCTGCACTCACAGAGACTTGAAGTGTCACTGATAGGGAATTTTGCTGGAAGTTCCAAAGGGACAGAACAGACTGCTGATTTTTGTCATCTTTGTTTTTATTTGGCTTGCTTCTTGGTACCTGGAAGATTGATAACTTGCAGCAGTAGTAAAGGAAGACTTGGGGTTAAGGAGTGGTGCTGCACTTCAACGCCTTTCTCCCTCCCGGTAAGCAGCATGTTTTACCCCACAGTAGTCAAAAAATATTGTGCTCTGATTAATAGCTCCAGTTAACCTGCTCCTCTCTACTTTCTTTTTGCTTTGAAAACCAACTTTTACGTTGGGCTCATGTGCCTAGAAGCTGGCCTTTATTTCCCCACGTGTAACAGAGATTCATACAGGACATGACCTTTCTGTGTATAATGCACTTGGCTGTGCCTTTGGGCCATCACGGGTACAACTCAGCTCTAGCACTGAGCCACCTGTACAAAACAACTGCACGTTGACAAGGAGATAAAATACTCAGTTTCTTAACAGTATAAAGTTCTTTAAGTCTTTGCCCTCAGTCACAGAAGTGTTATCTACTTGAGAAATATTCCTGTGTTCAGCATAAGGGCAGCTATGATATTAGCATAGCTCTTATCACAGTAAGGATTTTAACTATATGAAGCAACTGCAAGAGAGTCAGAAAATCACCAGTGAGACCTTTTGATTCCAGGCATAAGTATATTCAAAAAACAATATTCAATACTTCTGAACATTTAAAAATTCAAAACCAAGTTGTTTAGCAAATATGCAATAAATGTTAATGCAATTAACTACCTGCCTTTTAGAGCAACCTGAAGTTCAGCAATCTTAGTTTGGGTTTTCTTGGGTGAATAGGCATTCTATTTATCTGCAGGATAAATGTTTAAAAAAACAAATGAATGCAATTCTAAAATAAGATAGCGCAGCTAGGGTCTTGTTCGTCGCTCTGTTCTTCCTGGTGTTATACTGTGGTGTTGTGCTGCACAAACAACCTGAATTAAAAATAGCGTGATTCATAGCTGCTGTCCTGCTTGTCTCCTGTCAGGGAGGACAAATGAGACACAGCACGCTAATAAATGTTGAATGCAGGTGCGTTGAGGGTAATGCAACGTGGAGGAATCCTCTCTGCATGGTTTTCAGTGCTAAGCTTCTTTGAGATTCTGTTATAACTACAGAACGTTAAACTTGTCAGCAATATTTATCTGTTCCAGGACAGAACTTTGTTCATTAGCACTGAAACTTTCTTCATTTAAACAAACAAACACGCTTCTATCATCTCTTTTTGAAATCAAGATAGTAACCGGGGAGGAAGCAATTTAAAGGACTCTCACCCTAGAGCTTTGTGTTTGTGAACCTAGTGGGTTTACATTGGAAGCAATGCAATCAGCTGCCAGCATTATCACTGGGTGTACTGAATGACAAATGCAGGGCTGGCAAGAGTCAGCTTCAGATAGTGCGTGCTGGATTCTGAGTGGGAGATTTGCTCTCTTAGCAGTTTCATACTTCCAATTGCAACCATGTTATGCCTCACGTATACTGACATGAGATAAGACTTTCTTAATCTTTAGACCCTGGAATGTTATCTACATATTCTTTAGGAAAAAAAAGGCTACAAAATCCATAAAAAGCTTAGAGCTTTTTAACAGAATTTCATCCTACAAAACTGTGTTTCTCCTGGGACGAAGAGTGAACACGCCAAAGAAAAACTCTAATACTTTACAAGTGTCAGAATTTTTAGTTAGACCAAACAGTATTTCAGATTCATTAGTATCTTTTGGCTGAAGAATTCGCAGTTTCAAAACCTAATAACTCCTAATACACATCAGATACTGTGCATGTCCTCCTAAAACTCAGCACTCAAGCTGAGCTCTTTGGCTATAAACTGTCTTGTTTGGAGGCTGTGATTCTGTAAATGAATCCCACAGTATTAAAAACCTTTTTCATCAAGTCTAATTGTTAACACCCTGTTTCTTTTCATGCTAACAGATCTAGCACAGTAGTTTCCAAACTACATGCATTGCTTGAGATCTTGTCCTTAAAGAGCTTGTAAAAGTTGGCAGATTCCTTAAATACAGAACAGGGTTGCTGCCTTGCAAGATAGAGAGACTGAAGCACATCAACTGAAAAACATGTTGTTTAACAGGAGCATTTTGAGAACTGGGCCCAGTTAGGTGCATGGCTTCTGGCTACAGTTGAGCCTTGTGGTCCCTTGCCATGCAAGCAAAGACAACAGTCCATTCACACCCTGCTGCTGTAGCTGCAGTCCACTGGAAGGGAAAAAGTGCTGCTGTAGTGGTAAGAGCCTGGATGTGACTGTCACTTCACTTGGAAGATGATTCAACATATCCAGCCTTCCAAAGCACCTGTATAATGCTTTTGTTAAAGATGACCTTGAGCTTTTACCTGCTTCTGCTGCTCAGCCATGGTGGAATATCCGGGGTCTCTTTTCATCTGAAATAAAAGGTGATCTAAGTAAGTGAACCTTGGGCAGATGGAGAGTGGAAGAATTGACTGCTGACAACAGCAAATGCTCTTAACTTTGAGCTCAGTTGCAGAACTGTAAAATTAATTTACTCTCTGTGCTTTATCCTGTCCTGTTCCCTCCTCCACAATGGCCATGGAGTAAAGCTGAGCTCTTAAGAAGAAAAATCCCCTTATTTTCTAAGGCATTGGTATTGTCTCAGAAGATTAACAGGGATGCGAGAGTAACAAAGGAAAATAGGAGAACAGCCAAAACCAAAGCTTTTGATTGTGGCACTGGTGTGTTGTGGCACAGCTGCCTCCTTTGATCTGGCCCAGGCACACATTGCACTCAGCAGGAACTCTGGCCCTTCACAGACTGCAAGCAAGTGATGATATGGGACATGCGCCCTTCCATAATGACAGCATGCTGTTAAACTAAGAATGAAAACAAATCTGACTATGACATTGTGAATTTGTGCCATGAAGAATTAACACAGTAGGGACCCACGTAGCCTTCACTCGTGTGGCAGACGAACGGTAAGTTACAGCTTAAGAACATGGTGAGAAAATCATCTTTGCTTCAAGCCCCACTAAGGTCAATTTGAAGGTTTTAAGTCCTAGATGAACAGCTGCCCACCCTGTAATAAATCTCCCTGCATTTGGCCCTGGCTTTACTGTTAGTTGCTGGTTTTGGGAATAAAAAAAGCAAACCAAATCCAAGGTTTAAGAAAGTGCTGGAGTTTCACTGCTGTCCACGGCCATGGAAAGTTTTCTGTGTTTCAGGGCGTGCTGTGGCTGTCCTAGGGATTAGTGCGTGGTTGTTTTTATATTGCTGCACTCTTACCATAGATGATAATTAGCAAGAGCTTACAAAACATTCCTTAAGGCTTTCTTGGTTTCACACAGTCTTTAAGAACAAACACATGAATTCTAATAATATGAAGGCCAGATTACTGAGGATTTAATCCATTTTGCTTCTCATACTTGGAAGAATATTCAAGCACAGGCATACTATGTTACCTAAGGTAACAAAGAAAGGCATAAAGAAGGTAGAAAGGCACCTGTCAAAGGTACAAAGAAAAACAGCTGGAAAATTATTAATTAGAAAGATGATATTCTGTTACCTTTACAATGGTATCAAGCCTCTTGGGAGTACTCCACTTGCAGCGTTTCAGAAAGGAGGAATACACTGCCAAAAACAAGTCCCCATATTAGCGAAGAGGTTATCCTTCAGCTTTGAAAGGACAGCTTTCTGTGTACATTCTTACAAACACATCTCTGTTTATTTACAGCTATTTCCAGCTCTGTTTCCCTATGTTATATGTTAGTAAGCAGGCCAAGGGGCACGAGACAGAAAAACTGGACTTCTTCCTGCTTGGGTTTCTGCTTACTCATGGGCAGAAAAGAACACGGCCAGTCTACCAAACCACAGTGGAAGAAACTGATGTTAAAACAGTTCAGACAAGAAAAAAAAAATCAGGCAAAAAGTGATTTGAAACTTGAAACCATGAACCCAAACTCCCAACCCCCTATTTCGACACAGGGTTGTACACTTCTGCGGCAAATTCTAACTTTTAGTAATAGCCTTAAAAAAAAATAAACAACTTCACTCTGTCTCCCTTGGCCAAAAAAAAAAAGTCAGTCTGAGAGGTGCCCTAAGGCGCTATTGCTTAAAATAAGAACGTGTTAAGAGTCATGGTGTCCTACAATTTCTTATCTTTCGTCCCATCTAGAGCTCCTCATTATCAGACTTTGTGAGCTACTAGAGCCAGTCTATGAGATCTGTATGGGTTTTTTTTCCTCTGATATACCATTTGCCAACCACAACCTTATTGAAAAAACTTTAGTTGGACTCTATCATATCTGATAAAGAATACCTGTAAGAGCACTCACAAATAACCTGCTGGCCTAAATAGAACAGCAGAAATAACTTTCAACAGGACAAACAGATCTTATCTTCATTTGCAAAAGACCTTTTGATCATAACTATGTATTTTATATTAGGTAGCACACACTATATGCCCACCTTGTCACATAGAGATCTGGTCAGTGCAGGTGTGCCCACTGTCCCCAAGGAAATACCACCAATGCCTGAAATATGCCAAGCTTAAATAATCCATTCCTTTTTGAAGCTTTGCTCCATTCCAGCTTTCTTAGCAGGTTGTTCAGAGTGTTAAAAGTTGAGTTTTTAGTATTTGCAAAGAGGGAGATTCCTCAGCTTCTCTGGGAAGTCTGTTCAAATATTTGACTGTCTTCACTGTAAATTCACACCTTACCACCTACTATTTCATTGGAATTTCCCTTGTTATAACTCATATCCCCTGCTCTACTGCTGTGTACCTCCCTGTCTTCTCTACAACCACCATTCCTCTATACAGCACTACTGAGTCAAACCCTGCTAAATCTTTTCAAGTCAGGAGCCAGACAGCAGTACAGAGTAGATAGTGTGGCTCTGCTTTCAGTTTTTAGGAGGAGAAGGCTTGGTTGAGCCTCATATTCTATGAGTTTGGGTAAGGGTTAAAATCATAATTACATTTCTAGTAGTACTTTTAAAATAATCAAACTCCAGTAGAAATCTTGCATGGCCAAAGACTTGTAGTTCAAAGCAGTACTGCTGTGTCTGCTTACCCTCCTCTCCCCAGAATCTCAGTACACTACTACATTTACAGGATGACATGTTACATTAAAATAAGATAAAGTTTGATGGATTAGGTTTTCCCTAACATCTCATAACCTACTTTTTTTGTTGTTGGATAATGCCTCTTCTGATTCAGAATACACCAAATACATTAAAAAAAAGCGTAACCATGGCTGTTTCAGTCAACAAAAAAGGCATTCAGCTGCTTGGCACTGATCTCATGTTGGCATATTATACAGCCCTGGATCAACCATTGAAGCTTTCAGCTGCCTGCAGCCATTTCCAAATATTAGCTAGAACTGGTGCTGTTTAAAAAAAAATAGTTCCTTCTCAGTTATTTCAAATTAGTTTACACAAAATTTGATCCAAACCAAATTCTCAATCATGAAGTAATTGTCTTTCCAACCAGTCTCTTGATGTTAAAGGGGAAATATACATTAGTCAATAAAGAACTGTAATGCCCTTTTAAAATTATTATTATTTTCATGGGTGTCATCATTTATTAAACATGATTTAATTAAGTCTAAGATTTGATTTCACTGAATTTTCCACTTCAGGTATCAGAAAAGGCTAGTTTGCCTATGTGTGCTCAACGTAATCTGAAATGTAAAGATGTGCCATATTTTCCATGTTTGTTTTAACATTTACATTATTATTTACACCCTATCTCTGCTGTCCCCTTATACTTCTGTCCTGAGCAGAGGCTGCACAAGTGCCCCCTTCTCTCTGCACTGTACCCAGGGCTGTATCGCACTGTATCCCCCTCTGACACTGGCCAGACAGTCCTGCTGCCGGCAGGTGCGGCTGAGCACTGGCTGCCTGCCCCAGCTGCTTGGTATTCCTTTTCCCTCCTGCTTCAGCCTTCTGTTGTAGATCCTACTTCACTGGATTCAACCTCTACGGTACACAGACAGTGGAAAACAACCATGACTGAGAGAAAAAGGCTATGACTGTCCATGAAAGTATAGAACATATAGAAAGGAAAATGTAAGGACAACTTACCTGTCACCCAAAAAGTTGCATATCAGCCCCACTATGTGGACAGACACAGGACTAGATGTCGTGTTTGGAGGATATCCTGCTGTGCCAAGCACTGAACAGATCTGATGGCAATTCCCAGAAACGCCTGCAATCGTACCTTAAACAGACACCTGACCTTGCCGTTTACAAACTTGCTATCTTTTCAAGCTATTGCACCCCTGAACTCTGGCTGCTCACTCTTTGCTCACCTCCTGCTGGTGGTAGCCTAGGAGAAGTCCTTTGTCTCTATTCAGAGCCCAGAGTTTAGCTCCTCACCTTTTGCTACTGCAGTGGAAACTATGAGGGTTTAGCTAAAGGGGATGGGGGTGTGTTTCTAAGCAGGAGCTGGCTGTCCCCTCCCAGATAAGTCATGTGAAGCCAGTGCCATGTCACTATTAGTCCTGGCAGTATTTCCTGGGCATATGAGCATGCTGTCACTCAGTTAAGCATCTGAAATACATCTCTGAAGGTAAGAGTTTTTCATCAAGAGTTAACAAGCCACACATGCCTTAAGGATAACTAGTTTTTATAATGAACTAACTCATGTTTCGGGCACAAAATAGCCAGTGTCAGTGCAACCAGATGTGTCAAAGGTGCATTTGTTAAAAGCAGTAAGGGCTACTGTGGAATTTGGCAAATAAATCTGCAGTCCAGTTTTCATTGTGTTGCACTAAATCTATAAATTACACCAACGCTGTTGCTACATAATGTACTCCACCAGTTAGAGATTGGTTCCTTCTGAAAGGACAAGATGGAAATATGTTAGCATGTGCTTGGGCTCAGTTGTCTTTAAAAGTGATGATGTTTACAGATCACAGAGCCTGCAATTATGGTATTGCAGAAAGCAAGATGTAATTTGCAGTAGCATTGGTCTTTATTATGCAAATGTGGCCCCAATCTATGTTACTCGCCTAATATACAGCGCCCTATTATGAATTAAGATCTGAGAATTGAGGGTGTTACTCACCATAGCTTTCCAGATTCGTTTTTCCACACAGAAAAACAAAGAATATCACCTCTGCCTCACAGTTAGCCTTCACAGATGAAGCAACACATGCTTTTGTTTGGCAAGCAACACTTCAAGCTAGCAGCAGCCAGAGCTGCTGAGAGATAGTCAAGCATGGGTAATGGTGGAGCATCACTGTCTGTGCCTGGCTTCTTGTACCTACCACTACATCTGTATTTTTATCAATTAACTTTTTTTCCTGGAATGGCAGTATTCCCAGAACTCCCCTCCCAACCTCATGCTGTTTGTTCTCTTAGTGCAGAAAACATTTGTTGTTGCTTCATTTCAGGTTTAAGACTGTGTTATTGTTTTCATGGACACCTTCTTTTGACTAATCCTAGCTGATCCCTAGTGGGGAAACAATTTGTAATCCTTAGCTGTTGCTACTAATTGTTATTTATCATAGACAGCAGACTCAACAGGGGTGAATGTGATGCCTTCAACCTATTTGCACACATGCAGATGAGGAAGTAGAAATCGGCATTTGAAGAGAGGAGTGCCATGTGAATGCTGTCCTGAGACAATCCATATTTGGGCTTGAGCTTGCACTGGGAGAATTGTTCATGTAGTAGCCAAAAGTAGGTGATAAACTAGTGAATCTCACAGACCTGCATTTTTTTTTAACTGTTGTTCATGGATTATGACATGGATTATAGTGCAATCTTTGCTGAGGCAAGCGTCTCTTCTCAACAAAAAGATAAAATAACTTCTCTTTGTTTACTCTCCACAGTTTTTGGAATAGCCACTGTTTGTTTTGCTGTTCAGAGAAACAAACAAACAAACAAAACCCCAAGCCCAAACCACATTAGAAAGAGAAAAACTCGTGAATTATCTTCCAGGATTGTATAAGACCATGCTGACAGCTCCTCTGACATTGAAGAGAAAGCTGAACTTAGTGCGCCTCACCTATCATAAATTCCCTGCGTTCTGAACTATAATTCTAACCACCTGCTAGGGACCACGTGGGCCACTCCCTAGTCCTGCAATGGTGTGCTTTGGAAGCATCTGTGGAGCAACCAAAGGGTTAGGAAAACAGAAATGATGGCATTGCCATTACAGTTCAAACACATTCAGCAGTAGTAGCACCTTTTAACTCTTGATTCATGTTTTAAGCTTTCCATAAATAAGTTTCCTACCATTTGTGGTGCCACTGCTAAGCTGTAAAGGAAATATACAACCATTTCAACAGGGCATGATCCAGGACATGCAGCTCAAGGTCACTAATGTCAAGTGCTGAGGTAAAGGTCTGCATATGATGTAGATCTACACACAAACTGTTCTGTTACTGTGGTCTTAACAGAGCCAGGTAGGTGGGGTGAGGACTCTTCAAAAACCTGCTTGGGAGTGATGGGCCTGGAAGCAAGTTTGTAACTTCCAAATACAAGAGCTATGGGACTTTTAAAAGAAGAGTAATGTACCTTTTCTAGCAATTCTTTTTATTATCCATGACAAAAATGTCCCTCACCAGCTTTCTTGTAGGCCCCTTTAAGTACTGAAAGGCTGCTATTAGGTGTTCCTGGACCTTCCTCTTCTCCAGGCTGAATAACCCCAACTCTCTCAGCCTGTCCTCGTAGCAGAGGTGCTCCAGCCTGCTGGTCATCTTTGTAGCCTTCTTTGGACCCCTTCCAACAGTTCTGTGTCTTTCTTATGTTGGGGATTCCAGATCTGGACACAATACTTCCAGGTGGGTTCTCACAAGAGTGGAGTACAGGTATTTCCTGGAATAGGTTTATTATTAGAGTTGCAATGCACACATATTTTTTGTGTCCTGACAATATTCATTGTCCCTTTTCCCCTGGGATTCAACATACCTTCAAGTGCTGGGTTTATGAGCAAAAAAAATTGATATATGTATTTTACTCTGAACTCTTCAGGAAAAAAATACTCTAACTTGATATTTACAGAGTGCTGTAATCCAACCTCCTGTACTTGCCATCTAACAGTTTAGGGGTTTTTTTGCACAAAGTCCTAAACTCAAGAGACCATGGGAAGAAAGGTAATTACTTTCTGCCAATCTAGCATAATATATAAAATACGTAATGCAACAGACTGCAGAGCTGAGAAGATAATATGGTCACCAGGTTGGAAGAGACCCACCTGATCACTGAGTCCATCCATTCCCATCAATCACTAAACCATGCCCCTCAGCACCTCATCCACCCATGCCTTAAACACCTCCAGGGAAGGTGACTCAACCACCTCCCTGGGCAGCCTGTTCCAGTGTCCAATGACTCTTTCTGTGAAAAAATTTTGCCTNATCCCTAGTGGGGAAACAATTTGTAATCCTTAGCTGTTGCTACTAATTGTTATTTATCATAGACAGCAGACTCAACAGGGGTGAATGTGATGCCTTCAACCTATTTGCACACATGCAGATGAGGAAGTAGAAATCGGCATTTGAAGAGAGGAGTGCCATGTGAATGCTGTCCTGAGACAATCCATATTTGGGCTTGAGCTTGCACTGGGAGAATTGTTCATGTAGTAGCCAAAAGTAGGTGATAAACTAGTGAATCTCACAGACCTGCATTTTTTTTTAACTGTTGTTCATGGATTATGACATGGATTATAGTGCAATCTTTGCTGAGGCAAGCGTCTCTTCTCAACAAAAAGATAAAATAACTTCTCTTTGTTTACTCTCCACAGTTTTTGGAATAGCCACTGTTTGTTTTGCTGTTCAGAAAAACAAACAAACAAACAAAACCCCAAGCCCAAACCACATTAGAAAAACTCGTGAATTATCTTTCAGGATTGTATAAGACCGTGCTGACAGCTCCTCTGACATTGAAGAGAAAGCTGAACTTAATGCGCCTCACCTATCATAAATTCCCTGCGTTCTGAACTATAATTCTAACCACCTGCTAGGGACCACGTGGGCCACTCCCTAGTCCTGCAGTGGTGTGCTTTGGAAGCATCTGTGGAGCAACCAAAGGGTTAGGAAAACAGAAATGATGGCATTGCCATTACAGTTCAAACATGTTCAGCAGTAGCAGCACCTTTTAACTCTTGATTAATGTTTTAAGCTTTCCATAAATAAGTTTCCTACCATTTGTGGTGCCACTGCTAAGCTGTAAAGGAAATATACAACCATTTCAACAGGGCATGATCCAGGACATGCAGCTCAAGGTCACTAATGTTAAGCGCTGAGGTAAAGGTCTGCATATGATGTAGATCTACACACAAACTGTTCTGTTACTGTGGTCTTAACAGATCCAGGTAGGTGGGGTGAGGACTCTTCAAAAACCTGCTTGGGAGTGATGGGCCTGGAAGCAAGTTTGTAACTTCCAAATACAAGAGCTATGGGACTTTTAAAAGAAGAGTAATGTACCTTTTCTAGCAATTCTTTTTATTATCCATGACAAAAATGTCCCTCACCAGCTTTCTTGTAGGCCCCTTTAAGTACTGAAAGGCTGCTATTAGGTGTTCCTGGACCTTCCTCTTCTCCAGGCTGAATAACCCCAACTCTCTCAGCCTGTCCTCGTAGCAGAGGTGCTCCAGCCTGCTGGTCATCTTTGTAGCCTTCTTTGGACCCCTTCCAACAGTTCTGTGTCTTTCTTATGTTGGGGATTCCAGATCTGGACACAATACTTCCAGGTGGGTTCTCACAAGAGTGGAGTACAGGTATTTCCTGGAATAGGTTTATTATTAGAGTTGCAATGCACACATATTTTTTGTGTCCTGACAATATTCATTGTCCCTTTTCCCCTGGGATTCAACATACCTTCAAGTGCTGGGTTTATGAGCAAAAAAAATTGATATATGTATTTTACTCTGAACTCTTCAGGAAAAAAATACTCTAACTTGATATTTACAGAGTGCTGTAATCCAACCTCCTGTACTTGCCATCTAACAGTTTAGGGGTTTTTTTGCACAAAGTCCTAAACTCAAGAGACCATGGGAAGAAAGGTAATTACTTTCTGCCAATCTAGCATAATATATAAAATACGTAATGCAACAGACTGCAGAGCTGAGAAGATAATGTGGTAACTGCCTATTATCATAGAATCATCAGGTTGGAAGAGACCCACCTGATCATGGAGTCCAACCATTCCTATCAATCATTAAACCATGCCCCTCAGCACCTCATCCACCAGTGCCTTAAACACCTCCAGGGAAGGTGAATCAACCATCTCCCTGGGCAGCCTGTTCCAGCGTCCAATGACTCTTTCTGTGAAAAACTTTTGCCTGATATTCAGCCTAAACCTCCCCTGGTGGAGCTTGAGGCCATTCCNGCTAAACACCCCCAGCTCTCTCATCCGTTCCTCATAAGGCCCCTTCACCAGCTTTGTTGCTCTTCTCTGGACTCGCTCCAGAGCCTCAACATCCTTCTCATGGTGAGGGGCTATCTGTGAAGATAAACTTTGAATCAAAATATGGTTCCATAATAGGATGTCACAAGATGCTTCCAGCAACAATGTCACTTGATAGAGAGTGAAAACCTCTGAAAACCTCTCATTTTCTAGAAGCTACCCCTCTGCTGAGCTACGGACATTAAACCTGAGACATGTAACTGTCTAAAGCGTGAAAGATACCAAGATTTGTTTTTCCAGACGTACCAACAAAATGATAGGCAAGTAGTGGAGATTCACCAAGGGAAAAGGCTCCTGAATAGCAGGCAGGTAACAATTCTGCAGCAGTTACCAGGACTGCAGCATTTTAAAAGAGATTCAACTCTGTCCAGAAGACTGTCAGTCTCAAAGACAGGAAATACTACCCAAGCTTAATTATTAGTAGAAAGGCTGATAGTTTAAAACACAGGAAGCGCTACCTCAGCCTAATTATTAGTAGACGAGCTCTCAAATAAATCGTTTATCTGCTGTCAGCGCCAGGCAGCAAGGCCAGTGTCAGTGACTGCGTTACACAAGACGTTACATCACGCTGCTTTCCTGGATACAAACTTCTGTTGCTAATGTCATTGAAACAGGAATGTTTGGAGTCGATGATCCAAGAGGTCTTTTCCAACCTGGTAATTCTACTCCAGAAGACTCGATTCTATTCTAAATGGCGCTCCTGGAGCTGGAGAAGCCAGCCTAGAAGCTCTCACACACGGTAGGTGCTTGAACAACGGACACAGATGCTGTCTGCAGGATGAGGGAGAACTTCCTCAAGTCGTGGGCTCACCGCACACCAACAGGGACAAGCAACATGGATCAGGGCAGCGGCTTCGCCCTCGCAGGCTGGCAACGCACCTCCCTCCGCGCCCATGGCGGCGTCTCCTTAGGCCGAGGAGAGCACGCGGCTCCCTCACCGCCTCCCCCCCGTGGGCTTTGGACTCGCCCGCCGCCTCCCGAGCGGTTGCTCGGGAGG
>WAAB01013868.1:299961-370307 GCA_013389865.1 Piaya cayana
GGTGGAGCGAGCGGTCACGAGGCCTGCGGCGGCAGCACCTCCTCCCTTTCCCCTCCGCGTGAGCGCGCGCGGCTCCCGCCGCCCGTCAGTCTCGCGAGAGCCACCACCCGGAAGCCCCGCCCCTCCCTGGTGGGCAGCATCGCGCCTGCGCCGAGAGCCCGGCCGCGGCTTCCGGGCAGGTACGGGGGGGGGNGGGGCTGGGAATATGTGGGGGAATGTGGGGGCTGGGAATGGGAGGGGAAGCGTGAGAGTGAAGGGGATAATGTGAGGGGAGCATGAGGTGAGGGGGACACAGGGAATTTGGGGGGATAAGTTGGGATGCGTTGCAGGAGGAGTGAGAAGGGGGCGGCTCCGGGGGTTGTGAAGTAAGGTGAGGAGGTGACCCCATTGGCTGTGAGGTAAAGGGGGNGGGCGATGGGGAAGGCGATGGGGAACGTGAGGGCTGGAGAGCCAGGAGGGGCGGCCCCGGCTGGGAGGTGAGGGGGTGGTGGGGCTGGGAATGAGGAGGGGGGGATANTATATAAGGTGAAGGGGATCGCCCCAGCCGCCTTAAACTAATAGGGGAGGCGCCCAGGGGCCTTGAGGTGACAGAGTAAGGGGTTAGGGGTCCCCTCACGCTGCCCCACCCGGCTGAGCCCACGGGTAGCCCCGGTAACGGGGCCCCTGTCCCAGCCCTAGTTGGAGTGCCTGAGCTCCCCTTGCAGAAACCTGGGGTGTTTTTGCCCGTGTTAGTGCAGGAAATGGTAAACAGGCGGTGTTTTGTCCTCGGTGCAGCACTGCTGGAGCTGCTCTTAGCTTTAAGTTGGGATGCGTTACCTCAGTGTTTCCTCGGTTACGTCAGAGGAGCTCGTGTATATAAATGCAGTCTGTAAAGCCTTCTGCTGCTGTTCCTAACACATATTGCAGTAGCTGAACACTATGTGAGGATCCCCAGCTCGACTGTCTCATGCCCAAAGTTTCAGAGCTTATGCCAGGAGAAGAAGAAAGACAGGGAGAATGATTCTTGATAAATAACTGGACTGTTAATTGTGCATCCACTCTTGTAACCTGAACAGATGCTCTAGATTTTCTTGTTTAGGTGCTTACAGGAAGTTATAAAAGCAATAAAAAACTTGATGTAAGCTTTAAATGGGCCATTTGAAGCTGAATATGGAAGTGCGACTGACTGTGCCAGAGCGTTCAGTCTTTTATGTAGAACTTTCCTCATATAAAGCATAATTTATTTATCTGTTTAATGCAGCGCACTGATAAGATCGCACAGTTTGCAATTCTACACTGTCATCTGAATTCAGCATCAGCTGTGTTTGCTCTGGTCCCTGCAAGATGCCAGCAGCCCTTGCAGAGAACAGCCAGGTTATCTGTGAAGTATGGGCAAACAACCTGGAAGAAGAGATGAGGAAAATTCGGGAGATTGTTCTGAGTTATAGCTACATTGCAATGGTAAATACTTTATTCTTGACCTAATTGCCTAAGTCAAGGGATATTTTTGGGTAGGGGAATAAGGTCTTTTAAGGTCTGTTTTGATTGGCAGGAGTTGTCATTAATGTGGGCGTTGGCCGCTCCTCAAAAACAGTGAAGGTTATCACTGTCTGGACAATCAAGTGAAGTTGGTCATAGTGGTAAATTTTACTTGTATTTAGACCATGAAAGAACACTGAATAAATTAAAAAAAAAGTCCATTTAGTAGATTTAGGGAAAATGAGAGTCCTTCGCAAGAGAGATGTTTGGATTATACAAGAGTACATACTGGATGACTTCATAAAATTTTTGTTTTGGAATAAGACAACACTGCAAGAAGAGGTGTTTGTAATAAATGAATCACTGCAACAGTTAACAAATTGTATAGGGCTTTTAAAATGTCTGACTTGAGGAAGTTTAAAAATCTCTGAATATGGAAAAGGAGAAAATATAAGTGATTTTTACAGAATTCACAGAATGCAATGCTGAGACCTTTCAAGTGTGGAACTGAATAGGTTCCTAGTAGAGTAATAATATTGACTGTTAGTAGAGTAATTGGTGAAATATGATGTTCCCTTCTCTCCTAGGACACAGAGTTTCCTGGAGTTGTTGTAAGGCCAATTGGTGAATTCCGCAGTTCCATAGATTATCAGTATCAGCTCCTACGGTGTAATGTTGACCTTCTGAAAATTATCCAGCTGGGTCTGACTTTCACAAATGAGAAAGGAGAATATCCTTCTGGTATCAACACGTGGCAGTTTAACTTCAAATTCAACCTTACGTGAGTTTCTTGACTAGACAATAATTGCTTGTTCTCTTCTGTTGAAGTGGTGCTTTCCTTTGTCAAATGCATGTGTCTGTGTGTTCATTGTTGGTGGCAGGTTCTGAGCAATAAAAATTAAGATTCTAACGTAGATGATGTTGGAACCTATTTTGGTGTGACAGGGGTTTGCCCTGTTTCTGGCAGGCAACCCATACTAAAATCCTGTCCTTAATGGCCTTTCTGGGATAAACAGCCTAATTAGATGTGCCTTAAACTTTTTTTTTTACAGTCTTAAACTTTATATATTATATATAAACATATATAAAAATCCACCTCTCTGCCTCTTTACAGATCTATGCTAAAATATGAACTGGAATGTAAAAAAAAATGTTGTCACTGTTACACCTGTTCAGGAGAATGAATCTTGTTAAATGGAGTGTGGCAGTTGTTCTTGTCTTCTTCATACCGCAAAGACCAGGGTTGCAGTAGAAACAAATTTTGTTATCCCTTCCCTGTAATTGTACAGACAAACCCTGAGTAATTAGCACTAGAGCTGCCTGGAAACAGAGAGAGGGTTTATCTGGCACACCCGCAAATTTATAGGAAATCAATCAGTATTTCTGTGGAACTGTCATTGCAAAACATCACAATAATTCATAGCTGGTACGTACAGATCGTACATTCTTGAACTCAGAAATTGCAGTATTTACTTCTGTAACTTTGTGAGCGTCTTAAAAATATTGAAATTGGGGTGAAGTGATTTTCATGGTGCAATCACTTCATTTTACTCAGTTATATTTGGTGTGAATTTTGCTGTGTATTCATGTCTTTCCCTTCCTCTTCCCTCAAATAAAAGAAACTACTATAGGAGTCAGGTTTCTGCTCTGCTCTACACCAGGAATGTCATCACTTATCCCTGTCCTCCTTCCTTAGTTGAGTATTATGTAATTTTGTTATATCAAGAGATGAATTTGGAAGTGGTAATACGGTAGCACGTGCTGTGAATTGAGAAAAGAAAAACAAAGACAGGAATGATGCTTAGTGTTTTAGAGCTGTATGTCTGCCAGTTTAGGAGAACTCCATTTTCTCAGTGCTCTCATCAGTGGTGCTGCCATTTACCTTGCAGAAGCAACATTTTTCAAAACGTCATTCAGTTCTATGGAAGTGGATTCTTTGGAATTTGCACTAACAGCAGAATAATGAACTAGTTGCAATTGCAGAACGGTTTGTTATGGATGTAGGAGGCAGCAGTATTGGTATAAAAACTGATCAATTTAAATTTTTTACAGAGCCATGTTTAACGCAGGGAGAGCCTTACTGGTCACTTCAATTTTTTAAATCCAGCGTGTGGAGAATTTTTCTAAAATGAGCCTACTTCTACTTATTGGTACCTTGAGTGCAAAGCTGCTTTTCTTCCTCAGGGAGGACATGTACTCTCAGGATTCCATAGACCTCCTTGCCAGCTCTGGGCTGCAGTTCCAGAAGCACGAAGAAGAAGGGATCGATGCCCTGCACTTTGCGGAGTTGCTTATGACATCTGGGGTCGTCCTTAGTGACAGTGTGAAATGGCTCTCCTTCCACAGGTAGGTCTGGGGTGGCCACTGCCATCAAGTTGGAAACCTTTTTGACTGAAACACTGCTGCTTTTGTCCATGGAGACTGACACATTTTAAATATGAGAATTGGCAGCTCTCACTGTTCTGCATGAGGATTGTGGAGGCAACCAGGGAGTGCTCAAAGGCCCTACACTGACACAGGTGCTCAGGATGAATTCTGGTTCTGATTCTGATTCAGAAGAGTTCTAAAAATGTCAGAAAGCGTTAAGGTTTGAAAGCTACAGCATATAAAGCTCTCATGAAAAAACAAGATATTGGTACTGACAGTACAGATCTGCTTATCTAGTTTCTGTATTGTTTTGTTTTCAGTGGTTATGACTTTGGTTACATGGTGAAGCTGTTGACAGATTCCAGGTTACCAGAAGAGGAACATGAATTCTTCCATATCTTGAACCTTTTCTTCCCATCTATTTATGATGTAAAGTATTTAATGAAGAGCTGCAAAAACCTCAAGGTATGTGTCTCTCCCCAGGACGCAAATGATGGATGAACATCAATACTGTAAATTACAGCAAGCCAAGTGACAGAGCTGCTACATTTATTAAGTCTTAAAACTGGAACATGTGTAAAATATAGGTTCACTTAAACACCTGTGACTGAATTTGTATCCTATCTAATCTGCCTCGTCAGTTTTAGATTTATTGATAGGCATACTATATAGGGGACATTCCCATAGCCTTGCAGTTGGTATGTCGGTAATTTCAGAGGCTAATTCAACATGCTTATCTTGCCTGTGCAAGGTGCAGTATTTCTTCTTACACGAACTACTACATGACTTGATTAACTGGTAGACAGAGGGTTGAAAGTAGGTTTAAAGTAGCCAGTATTTGCCCTCCTGTTTTGGAGAAGTGTGGTAATTTTGGTAAGAGATGGATCTTCCAATGTAAAATCTGTTTGGTCTCCATTGCAGGGTGGCCTTCAAGAAGTGGCAGATCAGCTGGATTTGCAGCGAATTGGAAGACAACACCAGGCAGGATCTGACTCTCTTCTCACGGGCATGGCATTCTTCAGAATGAAAGAGGTAGTGCACTATTACTCTTTATGGTTCTTTCTTCGGTTCTTATCCATAANTGGATGATCTGTAAGGTCTCCAACCTAAACCATTCTATGACTGGATGAATTAACATTAGCAGCTTTCTGATTGAGAGGCACAATTAAACAATACTTGCTTCCTTCCCTTTTTTTTTGATCTGCAGTTGTTCTTTGAGGATACAATTGACGATGCAAAGTATTGTGGGCGGCTGTATGGTCTTGGCACAGGAGTGGCTCAGAAACAAAATGAAGATGTGGACTCAGCCCAAGAGAAAATGAGTATTTTGGCGATTATCAACAACATGCAGCCTTGATAAGCGATACCCCTCAGCAGAACACGGTTACCATATTGGCAGCTGCTATCCACAACCATTTTCCCTAATAGTGTCTCAAACAAAAGGCATCTGCAATATACTTGGAGGAGGCCTGCAGTTTTGCTGAAAAACTGCATCTTCATTTGAAAGCCAGAAGAAGAGAGTTGACTGAATTCCTAATGCCAGCATCTGTGATTTGCCATCTTTTTAATACCCACGGCAAAAGACAGAACCTCCTGCATATACCTCTTTTTTCCCCCTCTTTATACTGTATAGAGTCTGCAAGGAAGACTTAATGGTAGACTAACTGTTCAGGATCTGGAGCTAAGGATGTGGAGATCCAGTGAAACCGGACACAGACATGCGCACAAATTTGCGAATTGTGCTTTATAAAGCTTATTTTAAAACTTCTGCATGTTGTGAGGGTGACTGCTTCACCTCATATTTTGCTTCTTTTATCTGTGTAGTCTGTGGAAATTGTTCCCTTTGATCACTGCAGAGGTTTGGAAATGGATGACATTAAAAATTATCCTTGCAGCTAAAAATATTCAGAGATTTGCTTTACCAACAGTGGGAATGGATATTACTGGAGCTGATTTGATAGCTCTCCATAATTTCTGTTTGTGATACAGGTTTGAACCCTACTGAGCCTCAGCTTAATTCTTATAGATATTAATAAACTGTTCTGGAGATAGATTAGGAAAGCCTAAAAGTTCACCTTTGCTTGAGGACCTTCTCACAAGAGATTGGACCAATACTGACTCAAGTCTTCAGCTTAACCTACAAATTTTATTCTTCCCTTTGCCACTCAGGTAGTTTAGCAGATGGTAAATGTTTGTTCTTCCTCTTCTCCACCCCCTTTTCCAGCCTCATTTTACATTTTATGGTTCACAGACAACACAGTTCTATTTCTCTTCATTTTAAACTTAGGGTTAGTTAAGAGGATGGAAGAACAACTTGGGGATTCTAACTTTTTAAAACATGAGCTATTCTATAGTAGCTTTTTTTTATTCAACAGCTCAGTAATGACATTTCTTAAAAACACATTTAAACTACAACACTTTTTCACATGGCAAACTTAGAATTTTAAGACTTTGTCTTTCATTTTAAGCAAACTTAATCTATGATTAGGAGTTGAGGTTTAGAGCTGGTATTTAAAATGATTGTAAATACTACTTGTTTCTAATTTTTATAAAATAAATTTTTTTAAACCAGCCCTTGTTTTGGATTTTTCATCAAGCACTAAAAGCAATGAATCTGCTTTGCTTATCTGTCCTGTGTGAAGTTTCCTTTTTCATCTAAGGGCAGAAGGGCTGTTTGGTAGAGGACTGGCTCCCTCTCCTGGTTTTCCAATTCTATGTACAGAATTCAGCACGTGCCAGTTAGTGGCAACAGCTGACCAGGTTAACACATCTACAGAAGGACCTTTCTTTAGCAGAACCCCTGGCTTTCACCTGCTGCTCTTCAAGTTGTTCTGATGCTCTGCTCTCCTTGGAGCAGGGAATGTGTCAGTATAAAATCTGCATTTTGGCTGGAATAATCAGGGACAGCTCTTGATCTAAAAAAATACATCCCTCCCTTATTCTTAAACAATATTATACTTACTAGTGTTCTAAATTCATTGCCTCCTTCCCCCACTATGATCTCTGCTGCAGCATGTAAAGACTTGAATTTACTAGGGTAGCTGCGATATTCACCAAGACTCTTGCAGCCATATTCTTTTCTTAGGAAGAGTTAAGTTTTTCTGTCAAGACAGGGAAAGCTTTCAGGTAATCTCTACACCTGGTCAAAAGCTTTCATGTTTAAGACTCTGGAATCTAGGATTGGTTTTGGCAGTCCTAGAAGAGCAGCTTTTCTAGAGGACTTCATAGTTCCTCACATTTACTATCATTGTTCAGCCATGGATTTTGCCAAGAGCAGAGACTCACTTTTCTTGACCTGGAGAAATCTATTGCTAATTATGCAAATTGAATATAAAAGCTCTTGCCCTCCCTTTCATGTACTGGTGGCTTCACCATGCAAAGCTAAATGACAGCACGTGCTTGTCTCATCTACCAAGTTTAACTGATGTTAGTACCTTTAACAAAACCCAACCAAATATGCTTATTTACCCTTGATTGATACCGATTGCTACCCATGAAATTAAATGCCAATTCCAGGTGGCAGAAGACTTTATTTAAAGGAGGGAAGGTAGAAGCAGTGTGAGTTTAAGAACAATAGTGGCTTAAGGATCAGTCTACTTACAGAAACCATTGTTTTTCCTAAGGGCAGCTACTATTCCTCTTCTGCTGGTAAACAAATACAGCCTCTCACAAGTTTCTCTTACATGAGAATTTGAAGTTTTTACCAGCGTAACTTCCAACAAATAATAAAAAACCCTATACAAACGGTACTGCATACAGTTCAAGGCCACAACCTCCTGCTTTGCAATCTTCTAACACATCGCCTTTAGCGGCAGTGCTTGATGCCCAGAAGTGAGTTGTGTATAAACCTGGTATTTTGTAGTTTTATGCAGAACAGTGGCCTTCAGTAACCGTGGCCATTGAACCAAGCCTCCACTTGAAGAAAGAACAGCCTTGGTGTTAGGTAGCTGGGACACAGCTGAAATATCATGTCAAGAATCTCCTACCAGCCTTTTCATAAATATTAGAGCTACCATGCTTCCTAAGGATATCCAATGCCTGTTTGTGTAGTTCAGGAGGGCACTGGGATCCAATGTGAAGGAGTACAAGGCAGCACTCTAGCACATCGGGGAAGGGGAAGACCTGCAAAAAAGTAGAGCAATGTTAGGCAATGTCTACTCTTTCAGTTATAATTGTTCAACTACAACATATTCAGGCAGCCATCTCTAAAGATCTGGGTTTACAATATCTTTGGAGCAGTCATGAGTCAGATGAATTTTTTTCCTCTTCCAGTGCACTAGCTTATGTTTAACCCCATTTGACCCTCTTGCATAATTGCCATTAGCTGTACCTTTATCACAGACAAGAGAACACAGGCTAGGAAATATGGTTTTCAAGCACTTGATGTGTAGTTTGTACAGCTCCTAACCTATAAAGGGCATTTTATACCTTAAATTCCTGATTCTACTCTTTATCAAAACCATTTTTGCATACATAGTTGCAAGCAGCAAGGGATTACATCCAGAATGCATGGGAGAGATCCATACAGAACATCCCACTGAGTTCTCCCATGCTTTGCCTTCTCTCTCACACTGCAGAGAAAGTTATGCTTGAAACAAAGCTATCACCCTGATGCCATGTGTCAGTTCTCTAAAAATTACCACAGGATCCCCAAGAAAGTCACTGTCCTTTACTTTCTGTATAAGTGATTCTATGATGCTGCTTTTACAAAAAGGCTGTCTTTTTTTTCAGAACGACACTACCCCTTCTGAAAACTTACCTTTAAATTGTCTGGAAATTCTGCTAGTTTCTGCTTTGCTTTTAGAAGCTGCTGCGTTAGCTCTGGGAGTGTAATTGGTTCCTTTACTTCATGTTTACTGTCAAGAAAAGAGCAGATGTCATGAGTAACAGTTTTGCTTAAATGACTATACAGCCTCCACCCTGTGCAGAGAGGGAGCACAGCAGAGTTGGGCAATGTTGTTAGAAGCTCTCGCTCATTCTCACCTAAGTCCCAAACAATTGTTCAACAAAGAGACAGACCTCTTAGAATGTGCCTGTCCTTGTCATTATCCTCCCCTTTTCAAGCTGCTCTGTTTGTTTACTGTACCAACACACCCCCTCCATCAGAAGGTTATTCAGCTGTGTAAATTCATGCAATAGTTGTTCAGCCTCAGGGAAATGAAAGACTTGAGCTGTATTTTCAAGTGTCCCTGGCTGACAAGCTTGAGAATAGTAAGATTTGAGCTAACCAAGTAACTTGTTGCACAAACATACAAAATCCCTAATGCTTTTCAATCCATTCATTCATGTTCTGAAGCTTACCAATTCATCTGGGTGCCATCAGAGCATGGTTTGTCTGATTCAGTTTCTGAGCTCTGTTGCAGGTTGCTTTCCTGAGTGCTTCCATTTGTGTTTTCCTGGAGAAGGTTCCTCTGCTGCTGATGCTGGCGGATCATATCTGCTAAAATCTGCTGGACCTCGGCTATATCTCTCTGTGTGTTCTGTAAAGCAGCAATCTCTTCTGAAAGAAGCACTTCGCAGCCATTCAGTTTTGACTGCCTGTCTGCCAAATCAACTGAACTATTTTTTGAGTCACTTTCTTTCTCACGCCTAGGAACTTCAGTTGTACTGCAGAGGTTTTCATCCATCTCAACTGCAGTTTGCTCAGTAGTTTCTTCAGAGGAGGACTGACCTGAAATATCACTCTTCTCAAGAGCTGTCTGCCCACTGGGACACAGCACAGGATCCAAACCAGCCTTTTGTAAGGTGAGGGAGTCTTTAGGCAGGTTCCACCATAGGTCATACAGCAGCCCATAAGCCACAAAGGCCTCTAAACTTCTGCAAGCATCCATGCTCTGAGAATTTGTGATGTCCAGTTTGTGTCTCAGCTTATTGCAGCCTACAAATGAAAAAGTATTATGAATAGTTTATAGAGATTTCCAAAGAAAAAGACCAGATCTGGTAAATCAACGGCTATCCTGGAGACCCGAAGCAGATCTACTCGGATGCTGGCAGAGTGGTGCAGGAAGCAGAAAAGCAAATGCAGACATCTTTGGCACCTTTTCTAAACACAACACGCTGTTCTAGCTAGCATGAGACTGTGTTCTCATCATCCACAGCAAACTTCCTTAGTCACAAGCTGCATATCAAGATAATCACACAAACAAGCCACAAAATAAATGCACTGCATACTCTAGAGAGAATGAAGGGAAGGGCTGGTTAGAGAGATCTGTACATATTAGATTAACATAGCTTTCTATTGTCCCCTTCTCCCTTACAAATCAGAATTTGCTCAGTTTCCTGCAACACCCACACCAGCAGACACTGCTGAGCTGCTTTCCACAGTGAGCAATTCTGACTGCCCAGGGGCCTTTGCACTAGCCAAATTCCAGAGGTCTCCAGATATATGGGTACGTCTGGCTTCTTCCAAACATCGGTATGCCTGGTTATATTAATGGACACACAGCTATGCTTGCAAGGAAGATCCTCTACCTGTCAGCGCTGAGAGATATGCATGGAGAGACTTACCTTCAGGAAGGATGATGCTGCGAATCTCCTGCATCAGAAAGAAATTACCAGCATCGTAACTGCGAGTCACAGCTCCAAGAATACTTTTCACTGCCTCATCCCAATTAGCAGTCTGATAGCCCAGGGCTGCAAGGGTCAGGTCATGAGAGATATGGAAAAGCACCTACAGGAAACACCATGGGGCATGATTAATAGCTGTAGTGTGTACTATGAATTACTCACAGCTTATGACTGTTGTGGGAGAGCGCATAAACACACAACCAAAGGCAATTTTAATGACAGTGCAATTTCCATAGCTTACTTCATGCAGGAGACAGAGCATTTTTCCATTACTTATAACTGTAGAAGTCAGCAGCTGTGCTTGCATTTGTCCTATTAAACAGATGAGAAGTGGGAGCACACCAGAGGTCAGCGACCGATTGCAGTCAGACACGAGGGCTGCAGGAGCACCAGTCTATGACCAGACCCTCTGAACTCTGAGATATTTTAACAACCACCAGCCCCGCCTCTCCGAATATTTCAACGCAACACCCTGAATCACTGCTGAGACTACTCAGCTATGCCAATTGCTCCCAGGTAACACATCGCAGTGATAATGTTCATCATCAACACAGTGTGTGAGTTCTTACTCTGTGCAATAATGCAGAAACAAACTGGCGGCTACACAAGCCATTCCAGCTGCCTATCATCTACCTGTCCCAGACTATAACCCCATCCTGCAGTAGGATGGAGATACCAGGCCCCTGGGAATGGCTGGCACAGCAATATGGCTGCGCTCTACTATGTATACCACAGTAATGCTTGGTGTGTATGCACATCTAAATCCATTTACCTGCTTTAGGTGCGTGTTGCTGGTAGAAGGAGGATGCTCAATACTGCGCAGCTGCTCCTGTGCACATGTGGCTTGTTCAGGGGTGTCCACTCCCATTACACTCTGCCACACTTCTACCACCATGTCAAAAAATGAGGCCTTTCTGTTGAGCGCCCAGCTGTGATAACAGGGAGGCACAGGGCTCTTTCGGTCAGAGGGATTTCTTTCACTAAGGCACTTGCAAAGCAGTTCATTGAGGCAGAAAACAAGTCTTTGTCCCTTTAAAAAGGAAGAAAAAAAATAAAATAAAGAGCACTGAGCTGACGCTAAGAAACAATCCCTTACTGACCATGGTAGGCAGACATATCATAGCTACTAGCAGTTTCTTGGCAATAGACTGTTTCACAACTGTAGCTACCAAAGAACAATGCTGACAGGCTCAAGATTCTCAGGTCAGAAGGAAATGTCACAAACAGCCAACACAGCCTTCTGCAGCTCAGTCTGCACTGGACTGCCTCTAGCAGATGGACTTAAGCTCATTTGTTCCGTTAATGTAAACAGCAAAAACTTTCCTTCACTCCTTTCTTCTTATGAGTGACTGGTATTACATATGTAATACCCACCTCCACTTTTCTCAAGTACCTCTCACATAACCAATGAGCTTTGAGCAGATGTGCCTCCCCCATCATGGGCCCTTCACCTTTGCACAGGCACATACTTTTTCATAGCATCATGGCAATAAACCTCTAAAATAACATTCTGAGGCAAAAACAGCTCAAAGGATGCTCATGGATGTTAACATAGGGAGTAGTGCCAAGTTAATCTGGAGAGAGACAACGCTGAAGAAAGCAGTAAAGGTGACCAGACTCACAAATAGAGTTTTGTGTCGTTGAAGGACTCCCTGAGCTTCCACCCAGTTCCTGGATATCATCAGGTCTTGGGCACATCTGAAAGACAAAGTTTCTGACAACTCCTCCTCTCCAGATATCAGTGCCAGCTCAGCAGCAGTTTTAAGGGAAGTCACATCTCCCTTTTTTGCCAACACCTTAACTGCATCATAGGGTGACGAAGCTCCCAAATAACTGAAAAGAGATAACAAAAAATCAACTTGATTAATACTAAAATACTGATTTTAAATTGTATTGCAGCACAGTAACACGAACACACAAATGAAGACAAACCTGCATTTTCCAGAGGTTCTCAGAGCCCTCATCACTTTGTCTTACTAATACAGGCATATGGTGCCTGATGTGATGCAAAGCTACAAAAGGAAAGTCACACAGCATAATAACCTGGGCTGAAACCTCCAATGGTGCACACACCACATACAGCTTGGATGAGAAAAAAATAGATTAAAGACACAAAGAGACTCTGTTTCTCTGGATTTCATCCACGTCCTTTCAATTTTGTTGCCTTCCCAGTAACACTCACCATTTGGCAGCCATGGAATAATGACCGTCTTTCTCTAACAAAGCTGCCCAGCTGGTGTAAAGATCCTTCAGAATTGGATCTTCTGGACGCAACCTGGCCTTAGCAATTACAATTGCTTCCCTAATGCAAGTAAGAGAAACCAGATAGAAAAGTTAATTGACTGCATACAAAATGTGAACCCAAATGTCAAATCTACCCCACCAGAAACCATAAACATAAAAGTACAGTAACCTGTAAAAATTGTTCACTTTCAGGAGCTCTACAGCCTCATCCACTTTATGGATGGTCAGAAGATGGGAGGCAGCCTTCACATATTGCTCCTGAAAACACAGCTGCTTCACAAAAGCTTCTACTGTCCAAACCCAGGCCTGATAACCAACTGAAAAAGAGAACGAAATACAACTGGAGGCAGAGTTTGAAAACTGGAAGAATTCCTGTGGGGTGACATCATCGCTGGTTTCTTCAACATGCACCTCTCCTTTGCTCCAGACTAGTTTCTTATTTCTTAACCATCCTAATACAAATCAATGAGGTAATGAAACAGCAAAGCTGGGGCTTGAACATGACTGTAGGACTTCACTACCAGTAAAATATAACTTCAAAGCATATTTAAGCCACACTGGAAGGACTGCTATGTATTGCAAAGAACCACATTTGTGCTTGGAAGGATGGGCCTGATCCTTGAAGAAGTCTCAAAGGAAACTACTCTGTTTCCTACTATCCTAACCTGAGGGGTTTTTGTGGAAATATCCAAGTCCCTATCACAAATAAGGTATGTTTTGCATTTGATTTTTGTTATCAGGCAATTAAAGAAGCAACTTCCTTCCAGTCTGGAACAATCATGAGTTTCCTACTCAAAACAATCTGAATGAGGCTACCCTTGACAGCTAATTCAATTTACTGATGTGTTACAAGAACAAACATACCCATGGGTGAGATTGCTACCAGCTGGTCTGTTAGCTCTCCCCTCTCAGCAGCTGCCTGGAGGACCCCCTTCATATCTCCCTTCCACAACATAAGCTGCTGAAAGAGCTCTGGATGCCCGTTCTCCAAGTGATACTTTCCTGTTGGAAGCAAACACATTTACCATCAGCATGAGTGCAACAGCATTATTTGACAAAGTGAAAACAAAATTCAAACATTTTTCCCATTTATTTTCTCCTTCAGTGTCTCAGTTACAACAAACATACCGTCAAAGTGGATTCATAATTCCACTTACCTTCCACATCAATCATCTTGTGCAGAGAAGCCCTGTCTGTGAATAGCCCCAAGTGGATGGAATCCTTGAGGTCAGGGGACACATCTTCATTATTATCTAAACCAAATAAAAAAGAACAAATATTTAAGGTTTGATACAACACCTGGACCTGTCAAGTCACTGTTCTGCTCCATTACACTCAATTGCTGGCAAATACTTGTGTCTTCTACTTTCTTTCCTGTAGAGCAGATTTAACAATTTGGAGATCAACACTTATAACCTGCATCCAAGTTTGATTAGGAGGACCACGTTCACGCAGAACATTTATTCCAAATCAAATACAGCATGTAAGCATTCCTTCACATGCTCTAGAGAACAGTCTTGGGAGAATACAAACATTTACCTCATGGCTTATTTTCTCCTACCCTTATATTGTAATTCTAAAGGTGAAAAATACTTTGTAAGTATGCAGACAATTCTACCCTATCTCCACACAGGAATCTACTCAAAACCTGTCAAGAGTGGCTACAGAGTGCTGAAACACTGCAAGAGAAGTTAGATAAGAGACTACAACTAGTCACATATCAAGATAAAGTTAAGCATTTAAAATAAACAATGCCTAGTGGTCAAATTCTTTGGACGCAGGCTTCTGTATACTTTAGAGTACCTACCCTCTAAGTATTTTAGTTTTAGACTGTTACCTTTGGTTTTCAGACATGTAGCCAGTGTCAAGCAGTCCTGATGCAATTCATCTTTAGATCTGTGATCCATGAATGTGCTAACGGGCAGAATAGAACGAGGCTTTCTCTTCTTCAGAGAAGTATCAGAAGCTGAAAAAATCAGACACATCTTAGTTGCTGCTGTGCAGTTACAAGAGTCTCCTACAGCAGAATTCTCCAATGTATTCCAAAAGCTCCTCCTCTTCACAGGAAAATCTAAAAACAGATGCTCAAGTGCCACATGCATCTCTATCATGACAACTCTGACTTTTGACTGATCACTTCGTGTATCTTTTTGCCCACCTTGCCTGGAATGAAACAATCCACTGCAAGGTAATAGCTAAGCCCATATTAAATGTTACTCAACTGACCTAACAATCAGAGCAAATAAAGGAAGGAACAACTTGAAAAATTTATGAGATTTTAAAAGCATGCTCTTCTTTCACTGGCACTTATTTGGTGTCACATTAGGAAGCGAAGCTGCAGCCAAACAAAAGCCTAGAATGAGAAACTCCACCTTCACACAGAGCAAAGTTTAAAAGTTTCTGAAACATACTAACCTGGTTTCTCTTTAGGTGGATCCTTTTTCACAGGAGCGGCTTTCTGGGTCACAAAAGCCTTTGGTAAGCTGAATGAGGAATAATCATTTGCAGATGAAGATGCATCCTTGGACACTGTGGAGTTAAGTGCAAAAAAAGTGACTGAAAAACAACCCCCCAAAAACAATACATAGAAAAACCCAAAGCAGAACATGTGATATATCCACATTCTGTTACATTAATTTTGAAACATAGAGAAACCAAGCTTTACTTTGCCATTAAACTTAAGAGTATTTTAGGAAAAGGAAATATTAAAACATTACAAAAAACTAAATGACAACAGACAGTAACAAAGGTCCACCAGTATTATAAGATTTGTCACCAGAAGGCAACACTGATCAAAGACAACATTGTTTCAAGCCAAACACAGTAACTTTGTTTCTTAGGCCAGAAGCTTCTTATTCATAGAAAATTAGTCCCAAAGTAGTTTAGAAAATTAAAAAAGGCATTCTGGAACTGTATTTTCTTCAAGTGGACTATTTTAATAAAACCATATTATGAGAAAATCTGCATGAAAATATTAAACTTAGTGATGCTCTGAGGCCTAAACAGTGTGGGAATCACCGATCTAAGATGATTAGATCACTACCAGTCATGGAGACTTTATCAGGCAACTCTGCCTCTTGAGCTTCTTTTTCTCCTTCATGGTCCGACACTCCATTTTCCTCTAGCAACATTTCTTTCATGCTTTCATCTCCATTCATGGCATCACTTGGATCCTGGTTGGCTGCATTCTTTCCTGTAGGCTTTTTCTTCTTCTTGGCTTTGACTTTTGGTTGCATACTTCTTTTTTTCTCTAATTCTATACTTTTTTTGCCTGTAAAAGGTTGCAAAAGTTATCCTGATCTTATCTGTAGAAATTTTCAATGTATTATCTGTTGGTCTCTCAAGATCAATGTTTAGTTTCCAAATAAAGATACAACTCAATTTAAACTTAGACACAGTTTAATTTTTAAGAGGTAGCAAGCAGATTTATAATTTGGCTTAAGAACTTTAATACCACTTCAACACAGTAACCCTCTACTCAGTTCCAACATCATCTTCAGAAAAGCATCTTCTGTGTGAATATACTTACCCTGAGGAGGCCGTGTATGCTCCTGCTTTGAGATAAGCCATTTGTGAACAGAAAAATCATCTGCTCCTGTATAAACAGCATCTGGATCCACTGGTGACCACTGGACACTCAGTAGCCGGCCCTGGTGCCCTCGGTAGTTGCAGAGTGGCTCTTCCTTCATAACGTCCCATACCTTATAAGCAAGAAAAAAAAAAATCCAGTTACTCAAAGTCTCACCTTCCCATAATACTCTCTACTTTCTCTTCAGTCCATGCACTTACATGAACTTCTCTTTCAGGGTGTTTGCACAGGTACTTCAAATTGATTACCAACATACAAATGGAGAAAAATGGCTTCTTTTCTTTGCATTGAGGCATTTGCCTAACATTTTTCTTTTTTAAGGATTAAAAAGTGCTAATATGAAACCAATAATGATTGGACTTATAAATCAATTTGCGAGTTGCAAAAACATAAAGATGCTTGCATATCAGGTATCCAGAACCAAGAGGTGGTCATCAAGAATGAATTTGGAGTACTTCAGTACTGCAACTTTGCTGTTTTAGACAGCTTGGTTCTAAACCACTGTAAATGGATGATTTGAAACTAAAAAAAACCCCTAAACTTCTTAGTGGCTGTATAACAATACCTGGGCAGTGCCATCATAGCAAGCAGATACCAGTCTTCCCTCGTGGTGAGGGCTCCAAGAAAGGCTTGTGATCTTAGCTGTGTGCCCAGCCAGAGTTCGAAAAGGCTCCGTTATTGTCAAAGGACTTTCTGAAGTGCTCTCTGAAAGAAAACAGAAAAGGATCCAGTATGGTATGCACCAGAACACAGGGGTAAACTAAAACAAAGTGTCAAAACTTGGAATATAATCTGCAAACTGTTACCTATGACACTCTTGAGACTGTGCACGTAAATAGTGGCGTTGATTGAGCCTGAAGCTATCAAGTAACTCAGCTCTGGCTGGCTTCCATGCTCATGATGCCAGCGAATAGCGTTAATCAGTTTATGGTGCTGCTGAATAGTGCAGAGCAACTTCAAGTTTGGCGCCTGAAATATTTCAATTGAGCTGAAATGCAAGAACAGTGTCAGAATTCCAGTATTCAGTGAAAATGGGAAATCTTTAATCTTGCATAAGCAGAATTACAGGGTAGCTAAACGAGTAAAGGAATGCCATATTATCACAATTCAAATACACAGGCAGCAAAAAACCAGAGACAAACAGGGGAAAACAGTACTTCTGCTTTACTACAGTGTTTCTAGTCAAGATCAGCACGTACACCACCTTAACCTACAAGTGAAACATACCCATCTTCATTGCCGAGAGCCAAGAGTTTGCCATCTGGTTTCCAGCTGATCTCTGTACGTGCAGGCAGTTTGTGCTGTAGAAAGGAGATACAACTATTGCCAAAAACTCTTAAATTTCTCTTGCATACATTCAACAGAGTAAGACTGGCAACTGGACAGAGCTGCAATTAGGATAAAATGAAAGTCCTTACGCTCCTAAGACTCTGTACTTCAATTTCACTTTTCTGGTTAAGTAAATTACACACAATAAAATTAAATAACTGATGGCAAGAGCAGATATGCCATGGTGACACTGGAGGGAAGAAAAAAAAGACCCTTTTGCGGGGGCAAACATAAACTATTTCAATAGTTTGAGTCTGTAAGCATCTCTAAAGTTCCCCTATGGAGACTGTGAGTTTCAAATTTTTTGTCAGAGATACAACATGAGGGCAAAATCAGAAACCTACAACTACAAGGCCATAGATACTATGATATGGCTAGCACGTATCCATAAAACCCCCTCAAAATTATACTCACTTTGATTGAATTAGTGTCTCGGATGATTTTGTTGATGTCATTTGCCTCTCCATTGAGCTTCCAGGGGTTGTGTTGAAAAACAATACCTTCTCCAGCACAACTATATAAAGTTACAGAGGGCTGTTCACCTTCTCCTATACAACGAAGTAAAACATATAAATATACCGTGTTTTTCACCACCTATATCCTGAAGCTACCAGAATTCAAAAACTAGAAGAGATTGTTTTGTCCCCTCGCAAAACTGTTAACAATTCCTCAAGCAGCATGCGTTCCTAGCTGCCCGAAAAGACTGCTACCAAGCAAGTGGGACTCCTTTTCCTAAGAAGGGAGGGCATGCCAGCTTCACAGCATCTGTGCGCTCTGCACGGATGACCTACTTTGTCACAAGGAGCTGGAATACTCACCAGAACATAGAGGAGGAGTTGGAGGCCCCCAGGCTAATGTGTATACAGTCTTCTTGTGGTAAGTACTGGAAATCTGAGGTGGCTTGTTCTTAGCACTGGGCAAGAAGGTAAGGAAGGGGACAGTCAGATTTCAGCAGAGGCAAAAATAAATAAATAAAATAAAATGAAAATAAAATTTCCAGTGGTGAAAACAGACAGCAGGTGCTTTAACATACTAAGGCCATGGCTCAACCAAGCCTTCTTTAACTTCTCCTATAGGAAACTACTGAAATCATAACAAAACTGTCCTGATGAACTTCACCTGGAAGTTGCTCTTCTCTGAAAATATCTTTCTGGCTAAAGTTTTCTTTGACTGATGTCTGGTCATGCAACTTTATGTTTGCCTTAAGCAAAGATTACCTTAGAAGCTATCAGATGTAATGGAGAGGTGAAAAGATGCATTGAAAATCCAACTGTTTGACTAGTTTTAATTTAATCTTACTCTTCTCTAATAGTAAAGATATCCCTCACAGAATACCACACTACCTACGCTGGTAACACACCAGCAGGATCTGATTAATTTGAAAGCTACCTACCTGCTGGAGAAGGTGTCAAATATACCAACTTTTCCATCATCTGTTCCAAAAGCCAAGCAGCCTTCCTTGGCTGGATGCCAGGACAACTGCAAGCAAAGCAGAAAGTGACCCTAAGTTACAAGCTATGGCCACTTTATTTCTAAATAATAAACAAAAGGCAAACATTGAAACTGATGAGCAAGCACCTTTCCTTATACTCGCCCTTCCAAATACTTGATTTGATCACTTCACTATGAGTATCAAAGTCTCTCTCTGCCCCCTTATCCATGTGGGATAACACGAACATGACTAAAGTTGTTAAAATGTGATTTGACATCTACATTACTAAACAGAAATGGAAAATAGAGTAGGATGGTAAGAAAAGTTTTGCTGTGAATAACTACGTTTCACTGCTGCCAGTAATTTTACCAGGCAGTAGCCTCTGGCCAACTGCTGGTTAAATCCAAATTGAAGACACCTACGCTGTTATTGTGGGTGTCAAACCTCCTAGAAGAGCATGAGCAACCATAAATGAAGCAAGGAAGGATCACAAAGGAGGATAAAAGTGCAAAAGTAATTTAACAGCAAGCTAGACTTCAGCTGTTTTTCACTAGACATACTGCAAACATCCAGGGTCGTAAAAAGTTCTAAAAACCAGATTCGAGATTCTAAAATGTGTTGTATACCAGAAGAACTGAGTACAAAAGGAACAACTTGGCCTCATATGGTTTTAGTTGGGAAAAACCTTCTTCAGAGTGAAAGAAAAATATTTTTCAAAGAAAGGAACTGAGTGAGAAGAGACAAAGAAGGGAGAAAGGGAATCAAAAGCACACTTACTGCTGTAACCTTGGACTTTATACTTTGCCAAAAGGTTTTAACATCATAAATATTGTTCATGGACAAAGTATTCCACACCCGGATCATGCTGTCTCCAACACCTATAGCAAGACAGCCTGTGTCCACAGGGGAGAAGGCAAGACTATAGACAAATCCCCCAAGCGAAGGCATGGTCCAGCTGCACTCAAGAGTTGACAGGTCCCAGCACTTCACCTAAAGAATATTTAAGGAACAAGGAACAGTTAAATGTAGAGTGACTAGTATGGCAAGGAGAAACAAAGAATGAGTGACGTGAAGAATCAAAGGGTCAAATTCAAAGCTGGACATAGTACGTGATCTGCACCCAGAGGATTACATGTCCCAGAAAGGGCTGCAGTAGTTGGAAGACTATAATGGAATAGACAAAATGGCTATGTTTTAACACTGTGGTCCACTTCTAACCTCAAAACAGGAGGTGCTCTGCTGCCTGTAAAAGGCAAAAAGTTAAAAAAAATTAAAAAATAGATGTTTTAGTTTGTACAAGTAAATGATTTTAAGAAGGAAAAGCAGGCCTTTTAAAAATGAACATAGAGGAAAAAGACAATGAACTCCCTTTATTATATGCTTACCATTCAAGCCCAGAATGTCATAGCCATTCACTCCATCATAGTAAGAATTTGAGCTTATAAACTAACAAAACTATACATACCTGTGCTCAAAACAAATTTTAATCAACGTTATAAAATGCTGCAATAAGCCCACTTTAAAATTTGTGGTCCTAAAGGGGGTAGTCAAGCACATTGGGATTATACAGGTACGGTTATTTTAATGTATATTTTGTAAATGGTTCTTACATCTCTGTCCATTGAAATTGAAAAAAGGAGCTGTTTGTCTTGACGTGTCACGGAACTCAAATTGAACACAATGCGTGAGTGATTTTGTCCTTCCGAAGATCCTAGAAGCGTCCACTTGCGTTTCCCAGACTGGGTCAAATCCCAGAGCAGCAGTTCTCCTCTGCAAAATTTAAAGCATGCACTTCATTGTTGACTTCAAAAGAATAACACAGGCTTCATATAGACTACGTTACATGGGTTCATACTGTAAATGCAAGTGTAATAGTGAGGCTCATGTCCACTACATGTGCCAGATACGCATATGCAAACCCCATCCCGCAAATATCTCCATGGTTTACCACAGTGAAAACTGTAACATCATTTTCTCCCATTAGATGGGCAAACCTACAATTAGTACAAATAGCAGTTGATATTTCATTAGATTAAACAAATCATGGGATAAATAGTAGTTTTCCATGACTGAACTCCCACTTCAACTCGTTCATGGCCTGTCTTCTCTTCAGTTACGTTGGGAAGGAAAGTGTGTCAAAGTTTCTCACCCAGTGCCTTCACTGCTGTGTGCCCTTCTTACCCAAAAGAGCTGGATACAATTTCTGTGGAACGACCAGGCGGCCAGTGAACAGTCAACCAAATGCGCTCTTTAACAGCAGGATCAACAGCTCCCCCTCTTCTCTTCGTGGGTGGCAGCTTCAAAGTCATTACACCTATGGAACCAAGAGGGATCATCTAGACCTAGTACATCAAAACTCTCTGAGAGGAAAAGAAATCCTGTGACTCTGAAGCTTTAAATATGCTCCCCAGGCTTTAAAGTATCAAACACCAAATGAAGGCCATAGTTAGAGAACAACTCCTCCACCACATTCTTATTGTTTATCTCACATTATGATTCCTACTTACTTCTGCCTCTAGTGCAGCTCCATATTCGTATGGTGTGATCTTTGCTTCCCGAAGCCAGATAACAACCCTTCTTTGCGGCTGTGTCCTGTGTCAGCTCCCCATTTGGAACTTTGCCTTCCTCTGAAGAAACTACCAAATACCATGGAAGCCATGTTATTACGTGTACAAGATCAAAGCTTTTTAAAAAAATATCTGAAAATATACTGATTTGTATCAGTAAGTTTATGACTAGTTGCCTTTGCTTAGCTACTTACTTTCTATGAGAAATTCGGTTCTCAAGAAGGACATTTACATAAACTAAAAATTACTTCACAAACTATTAATTACTTCCACATACCCTGGAGCTCATCTTGCCAAGCAGGTAACCTTTCTTCTCCAGGCACAGGGCACCAGGCCAGACAATGTATTTCATCATCATGGCCTCTTAGCCGATGAATTATTTCTCTTTTCCTGCTGATATCAATTATAACCACCATGCCATCCTTGTAGCTAAAAACAGAGATGCAAATTAATGAAGAGATTCTTGGATCCTTGCTGAATAACTTTTGAGTCAATTTCTGAGACCTTTATCAGGATTGCTGTCACTATACAACAGACAGAGAAGCCAAATGACAAGCAGCAATGGGATAAGGAGACTAATGGCCAGTGGGAGCTCCACTATCGCACTGGGGTACCTGCACCTGCCTTTTCAAGAAGCTAAAAAGTAACAGTTTTATGAAACTTAAAAGATGTAAACCCAACCCAGACCCTTAGATTGTTATGAGTTTCTATGTCTTGCAGGTCTATGAAATCTACACATTATTTCTAATTTCTTGTATACTAAGAGAAAAACACAGCCACTAAAACCTCTTAAAATTAACCTTACAACTGCACAGCAGAAATTCACAATAAGCTTCTAAGAGAAGAATGTTAAAAACAAAACTATTTACCCAATTGCTACCAGGTTTTCATGATGAGGAGAACAAGTGAGACAAAAAATTGTCCGAGGTTCTGGAAAGAACTGCTGGCTGTCACTTCTGTTGTGCCAGTAACAAATGACGATACCTTTTTCATCACCAGATACAATCAGATCTTTCACAAGCGGTGACCAGTGTAACGCTGTGATCGTGTTCTGAAGAGAGAAAAGAGAATACATTTAAAGCTGTCTCACCACTGTCTAACACAGGAAAGGCAGAAATCTGTGACAACTCCCTGGCATCAGCTGAATTAGTTCTGAACCATTCGAGCCCTCGTAGGCTTTGGTACGATCAATGTATTTGCTGACAGGCTGCCCTGAGTGGCAGTAACTGTTCAGATGTCTATCTTTGGTCCATCCCCTGTGGAAAATAACCTGCTGGAAAGCTTTTCAGCAAGGTGGGTTAAGCGGCAATGATATGTGCTGTGAGCACACTAGCTCACCGAGGCTTTGATGGCAACCCACAGCTTACTAGGGTGATGCAACAGTGCTGTAGACCTGGGACGGAGCAAAAAGCCACCCAGAAGCACTCAGTGGTTTGGTTTCAATTCCATCAGGTTTGAAATCCACCTTTGCTAAAGACACACTGCCCTGTTGTGTATGCAGGACCTCCAAACCCCAGCCTGCCCTGCATCCTTCCCAGATGGGCCCTACCTGGTGTAGGCTGTGCTCTGCCACCAGCGCCAGCCCTGCTGCATCCCAGATCCTGACGCTCCCATCATCAGCACTGCTGGCACAGAGGCTGCTTTGCCCGGGGCAGTGGCAAAACGTGAATCCGGAGACCCTTTCTGTGTGCCCGATGAGCTCTCCTACACCGACAGCAAGAGATGACTGTAGGACCTTTGGTGAGTGTGCATTGCCATCCCAAACTTGCCCCCCATCATCCAGGGGCTCCTGCTGCCCCACGCTTCTCTTCCCCTGAGCTACCCCTCTTCTCTCCCCACCCGGTGCTCCCACTGCCTCCCAATGCCTGCCCCCCTGGGACTGCCCCTGCCTCCCAGCCTCCTCCCCTTATAAGTTTCCACCATCCCCTGGTCCTTCTTCTGGGGAAGAATGCCTGGGGAATTCCCGCGTGCCTTCGGTTCTCCTGCTGCCTCCCAGTGTCCCCACCCGGTGGCTCCCATCACCGCCTTGTCCCCCCTCACTCTAGGCTCTCCCCTGCCTCCCGCTCGGGGCTCCCACTGCTCCCTTGCTTCCCCGGGCCTCCACTCTTCCCCTTATTCCGAGGTGTCCCCCTCACCCAGAATTCTTTCCCCCGGTCCTCCCCTAGGGGCTGCCCCTGCCTCCTGTTCCGTCCCTGCAACCCCCTTCCCCGGGACCACCACCACCCCCCATTCCCTTGGCTCCCGCCAGCGCCGCTCCCACTCACATCCAGGCACCCGCAGCCTCCAAGCCCCCGCGCAACCCCCCCGCCCCGGTCCCCCGTTCCCTTCCTAGGGCTCCCGCCGCCTCCTAGCCCTCTGCCTCCCCACCATGTCCCCCGCCGCCTCCAAGCCTCAGTGTCTGTTCCCTTCCCAGGGCTCCCGCCTCCTCCAGGCCCCGCTACCTTCTCAAGGCTCCCGCCGCCTCCCAGCCCTCTGCCTCCCCCACAGCCCCCTGTCCCCGGCAGCCCCCGAGACTCAGTGTCTCCCTCCCTCCCCGCTCCGTTCCCTTCCCAGGTCTCCCGCCTCCTCCCTCCCCACGGGCTCCTGCCGCCCCCGAGCCTCCGCTTCCCCCATCCCCTCGTGCTCCCCACTCTCCCGCAGGGCTCCCGGCCGGTACCGTGGAAGGCGGGCGCGGCGGCGCTGACGTCCAGCAAGCAGACGCGGCTCCTGGCGGCGAAGCCGAGGAAGCGGCCGTCGCTGCTGGCGTCGCTGCAGCGGCTGCTGTACCAGTTGGGCGAGGCGGGCAGAGCCCGCGCCGCCGCCATCGCTCCCCTGCTTCCCACGCCGCCGTCGAGCGCCGCGCGCGCCGTCGCGAAACGTCGTGAACCGAGAGCGACCCGGAGCGGTTGCCGGAAAGGGAGGCGGGGAGATGGCGGCGCGCTGGGCGCTCGGCGCGGGTAAGGCCGGGGGTTTCGGGGCGAAAAGCAGTTACTGTGGCAGAAAGAGGGATACTTTGATTTAGGCTAAAGTTAGAGCTAAGCTGCATCTCGGTAATGGTGCTTTTTGAACGTCTCTCCGAGAGCGCGGAGTCACGGGGTGGGGGGTTGGGAGCGATGCAAGAAGTCGTTGCTATTACAAAAAGTGGTGAATTTTAAATTAAAAGTAAAGCAGAGTTCAGTTTAATTTAAGTAGTTGTATGTTTATGGAAAGTAGAACGTCTCTCTGGTTGCACGTTTTCTTTCAAGTGGTGTCTTTTTTTCCACACTGTTCATTCTTTGGAGGTGAAAGTATCTTGCGTTCATAGAATCATTGAATGGTTTGAGTTGGAAGAGAACTTCAATCCTATCCAGATGCAAGCCCCCTGCGATGGGCAGGGACACATCCCACCAGACCGTGCTGCCCGAGGCCCCATCCAACCTGGCCTTCAGCACCTCCAGGGATGACGCAGTCACAGGTTCCCTGGGCAACATGTTCCAGTGTCTCACCAACCTTGCAGTGAAGAAATTCCTCCTTATAAAATGTCTAAATTGCTCCTCACCAATTTATAGCCATTCCCTCTAGTGCTATTGCTACATACTACATACCCCATCTTTCCTATAGCCCCCTTCAGGTATTCAAAAGTTGCTGTAAGGTCTCCTCAGAGCCTCTTCTTCTACAGGCTGAACAGTATGATCTGTGCTAAACCGATGTCTCTTCTCCTGTAATCATCTCTGTTTGCAGCCTTTCCCTGCCTCAATTGCAAAGTCAGGCAGAGAGCTGGGCTCAAAGCTCCAGCTTATTCAGAGATTTCACCTTCCCTGGAGGTGTTTAAGGCACAGGTAGATGAGGTTCTGAGGGACAAGGTTTAGTGTTTTGGTAGGAACGGTTGGACTCGATCTGGTGGGTCTCTTCCAGCCTGGTGATTCTATGATTCACTCTTGTGAAGTTCAGCCTCAACAAGAACATGTGGCCTCAAGTTGTGCCAGGGCAGGTTCAAATTAGACATTAGGAAAAATTCCTTTATTGGGAGGGTTATTTGGCAATGCAACAGCTACCCAGGGAGGTGGCTGAGCCACTGTACCTTGAGGGATTTAAAAACCAGGTAGGTGAGGTGCTCAGGGATATGGTTTAGTAGTGGACAGGTACACTTGGCTTGATGATCTCAAAGGTCTCTTTCAATCAAAGGATTCTATGATCTGTACTTCTTCTGCAATCACTTTTGTTTGCAGTCTATCAAATGCAAACTCAGACAAAGAGCTGGCTCCAAAGCTCCGAATTAGCAAGAGGTTTGACTGTTATAAAGCTCATAATAACATTAAAATTAGTCCTTGGAAAGTAACAGAACATGCATAAGATTTCTGGGAAAGTTTATGCATGTACATGTAAGTGGGAAATATATTCTGTACCCAGTTCCTGTCTTGCTGCATGTGATTGATGGAGATCACTCCCTTGTGTTGTGCAGGCTGGATGAAGGGTGCTTGCTTAACAAAACAGGTCTTAGAGGGTTTATTTGCCAGCATTTCTGGTATCAGTTTTGGGGTCTGCACCTGCTTTTCCCATGCTCACTGTGCTCCTCTTGCAGGTGGTGCCTGGGTGCGCAGTGTCCTGGGCTGGGCACGGCCTGAGAGGTGAGTGTGGCCCCGGTGTGAACTGGGGCAGGCCTGGCCTGCTGGGGGTGGCTGTGTGGAACGGGTTGCTCCATGCCTCCATCTTTCTTGTATGTGGAGATTGTGATGTGAGAGAGGTGCTGTTTTCCCAAAGTCCCTGGTACCTTGGTCTCTCATTCTGCCTGGTGCTCCCAGACCCTACTGCCTGTTTGCATGTGTGTGGCAGGTGTTGGTGCTCATCACACTGTGTGCCCTTCCATTGAAGTGACTTCATTCACTTGCTGGGAACCAAGTAACTTTCAGATTTGCAATTAGGTACAACATTTTGGCAGGTTACAGTGTTTCTGCTATTTCTGTTCCCAGAATCTTTGTGCTATTGGCTTGTCTTTTATACCTTCCTTGATCTTCTCTGACCTTCCTTGTCCAATATTTTCCTGTATTAATTGATGATATGTTTGGTGATGATGAATTGTTGTCTTGATGAGTAGAATCGTGTAAGTATTAAATAAATCAGTTTTGGTAAATATCTGAAAAGAAATCAATGACAATTAAGTTTGTATATTATGCTGCCCCTGGGATGTGATAGGATGTGAAAACTTCAAGGTGTACAATGCCCTCTTAAAACCAATTGGTGTGTTGTGTTTGCCAGTTGTTTTTTGCACAGTTTTGCTTCTCACATGAAGCTGTTCATGCTTTAATAAGATCTGGTCTCGAACTCATCTGTTTCTTGTAGCTATCAGTCAGCAGGGGGCAAAATGTAGCTTGGTTTTTCTGAATCTGAGGTGAGTGAACTGACTGAAAACTAGAGTTGTTTGCTGTCAGCTCTCTTATATTGACCTGACTGCAATTTGAAAGGAGTTTAGAGTATTTTCCCTTTCAAATATCAGAAGGGATGAATGCTTGTGAACTTATAATACTTTTTTGGTACTCAGTCCCTGAAAACCTAGAAGCTTTAACTGCTAAGAATTTTGTTGTTAAGAGTTAAGTTAATATTGGCTAGTCTTGGAAAAGAGGTAGATTGTTTGTGTGAGTATGAGCCCCACGTAAGAACAAAGAGGCGATTGGTGGTTGGGACTGTAAGTCACACAATGTAGAACCTCACACTATGCAAATGTGAGTTAGTTCATGGTTTGCTTTAGGAAACCTGAGGCTTCTCATTGAATTAAAAAGCTACTTCAGCATAAGCTATAGAGAACTTGAACAGTCTCGTATTGTGAGCAGTCAAGCATGTCAGTTCTGTTTGTCAAGACAGGTAAGTTCACAATTTTCCAGGTGAACTGGGCAGGAGCAAAGAACTGTTGTGTTCAGCCGCAAAGACTGTGGTCCTGTCTTGCAGGTGGCTAGCGTCCAGTAGCCTTTTCCCTCTGTCATGCATCCACACAAGTGCAGCTCTGCAGAAATTTGGGAAATGGGAGAAAAAGAACCGGATTGTTTACCCTCCACAGCTGCCTGGAGAACCTCGCAGACCAGCTGTAAGAATACACCTGTGAATTGCCGTATTTACATTTTGCAATTTCCAAACAGATTATCACTCTCTGTAGGTGACTCCACAGGGCACTTGCCTGATGGTTTAGTCATTTGTTATTTAAAATTTTAGTCGGTTTGGCATCTTGATGTTGTAAAAGTTAACATTGCTTTGAATGTTTCCTGTTTCTAAATTGTATTGGAGCTTCAAGTTGTGTGTAGCTTTATCACCTGCCTAATGTGTGATGCAACCTGCGAAAATGCTGTTCTCTGTTTATCTTTTGGTTGTCCTTTTCAGAGACTTCTGTTTGTAATCTGATTCTCATAAGGCTATATTAAAAGTTTTTATGTGCTAGCTACATTTTTTATAATGCTTTCAGTTTCAAATGTCAAAGGTGTGTCTGATTTGGTATGTTCATGGTATAGTGGGGACAGTCATTTTATTCCTAGTAAGGATATAGGCTATGAGGTAGGCAGATGTGCTCCATTCTTGTTTTCACAGCAAAATTACTGGTCCTCTGACTTTTTTTTTTTTTTGCACCTAGGAGATATATCACTGTCGGAGGGAAATAAAATATAGCAAAGATAAGATGTGGTATCTGGCAAAACTGGTAAGCAAAAGGTATTTTGTACTGTATTTGTTGGAATGCAGAATTTAATTGTGCTATTTGCCTTAACAGCCTAGTTCAGTTACAGTCTAATCAGCTTCCTCGTAGGAGAGTCCTGGGGAAGCGCATAGATCTGTGAAAGCAAAGACATTTTTGTGGTTTGGTTTAGCTGCTTTATCCTAGCACACTCTCAGATGTGTACTCAGGATCATATGCAGATTATGCGCTATGAAAGAATTTTTATGTTGATTTTTGCCTAGTAGTAGATGGCGAGGGGAACTTTGAAGAATGGCCTGGTTTGAAGAAACATAATTGAATATTTTATCAAGATTTATTCAATATTTAGCTCAGAAGTTTTGTATGTAAGATGCTAAATTGAAGAAATGGTAATTAAGGAAACTAAAGTCTTTTGATTTGCTCTTTATAATGGCAAAATAGCCTTCTGAATAAGGGAAGGGAAATATTTTTAATTGCAGAAGTTAACTTTAATGCTTTGATTGCAGATAAAAGGAATGTCCATTGATCAGGCTCTTTCTCAGCTGGAGTTTAGTGATAAAAAGGGAGCAAAGGTGATCAAAGAGGTATGTAGTAGTACTCCTTAACGCTCCTGGTTTTAAGAAAACTTAAAAATCAATACCTATCACCAGATGTTTGGAGATGTTTCTACTTCTCTGTTTTACTCTGTTTCTATTAAGCACATTGGGAGCACGTTCAAACATGTTTTTGTAGCAGACATGTAATGTTGTAACTTATGAATGCGCAAAGGTCCCTTGTGCTGGTTCTTTTACTTTGTAGCGATAGTAAATTACACCTGGGTACCCTCTCTCAACAGTGCTTGGTGTTAAGTTTATGGTAAAACATGCAGAACTCTTTTCACTAATGGCTGCTGTATCAATGTGCTTTGGTTCTTAAAATTGTAAGAGATGAAGAATGTCATCGGGGAAAGGACTGACTTCTGTAAAGGCATGAAGGCTTTTAATTCACTGTCAATTTTACGAGTCTCAAATTACTCATTTTCTTGGCCAGAGCATTGATTTCTGGCATAATAATGACAAGGAAGTATCCTGTGTTAGGTGAAAATATTGAATGGCCCAAGTTCATTTTGCCCTCCTTGGAATTTCTTTCTAGCCTGTTTAATTAGACAACACTCCAAGGATGGAAGGCTGACAAATGCTGCCGGGAACCATCTTTTCCACAAACTTTCATCCCCCAAAATATAATAAAGTTTTCCCGAAGCTTGTCCAAACTGTATGTGAAGAACATGCTTTTGACAGTTTTGATCTCTATAGAATACTTTCTCTGTAACTGACTTAACTTGCTATTTCTTCCATGTTATCTAGAGATAAGAAATAGCATTGCTTAAATTCCTACTCAGTGTTTCCATTTCTTTTCCCTTTGTTACAGGTTCTATTAGAAGCACAGGAAATAGCAGTAAGAAATCACAACGTGGAATTCAAATCAAATTTACACATAGGTACATTTTTTTTCTTATTTCAGTGCAGAAAAACGTTGTCCTACCCTATGAAAAAGTCTTATCCTTAATAAGATTTTGTTGCTTCAAATCTGCAGGAATGAATAGAATAGAATTTCTAGTAAACTTAAAGGCACATGCTTCTGACTTGGAACACAATTGTAGTTAGTGTAGTTGTTGAGCCTTCAGCCACCAGTTTGTTATAGTTGGGGGCTGACTGGTGTTCTCTGGCCTCTGCTAGATGCACTGTTTTTAAGATGCATTCATCCAGAGTGGAATTTCTGCTCCCTGTATGAAAACAAAGTTCTGAAGAGGAAGATGCTTGACCTGGTGATAAGAGACTAAACAACAAGAAGTGAACTGTTATTACTTTTTAGTGCTGCCATTGAGCATGGATGGTGGAAGCTTTGTCTATGGCTGCTATTGCTAGCTTTGCAGGAGTGGAATCTAAACATGCATTAGAAACAGTATAAAAGAAAATTATTATTGACAGTAGACTTCTTAATAAAAGACGCTGTTATAGATGATTACAAAGTAAGCTTTTAAAGATCTACAGCACTTTCTTGCCTAGAAAAATGTTAGACAAGTGTTTACTTGTAGGTGTCTTTAGGCCCAGAGAAAAGAATTCCTGTTTTGCTGCATTTGGTGTAAATGTTAATAGGCTGACCTCATAACATTAAAGTAACCTAGATTGTAGAGCAGACCTGATGAGAATTCTTTTGGAGCCTTCCAGGCCTCTGCCATAAGAGGGTTTATCTGTTACTGCAGGATAGTGTAGATAATGAAAATACCTATGATGAATGCAATAAAGGGAGAGAGGAGGGAAGATGAAGTCTGTAAGACTGCTACAGGAATTCATGAGACAAAGTACTGAAAAGTGGAATTAATACAGCCTTTGGAAGAGCTATATAATCTAGTAAGGGCTCAGTGTAGCTTCCTCTGGATTTGTCCTTTACTCCATATTTATCTTGGCATGCATGCTTTCTAAATTCACCTGCTAGGTGCTCCTGCAGGGTGTTAATTCAAATCACGTGTTCCTCTACAGCAGTAATCGGCTAACATTAATACAAGAAAGATGGAGGAGAGACTCATGAATGGAATTAACTTTTCATATGCAGTCATGAAAAATATATTAGCAAGACAATGTTTCACTTGCAGATATGTGGTAGTTTATTCTTGACTGAATAGTCTTCTCTCTCCCTGCCTTTTTCCTTCAGCTGAGTCAATGACTGGCAGAGGCCGCTATGTGAAGCGGATTCGTTACCATGGCAAAGGCATGTTCGGAATCATGAAAATCAACAGGTGCCATTACTTTGTGAAGTTGGTGGAAGGTCCTCCTCCTCCTCCAGAGCCCCCAAAGACTGGGTTTGACCAAGCGAAAGAATATGTGCAGCAGCTGCGAAGTAGAACCCTTGTTAATACACTGTGACAGTTTTGTGACTGTATAGGTATTTCTTGTTTGACAATGTAATTATATAAAAGAATAATTAAAATCATGTTTTAGTTATTCCTCTGGTGCTGTTGGAGCTGAATAATGCAAGAATGGTCATAAGATTTTCTCATTTGTCAAGCCATAGGTGTGGAAAAATCTTGGAAAAGCAGCAACAGATGTTGCTTTTACTGATCTACTAGGACCACAGCCTTCAAGCTCTACCCCATACTATAAAATCTAGAACATGTGGTGCTATTATATAGCTTGTAAGGAACTGTGCTGTCCTGAGATTCACACGGCTGCCTCTTTGTTTTGTATGGTTGGGTCTGTTATTGTAAAAATATGTGCTTGACAGTTACATGGGGAGATCAAGACTTGGACTAAAATGACTAAAATTTGGCATCTTAAAGTAGCTACAACAGTGGAACAAAACAAGCAAGAATAATAGTTCAGATTGTCAGACATCAATTTATGGTTTATCTGGGCCATAGTGCTCTTTCCTCACAGCCCCTACTGCGGATCTTGGACATTGTGTCTGAGAGTGGGGAATAAAGAGATCAGTTAGAGTTCAGGTTTTGAGAGAGTCAGTAGGTGGCAATGTTTAGTTTGTCAGAGGGGGAAGCAGTAGGAGAAAAACTTTTAACTGAGTTGAAACTCCATTCTTGATTCTGACCATGACATCAATAGTCTGATATGTGCAAGGAGTTCAGGCTGTTCTGTGAAACTCAGTATGGGTTGCAGGCACAATATGGAGAAAAGCTTGTCTTGGTGAAGAGTGAACTAATTCTCCACTGTCTGGAAACAAATTGCTTTTGTAATGTTAAGGCAAGTAAAATGTGCAATGGATATAATGTGGAATGGCCTGTTGCATAAACAAATTAAGCTTCTGGTTCTCTGAAAACAATCCCATTTTTATTGTTACTTTGAAGAGAAAAAGGCTGAGGTCAATAGGGGGAATCTCATTTTGCCCAGTCAGGTTTTCAGCTCAGATGACCAGAGATCACGAGCTTAAAAAGTTGTTGTTGCTTGTTTATGCAAATGTCAATATTTAGGCCTTTCTTTTCCATTCTGGAAACATCAGAATTGGAAACAGATTGCTTGCCGCATTTGGGTCTTTTTGCCACACCAAAGAGTTGTAGACTTTCTCACAGTATTTACTTTGTTCAGGACTTGAATGATGGCAAAGGGACAGTTCCTATAATGAAACAAATTATCTTTGTTAATCCAGGTAACGTACAGCTGTTTCTTCTGGCTACCAAACAAAGTGTCTCATGATCTTCAAGAGTTTTAGGGGATAGTGAAGTTACACAAGTGGTACATGCATGGCTCAGTACAATTAATCAGGGCTTATTTGCCGTCTGTTTTTCTGCAGTGCATTTACAGATGCATTACTTGCTTTAAAGCCATGATTTAGTAACGTGTGTCTGAAAAGTATGTTCCTGATAAAACTCTCTATCTCTGTAGTCCCTGATGTGTGTTTGAAGAACTGTTTCTGGTGTGCTATGATAAACAACCGTGCCTTGCTCTGCCAGCTGCCGTTAAACTGTTTTGTCATCCGAAATCTCTTACAAGTTGTAGCAGACTTGAATGACTTAATCGTTTTGAGGGTCAGTGATCTGGGAGAGGACTAAGGAATCACAAAATAATCCAGGCTTAATAAGGACTTGGCGATCTGAGCATGTAAAACTAGTCTTCCAAATATTTTATTCCAGTTTTGGTGTCTCCAGCATGCTATACAGTTCCTTTCAGATCCCTCTTGAACCTCTGGATGATGTTCAATCCTTATAGATATCATTGCTCTAGTTACAAATCAACAGATGGGAAGAGAAATGAGAAAATGACTGATGTCTTTTCCTGTGTCTTTATGATGCAGCAAGTGGTCCTGATGCTCCTTTAAACAAATAAGCCTGGGCTTTTAAAATTTTTCAGTAAAAAAGCAAGATTGTTGGTTCTCATTCTTGTTTACTTTCTTAAAACAATGAGTGGGAAGATTTTTGACATGCTTTGCAGCATTCCTCTTGTTCCTTACTATCCTTTTCTGCCTTCTTAAAGATGTGTTACCCATAGTAGATCCTAGATCCATAGTAGGTAGGTGTTGGCTAAGAAAGGTCCATGGCTGTTTCTGTAACAGTATGAGGATGGGAGATTGGCTGAGTGGAGGGCCTTGAACTGGTTTGATCCCTGCCTATCGCTGGTATGGGAACCTGCCTGAATCCTTTAAAAATTCAGTAAGATCCAGTGACAAAACTTTATCCTGTCAATTTCTATATATAAACAAAATTTGCGGGGTCAGATTGTACTGTGTGTTCTTGGTAATTAGTAAACCTACATTTTAGTTATGTTTGATGTGTATTCAGACAGAAAATTCCTTGCGAACTTCAACAAGTCTTTAGCAAAAGATCATCTTTATTACTGTGACCTCCAATAAAAGAACATTTTTAAAGACCTCATCACCAGAAGGGAGGGGGAGACGCACCTAGGCCTGTACTTGATGCTAATTTTATTGGTAATGTCTGTGGGCACTGTAAACTCACTGCTTATGTGTGTTTGTGCTGATGTTACAGAAACTGGAAAAGGAGCAAGTATGCGTGAAGGTGTAGTAAGGCTTCAGGGAAATCTGAAGAGAGCAGAACTGTGAGCTGTGCTCAGCAATGTGAGATTTAGTTGAGGTAAACTTAAAAACCTGCTGTTGGGCTTGTTCATAATAATTTAAAAGTATCCAGTGAGAAAGCTAAAGTACTTTTGTCAGACTGCGGGATGTCTTTTTGGATGTGGGTTTTTTTTTCCTTTTTCAAACTCTGGCGCACTTACTAAGGAGGTAGTTCGTCAGACGTAGAGTAAGGAAAGATGCATTAATATAGTTATAAGGTGATCTTAAGGCCTCTTTAAGGTAAATGAGAGTGTGATACACAACAACTGGATAATTAAGGACCTCTGATTCTAGTTGGATCTTTACAGGAAATTGCCAATGTGAGATGGACTGTGTTAGGGCTTGGGTGGTACCTGGGCATGGCTGTTATGCTCAGTGCTTCAGCTCTGTTGCTGTACCTGACATGAACTTGGCTGCACCAAGGTCACACAGCATAAATATTTTGATTACCCCTGTTTGCACACTGGAGTGAAGGAACAGCCGGAATCACTGCTTTCTGCCTCTCCCTATGAAAATCCACTTCTGGGTTGCTGGAAAGTCATTTACAAGTAGAATACTCCTTTAAATAGAAATAAGGTTACAACTAAATCCTCAATGACCCATAGAAACAGAGGTGACATTCGTCACCATATGAGCTATAGTCCTGCTGAAAATGCCTCTATTTCTAGTATTTGAAAGAACAAGCCATTCTTGATGAATGTCATCTCTCCAGCTGCACTTCAACCATGTAATATGAAATAATTAGTAATTAAACAAAATAGGGAACTGTAGTAGCAATAATCATCACACAAGTCACTGTTTGCTGCAGACTCACCTAGGGAAAATAACTTGAAAGGAGGGGAAAGTTTCAGGAACTGACTTTTGAGTACTTAGACTGAAGTAAGGAACAAGATATCTCTTGGGGAGTAGTCAGCAAATGCAGAGCTAATTTTGTATTTGCTCTATAACATCAACACTCTATTCTTGTTTCAGGGAAGTTGTACGCTAATACAGAGGACAGGCTGCCATTGAAGAGAACAAGCCAAGGAGAGTGCAGCTTTACATTGCACAAATTAGGCATTCACCTCGGAGTATTAGCTGAAGAAAATAATCTGAAAGCCTATGTAATACACAACAAAGCAGTCTTGAAACTAAAGACAAAATGTGGGGCAAGAACATCTGAATAACTATTGTGTCTGCAGGTGCATGGTAGTGCAACCATCGAGTTTTGCATGGCAAAATGAATTTTGTCATATATTAACCTAGACGCACTTTTCTTTCCCTTTTTCTTTCCTCCAGAAATAATGAAATGAAGGCTTAAACCATATTTGTATTCATGTGATGTCTTTTAAATTAGCTAGGAATTGGGACCATTGTCTGTGTCTTTGTCTAACTACATTGTAAAACCAGGCACCTCTCTGGTAATCTGTGCTAATGCTGTGCTACCTTCCTTGTGACAGCTTCTGGCAAAGGCCGACCTGGGCCTCCCAAGCTGTACTGTGTTGTTCTTGTCCTTTGTTCTATTGCCTGGTGCTACCGGGAGGGGTTGACTTGATCACATCATAAGTCTCCTCTTGCTATCAGATCACCCTGCTAACCACCTTTTTGGAGGTTCAGCTGCAGGCTCTCCTAAATCTAGTTCTGTAGCCCTTGGGCTGTATCCTCTTCTGTTTCCTCGTCTCTGTTGCAGTGAGGGACCTAAAACCAGACTCAAATGTTCCAGGTCCCAGCACTATTGAGGAGGAGTTAACTTCCCTTGGTCTGCTGGCCATGCTTTTAATGGAGCCAAGGATGCAGCTTGGTGTAACTGTGAGGAGACCATGTTCTTGACTCACATTCAGCCTGATGTTTGTGGAACTCCCAGGTCCTTTTCAGGTTGCTCCTCAGAATGGCAGTAAGTACCTGTGGGAACTGTTTCAGCTCTCACTGCTTTTCTGTATACACTAATGAGGACTCCTTTACCGCTAAGAAATTGTCCTGTTATGTGGATGATAATTTTCTTTCCTAATAGAAAAGCTGCAACAGTTTTCTGGCTTGTTGTTAATCAAACTCTTAGGCTAACCAAGAGTGGAGTAAAGGCATTTGTACATGCTGTTGTGGCAAACTCCATCAATGTACGCAGGCAATAAGCAGTGAAATGTGTCTGCATCTCTCCTGTTGATCATCTCTTTCAAAGCAAGACAAACGGGTCCTTACTGTATGCTGGCCATGTAAAATCAAACTTTAATTAAATGAAAATAGAGTGGACTGTGAGGTACACTACACTGGGCAATGGAAGGATTGCTGTTCAAAACCAGCTCTCCTAGATGCCCCTGATTCCTTGCCTTCTTTTTTCTCCACTTAAAGTTCCCAATAGTGCATTAGGATGAACTCAGTAAATTTCCCCCTGTGTAGTTTATGCACTCAAGGTTATGGGCCAGAACAAGTAGTGTCATGCTGTAAATCGAGTGTAATAGAACAGCTTGAGAGAATGTGCAGAAGTCCTACTTCCCCTCACACAGTGTGTGTGCTAAAACTCTGAAGGTAGAGCTGGCACAGAACCAGAAACCCCTAGAAAGGGCTGCTTAAATCATTAATAATGAGCTTCATCCTGCCACCCTCTCTCTTCTGAAGTTAGCAAGGTGTACTGAAAATTCTTTAAAGGGCTGCAAATCAAAGATGACGGACATTTTCACTAGAAAGGGGATGTAGATGAACCTCACTGTGGTGCAGAATGGAGGTGGGACATCTGCCTTGTGGTAATTCTCCTTCCAGTAACTAAATGCTTTTTGTCCATGTGCTGTATCATATCTTGGCTTTATATTTCAGGTAGTCCTTATGGTTCTGGTTCTCTCCACTGGCTTAAGTCCTTTTCTGTTTCTTTTAGACCTGAAAGGTGTCACTAGTTCAGTGAGTCTGTATGTTGGACCACTTAAAGAACAACTCACCTGCATACACAGGGAAAGGCAGTCCTGATTTCAAACATACTCTTAATTTTTATTTTGCTTTTATTATCTATCTCTTTTGGAGGCCTATGCTCACTACTCTTGTGGGGATGGATGCTTGGAAAGCAATTCTTCTCCATCTGTTCTGATGCTGGATATGTCTGTCTTTTTGAAGGCTTTCAGAGTCTGTGCTGGGAATGCATTTCTCTTCCTAGTGTTGAGAGATTTGTATTTTTAATGGATATTTGTTTTATCTATTGCATGCTAGATTTATTCACTTGATAGTCTCAATCTCTTGGTGACACAGGGCATCTTCTCGTGTCCTGATCTAGCATGCAGGGATTTTATTCATTTAGCACTTTGGCTTGTGGATCAGATAGCCATTAGAGGTAAATACTGCAGCGTGCTGAGTATGCTCAACACGACTGGAACCAAGGGAAGCAGTAACTTGCACTGAGCCTGCAGCATCTCTCAGGATTGTGCTCTTAGAAGCTTTCTTTACACTTGAAGTATATGAATAAGTTACTGTGTGGTGCATGTCTTTCCTTTTTTGACCATATCCTTCTTCAATATGATTTCTCTCTGATACGCGAGACTTCATGACATTTTTGCAATGACTGCCTGTGCTCAGTTATATCCTTTTGGGTCTCTTAGGAGTTCTTTTCTTCCTTCCTTCTTCAAGGTGTGCTTAGTTGGAAAATGAAGGAAAAATGCAAGTAAAAATACCTCTACAAAGCGACATTTCTACCCTGCTGCAGCACAGTACAATAAACTCTGTCATTGTCACTGAATGTAAAGACATTAGCGTTTCTTTCTATCTACAATAGGAAAAATCCAGCAGGTCTTTTCCTTGTTCTCTGACACAGAAGCTTCCAACCTATTACTCCTTTTATTAAAAAAAAAAAAAATCTTAATTCAGATCCTTTATCAGACAGCAGTATCTTAATTTCTTGAATGTAAGTTTGTGATGTTATATTTGTTCCTGATAGCAGTTGTGGGGCCAAAAATACATCTTCCTGATATGGTGACCAGGATCACAGCAGAACAGGGGCAGTGACCCCGCGGGGCATCATACCTACAAGGTGAAATGCACCAGCAGCCCCAGCAGTAGACAGTTCCTTGGCACAGCTGTGACTTTGGCAAGCCAACACATTCATGGCACTGACAACGTAAACATTTTGTGGCAACTGTGCAAAGCAGGCAGCCAATTATTTTACTAATGATTGCTTCTCAGTGCTTTCCTCCTCCTTCATCTGCCCTAGAGAGGAAAACTTTCTCCTCTGTCCTCTTGGATAATGGCATAAATGGATTCTTTCTGTAAAAATGCAGTGCTAACACTGCAGCAGTCTGTGCTGTGTGGGATTCAGTTTTGTAATTACGTTCCTCCTCTGAACTCCCTCCTTCTCCTGATTTTATTGTAGATGTTGCCTGTGACTGTGCTGACTGTAGCAGGCAAAGTCTGAGAACTTGCGTCTCTGCTGACTCCCTTCTGAGCTGTTCAACTGTTTCCTGTTAACCAAAGTGATGAGAGTTAATGCATCCAGAGCTTTTCCAAAATTCTCCTCCTTATAATGGTCTCAGTGAGGACTTCATGCAAGCAGGTGGCGACCTTCTGTGGACTCATTTGCACAGCTGGTCCAGGCTGACTCCAGTAATTTGAGCTGAGCAACGTGAAAAAAACAGTTTGTGTGCCCGTTAAAATCTCAGAGTAGTCACTTGTGGGGAAGTGTAGGGCTGTAGCAGTGAAAATACCCAAACACAGAGAAAGAAAAAGTTTCTTGCAATATATGGTTATGCCAAGAACAGAGTGCTAATTTTTCCTGCTTGAAGGTATGTTTTTGATTCAGTGGGCTGAAGGTTAGTTGTGATCTAAGCAGGAGTGGCATGGCCACAAACTTAAATAGCTATTTTGGTTTTGGAAGCCCAGGGTTCATCTGTGTGTTTAGTGGATCCTGTAGGTTGAATCTGAGTGTTTAAGTTGTACTGAGTTAACTCAGACAGTTTCTGGTTAGCAGACACCTGCTGGAAATGATTCCCAGATTGCTTAGCAGTCATCTAGTACTGTCTTCTTAACAGAATCTTGGAAGATTTCTGAGCAATGTGACCATGGCATCACTCTGACCTTAGTTCTGATAAATAAAATGATAAATACAAACTGAACTCCATCCTGCTGGTACTGGGTTGCTACCAGCCCCTGAGCTATCTAGATTAAAGCTAGCTGGAGCATGCAGCAGTGAAAAGGTAACTTCAGATACTGTCTTCCTTCATCGGTTATAGAAGGAGAGGGATAGGACTTCCTAATTGAAGACTATCGTTTGCTTGCCACTGTTGTCAGCTATGGAACTCAGTACAGTACTTTCATCCAGTGACAGTGATGAAGTGGTTATTAAATGCAATAGAAGTCATTCAGGCCCCTTTTCATTAAAAGCTTCCCTCTTATCTCTGGCTTTCTACTTTCTTGCAAAAAAAGCTCAGCAGAAATACAGAACTAGAGAGGAATGCTCCCCTCCTCTGTTTTGGGGGGACAGGCCTTTCAAGCACACAAAAATAGGCTTTTGCATCTAAACCATCTAAATCTTAATCTTGAGAGACTGGGGTACCTCTCCTCCCTAGCTTGGGCACAGGGCTTTGGAGCTGTGATCCAAGTGGTTTAAACTGTGTGGGAACATCGTCTTTGGGGTACTCATCATGGAATAAAGCACCAAACATTTGAGAAAACCATTACTTGGCATTTAGCACATGCCAGAGAAAGAGTGTGAAAAAATGTCAGTGTCCTTCTATTAGCCCACTCTTTTGAATACAAACATAAAATATTAATTTAAATCAACTGAAAGGCATTGAAAACTTGATATTCTCTTTGCCCCAGAAGTACTCAGCTGATAAGAAACAAATTAAAAATGCAGAGTTTTCAAATAGCGGAAATGCTGCATGTTTCAAATGAAGTTGGTCTTTTTATGTGTAGCATTTTGGACTGAAAAAATAATATTAAATGCACATAAAAATGATTACTGTAAATGGTGAAGACATCAAAGTTTGGCATCAAAGTTAAATGAAAGCACTTGGAAGTCTATTTGCTTGATCTGTACATAAATAAGCTTAAAAAGAAACCAGGGCTTTTTTACACAGCCGGAACTGGGTAGCCAGTTCAACTTCCCCTGCATCCCAGGGATTCCCAAACTAGGTTAGATCCAAACATGGTCATTATTTTTTGTTGGGGTTTTTTTTTTTTTGTATTTGCCCAGCATGCTTCTATGCCAATGCAGCAGGGAAAATGAGTTGGCAGAAGACACAAGTCTCAGGCTCTTATAAAACGCTTTTGAGCTCATGTGGGGAGTGGACAAACTCCAGGATACTGAAACAAAAGCCTTGTACTTCTTCTAACCTTGTAACGAGGACTATCAAAATGAAAGCAAATTAATGATCCCTTCACACTGTTGAAGCCAAGGCTTGTGTAGTCAACTGTAATCATCAGAGTCAGTTTTCACTACCAAAGGTCTTGTTTCTGGCTTGGCCAGAAGATGTGAATTAGGAAAGTGGGTCAGGGCTGTGTTAACTTATTTTAGGTAAGGTTCTATTACAGAACTGAGCTGTCATTACAGAACTGGTCAGTTCATTTCGGTTCACTCTTAGACAAAAAACCCCACACCTTGAAAGGTGGAGTCTGTAAGAAAAAAATAGGACTTCTTTTGTGCCTTTCGCTGAAAGACCCCACTGTGCTTTACAGTGATTAACTCTTGCTCTGCACTCTGCAGACTCCTGTAATTACTCTCAGCTCCAAGAACTCTTTTGGTATGGTGCAAATGTAAGATCTTTATCTACAGAGAGCCAAGCTTCAGCTCATTTAGTTTGAGGGCTGGAAATTGTAAGCAACTACATGTAAGATTTCAAAGAATACCACCTTGCTTCCTGTGACTTCTTTTTAATGGCCTGATCCTTTTGGGATCAACAGACTTTCAGCACTTAAGGGTGTGTGACATTCAGTACAACGTGCTTTCAAAACAGCTGCAAATTTATACTGTTTCGTTTGGCCTCTGAGCACAGACCTTTCACCAGTCACCTAAGCTGGAGCTGGTATGCTCCTGTGGTCCAAAGGAATATGCTCCGTTTTGAAGAGCAACTTGAAAGGCCATACTTTATCTGAAACAGGAAAATACGCTGCTGTTTCACACTGGCCTCTGTTTGTAGCCCTGCAGTTAAACAAACGTCCTCCCTGGGTAGGCAGAACTTGGAGGAGGCAAATCAGAGCCTGTGCCTTTGGAGATGATGACTTCAAGGCTTCTCCTGGGACTGCTGTATGAGGTCACTGCAGGGGAACCAACAAAGTAAGTCTTGGTTGAGGACTTGCCCTTCAAAAATTCAGCCACAGTGTCAGGTTTTGTGCCTCTGGCTTATAGAGGTATAGTTTTTCCCTGCTGAGAAAGTAAAAATCCTCCTCCTCCCATGTTCTCTTCCATTAAATAGTTCCACAGTACGTCACCCAGAACAATTTCATGCGTTGTTAAGGTGAGGTTTCCTTTTCTTATTGGGAAACTTCCCCCATCAAGTGCTAAAAGAAGAAACCTAATGTCTCCAGGTCACTTTTCCATTTTCTTACTGTGACTGTGAGTGCAGGGAAGATGCTTTTTATGAAAATAGGATTTTTTTAAAGTGAGAGAAATAATAGAAAAACCTCTCCTGGAATGAAAATGCAGCCTGAGTCCTTCCAGAGGGGTGGCAGCTGAGGTGGCAGGCTGCGGTTTGGCACTATGGTCTGCCCTTCTGGCAATATGCTGCTTTTTACGCAGCAAGCCCAAGTTTCTCTGGAGCCCCGTGAAAGGGCAGCTGTGTTTGCTAGGGTGGGTGTTGTGGTCAACAACCCTGTTGCAACATGATGGGACTATCTCCTCTGAAGATTTAAGTCAGCTTTTCCATCTGCTCTCCTTGCTCTTGCAGGTTTGTTTATTGTAGTTGTCACTGCAACAGTGGTTTATACAGGCTACTGTATTCTCCACTGCTTCCATTTAGTACTAAATGGAACTTTATGGGGGCCTGGAAAGCATCCCAAGGGAGGGCTGGAGGAAGGAGGCTGAGGAAATGGACAGTGTTGGTGTGTCATCATGCTCAAAGTAAAATTGATCTCAGCATAGAAGTGGATAGCAGGCTATCCGTGCATAGCAAGCTGTTTTTCAGGTATGAAATTAGCTTGGAAATTCACATGGTTCTGCTTTGTGGACAAGAGTAAGAACCAGGAGGACTCAATGCAACTCTCTTACCTGGGAAAGCTTTTCTGAAAGTGCAATAAATCTATTTTCCTATGAATGCGAGAGAGCTCTTGAAATAATCTCATTTCAATCCCTCTTGTTATTTTTAATGGATTCTAGGATGATGTGGTTGCTATGTATAGCTTTTTTGCATACAAATTTGGGTTTGAACCCAGCTGAATATTCAGTTCAATTAAAAGCAAAACCTCTGCTAAAACAGAGACAAGGGGAACTGTGGCAAAGGCTCTCATGCAAATGAACAAAAATACAAAACCAGGAGGACTGAATGTTTGTTATTCATACATATTCTTAGAGGTAATTATTGTGATTTCATTCCTAAAAACTGTTCTTTTAAGAAGAAATTATTGTATTCTAATAAATACTTGTTTATTAAACTTGCAGTAACTGAAACTGAATATGAATTATTGAAATGTCTGTGAGGTGCATGTTGGTTTAATTTTGCCAAGTGTCTGCAAAAAATAAAAACAACAGGAGAACATGCAGCAAAGCAGGAACATAAGGAAGGAACTAGCCCTGGATCAATGGTCCCAGACCTGCTGGCCACAAGGCAGGATTCCCAGTGTCTGCCAGCAAAGCCAGAGCTCTGGGTCCCTGTGATGTGCAGGTCAGCCCCTACCCTGCGTCTGGGAAAGCGGCTCCACTGCATGAGGAAGCAAGCTGACTGTTTACTGCTCAGATCAACTGGTGTAAGGCTGAGGCATATTATTTCTCTTGGGAAATAAGGGGGAATTTTTGGAAGAATGAGAATGCCAAGAGGGCAAAAGTAATGGTGGGTGGGTCGCAGCACATGACAAAGAGGAAAATGGGAAACGGTGATGGTCTGTGAGGACAGGTAGCATCTGTTTATAAAGGACATGTTCTACCCTACAATTTCCAACTACTGAAAGGGTTTCAGCAGGGAAGTAAGAATAGAGCAAGGGAAATCTGGAGAACACAATAGGTTTAGCCTTGTAAGAGGTTAATGTCTTAGCCCTTAAAATATAGTAGAAAACACAAGGAGGTTTATGTGATGGCTTTGACATACTCTGGCAATAAATGCAATGTGAAGATGTTTCCTTCTTTTGCTCTAAGCCTTTGACTTTACTCTGTCACTATGGGAAACACTGTACATAAGAGGAAAGAAAAGAGAGGATGTGCATTTCCGTTGCAAAGCATTTCTTTTTTTCTCCAGTGTAGTTTAGTAAAGAAGGGAAGGCTTGTACCATCACACTTCGTGTATCATCCAGACTTCCCAGCAGCATCAGGACATGCTGATGAAGTCTGACAGATAAGGACAAGCGTGGGAAGAGAATGAAGTTTATAGAAAATCAGTGTCAGGTAGAGAAGAGAACTTGTAAGCACTTGAAAAAGAAAAGCTGTGATGATCTCCAGAAAAGAGACCTTGTCCTAGTCCTGCCCTAGAAAACTTTCAGCTGGAGTTCATAACTTCCTAGAGCACGAAGTCCATCCACCACCTGACAGAAGCCAGTAGAAAGTTAAACCACGTTTTTTTTTCTTTTTGACCTAATGTGTGTGAATTCTATACAACTATGGAATTGAAATGTCCTGAACAGGTGACCCCCCTGATTCCAATAGGATGTACTGTGCTTAGAGTCAGTTCTTTTTTGAATTCTCATCTTTAGTTCCCCCCTGACTCCTGGCAGTTTGCTGTCTCGTTGTACAATTTTGTCTGAGTGAAATGTAAGTCAAATGATTCTTCTTTAAACCCAACAACCTGCTGGGTAACAGAACGCAGGTACAGTCATATACATATTTTTGATTGCTGTTTTCTTGTATGAGGTGATGTAGGCGTATGAGCCTTTCTAGCTGAGTTCCCTGCTGCGTAGTCCTGCTTCTGTCAGTCTGCCAGTAGAAACACATGCTTTGGCCCATTGATGTCTGCACGTTACTGTTTTCTTCGCAGTGCTCATATTCTTCACATTTATAATTCAAACATCTTCAGAAAGAAGTGACAGTTTCTCTTCTAGAAAATAAAGAGCAAAATGACTTTTGTTAATTATTCCTTCATGCTTACTCACGTACTAGGTCATATATTACTCCAAGGCTTTTAGTGCCTTGGGCCAAAAAGGGTCATTACAGCAAGCAGCCTAATGACCTGACTGAAAAAATGTAAGTGAGGAGGAATGAGTCCTTCTCTGCTGAGCTCTCTGAAGTTGTTAATGGATGCCTGGGGAATTCTACAAAGCAACAGCTCAGAAAACAAACAGAATTGTTCAGTGTTGGATATCACTCTCATGACATATACGCTATTAGGAAGATTTACAGCTGGAATAATTCAATCTGGGTTTTTCTTTCCCCCATTGACTCCATTTTGGAAGGCAGTCAGATCCTGAGAGTTGGGTTTTGCATAATTGAAGCACCGAATGTATTAAGTGGAGCGACTAATGGGGACGAAGCTTTTCCCTTCCTTCCAGACTGGCTTATCAATTATGAATTAGCGGCAATCTAAGATCAAAAGGGTTCCATTCTTGCAGCTGGATTTGAGGATTTTGGAACTGAACAAATGAAATGCAGTTAATGACTCATTTCAGAAAGGCAGAGACAGGAGATAACTGACAGTGGAGGACTTAAGTGTTTGCTTTTATGTGTTTCTGAACATGGACACATATTCTCAAATGTAAAACTGCACACTGAGATCAAGCTACTGATAGAAAATGATGCTGTTAGTTGCCCTTGTGGGTCATGGCAGATAGGAATCGGATCTGAAGTGTTTTTCTTAACATAGCAATATTAGTTACTGAGACACACTATAGAAATGTGTTAGGGTTACCATGTATTTGCTACACTTAAGGCTCTTTTGCATTAATACAAGTTCCATTGCTGTGGAGAAAATACATCTCTCCCACAAAAAGTCCAACACATGCTTAAAAAAAAAATGAGGGTTTTAATTTGAAAGTGGATACAACCTAATGAAGGGGTATCCAAAAGAGCAGCCAAGGCGGGACCAGGCTACACACTCCCTGAAGCAGCAAACAATAATGATTCAAGATAGTAGATGATGCCACAAAGTTCTCAGAAGCCTTAGAGGACAAATAAAAATCTGTTGTGATTTCTGCAAGGAAAACATTTATTGTTTAAGAGCCTTTTTCTCTTTGAAGTACTCTGCCTCTGAGTAAGCGGGACCCAGGTGGAACCAGGTGAAAAGGTTTTAGTGATTAGGGGCTGAGAGCTTTTCCCCACAGCTGCCCTGCAGCAGGGAGTTAATGGGCTCTGTGGGGTGGGAACCTGCTGGGGCTGGTAAGGAGAAGGCACAAGCCGTGGTGGGTCCCTGCAACTGGACAAGAGGGATTTCTTAACCCTGAGGCCTGAAGGCAGCAGCAGGCACCTGCAAAGAAGCTTCCTGAGGAGTCCTGGCTGCTCTGGCAAAAGTGAGTGACTGGTGTAATAACCATAATTCACAGAAGAAAACGTTTGTGGGGGGTGAGGGAGGCTGGGTGGGAGCAGGGGGCTCCTGTGGGTTGTTCCTGGGCTCTGTGACCAACTGCGGGATGTGGAACCTCTCTGCTTCCCTGGTCTCCTTGTTTGCATTAGTTCTGGGACTGGCTCTCTGCTTCAAAACTATATCAGAAAAAATTCTATTATTTTGTATGCTTTTAAGTAAAATAATTTTTTGGCATTGAAGTCCTAATTTTTAATAGGATGTTAGATAAATTTCATGCTACGTATTACTTATGTTGTTTGGAATGCCTCAGAAGTTGGATTTTAGATTAATTCAATTTTAATTATTTCTTATTTTGTTTGGTTAATGCCTTATAGTAAGACTTTAGGAATTAATATAAACCTATTACTAAACTATAATGGAGCAATTATGAAAATAATGAATTTATTATCACAGCTGCTGTTAGAATAAGTAGGAAGGGGATTCTAATGACCTGGCTCTCCTTTGCTGATATATCAGAAGAAAACACGGTTTGAAGTACTAAACTTTATATTCAAACAGTTTAATATTTGGGGAGAAACTTTGACTCTTACCTGAAATATGAAATGAATATTTACTTTGGAACAAAAAACCTTTTCTAATCAGGCTGAATACAGAGACCAAACTAACACAACTTGTTTCAACTTTTATTCAGAAATTGGGATTTTTTTCTTTTGTCTTGAGAAATTAAAACACTTTTTTGAGGATTTCTCATAAAAATGCCTCCCCCCTCCTATATTTTTATTTTCATTTGAGCAAGCTCTGACTTTGTGAAGATGTGTGCTGTTGCCCCAAGTTGCACAAAGTTTTATTATCTGTGGCTGTAATGATGAACACCTGGAGATGAGAATCTCTTCCTCTACAAAATAGCAAGAAATCTGTTTAAATCAGTGTTGTCAATGATTCTATTTCTTTCTCTGTGTCAGTGGTTTGCACTTGTGTTGTTCATGTCTCTCCAAGGGCTTTTCCACTTCCCAATACTATTCCCAATTTATTCAGAGATGTTTGGTAATGTGTAAATCTTTGTAAGATGTAATAGAAGACGTGACCTATGCATGGTCTCTTAGAAAAACAACTTAAACCAATTATTATGGTGAAAAAACTCAGTCCTTGTTTAAAGTCTGGGCTGGATTTGTCCCTGATTACTCTGTCTTCAGATCAGTGTGAAGTTTCTTTGTCTAAAGGATTTCCTCGTGGCAGCAGAGTTATTGCTGAAGAAGTTACTATTCTGGGGAGGGACGCTAACTGGCACACTGAAAAGGGAGACAGCAACGACTTTGATCTGTTATTGATTTGTTATGTGATGGTTTAAACCTGCTCCAGGAATGGGCAGCTCTGCCCTCTGGTGTAAGTCATTCAGCCCTTTGTGTCTAATGACCTAGAGGAGGGAGTGGAAATGGGGAATCTGTAGCTCAAGGGATCTTGTTTGAGAAGAAGGGGAAGAGATCTTTGTGGTACCTGCGTTTTAACAAACATGCCTGGGTTTATTGCTCTGAGTATTGTGGGCTCCAAAGGGAGCATCTCACCCTCTAGGAGGAAGGATCCAGCTAATGCAAGTGGATAAGTTGTCTCCTGGCAGTATGTGTAATCCTTAATTCTTTTGTAGAGGGTCCTTCTCAGTGGTTTTGATGCTATTTGATTCTACATCCAGGATCCCTGTGCCGAGGGAGCCCTGTGAAACTCAATGTTGTCCTCTTCACCCAGCCTGGGCTGGGGGGCTAGGGATGCTGTTCTGTGTTGGGCCTGATCCAGAGGTTCTAGAGGTGAAAAAGTGTTCCAGCAAAGCATGGGCAAAGCTGTAGGGCTAGGAGGATTGCAGGGATGGGGTCTGGTCTGGGGAGTTAAACTGCATTTGTTATCTCTGCTATCTCTGTACCCTTCTGTATCATCAGAGCTCTTCCCTTGTACTGCCAGACCATGCAGCAATTTCATTCCCTGCCGTGTGCCAGTGATATGAGCGAGTAGGTCTGATCCCCTCTGTTTGCTGTTTGTTTTATTTGGTGTGTTGTTAACCTTTACTCAGTGCACTTATTTACTTCAGGTTTTAATAGTGTGATAAGGTCACAACAAATTTAGTGGGAGGCATTTTAAGCACTTATAGCAATAAATCACAGTGTACATCACCCTTGTGTGCTTTATCCAGAACCAGAGAAATCCAATTTGGTCCATAATATGAAGGCCAAATAAAGCCAGGTATCATAGCGAGAAAGCTTTGACGTATGGCTCTGAAAGAACCTCCACACTTGTAGTCTATAAATTAACAGCTATTTTGCAGACCTGACAAGTAGCTGATATTCTTGGAACTGGGCCTGTTTGTGACTTCCCTCCTTCTCTTCCAGCCTCTTGATCTTTCCCTTTAGAAAATCCATAGAGAAGAAAAAGTAGTCTGTTTTCTAACATAGCTTTTAAAATGCTGGTGGTGTGGACACATTTCACAAGTGCAATGAACTTACTGGTAGTGCATGAAGCCCTAAAACCAGGGACTTATCTCTTCAGGAATATGTTCTTAACTATTCCTTTATCCACTGTGGGCAGCCGCTGAATTTTTTTTTTTTTTCCCTTGGACAAGACAGTCTTTGCAGGTCATCAAACCAACCTGCAGGTCATCCTAAGAGCTGCAAAGTCTTAACGATCGGAAATGAATAGTAGCAAGCTGTACTTGAGAACTGTAGAAAAAGCACAAGGGAATGTGTTGTGGGCCACAAAACTCCACTGGCCAGGTAATGGGCTTGGTAACCTACCATATATCTCCAACTTTAATTCCTGTTGGTTTATGGCCCCTGCAGTACGCCAGGAGCCCTGCCAGATGTCTAACCTTACCCCTGCCTTGAAAAATTGGAAGGGTGTTTGGGAGGGGAGGGAAGAGGAGGAGGAAGGGATTAGTTGTAGGCAGTAACGTTGGACTCTTGAACTCTCTAAATGACCCAAAAGGAGATTGATTTTGCTGATGTGTAAAGCCTAGCAAGTTCCTGGTTTTAATCCAACACTAAAAATTAAGTGCCAGCTTCCATGTTATTAAAGGTGGAATAAAATCATTGCACCTTACCACGTTCAGAGCAAGAAAAAGATGGAGGCTATGTAGAGCTCAGCAATGCCACGACTGTGAAGTGTAAAAACAGTGTGAGGAGGAAGGATGATGACTGTCTCCTTGGATTTCTTCTTCATCTGGGTAGCAAGGGAAGAAAAAAACCCAGTCTCTCCAAGTGAGAGACAGTGCTGTGATGTCTGCCAAAGTTGCCAGCGAGCTGTGTCTGTCTGGGCTGTGTGAGCAGCACACCTGATGGATGCGTGAACGCAGCCTCCATATGAACAGTCCAGTTGGGTTTTACCAGGCAACGCTGTCTCTCACTCAGTGTCAAGCACTCTCTGCAATAACAACTCCCTGATAGACTAAAAAGCAGCAAAATCTGGGTACATGTTGTTTAGGCAATCAAAACATTGTCATAGAGGGACTCAATGAATTTTTGTGGGGGCTGTGGATGAGACAAGTGTCCCTCTCACCACCACAGAGATGTTTTGGGTACATGTAACTGTTGCTGGTTCTGCTACTTTAGTGTTGAGTCATTGCTTGAAGACTGCAGCTCCTAGAAATATCTGATTTCTTTTAAAGGCATGAGTCCCCTTATCTTCATCTGCATAGGTAGATCATGAGCATCTGACTTGTCTGCATCAGACTGCGAAAATCCAGACTTTTTTTTGTCATCAAACCTTTGGCCTTTTATCAAAGTACACAGACTTTTAGAATAGTAAAGCTGTGAGCACTGGATGGATGAACTGCTGATATGTGGAATCTGTGTAACGTGATGGAGGCCTCTACCACAAAACATGAAAGTGGTCAGTCATTGCTGTGGATGCCTGGAGAATGGAGGACAGAGGTTTAAACACAGAGGATGTGCCCTTGCTGCAACCTACTGTAGGTGCAAACTCTACAGCTGTTGCTCGTAAAGAGCAGAGGAGAGCAACAAACTCACTGGGAAATGGGGCACCTGCCTTTAAATGGGGCTTGTCACCCCAAGCACTGGGCACTAGCCATGATCACTCTGTCATGGACTGAAAGCTGTAGTTTGCATGCAGAATAGTCTCTCTTGCTCTTTAATGCCTAAGTATTCTGATTATCCTCTTAATTTTTTTTGCTGACTAACTACATCCATAACTTCTGTGCTCTAGTAAAAATCTGCTTAACGCACAGCCATGTTTTAAAGTCAAGCTACAGTTCCAACATGCCTAATCCTAAAAGAAGCATTTATTTAAAAAAAAAAGATCCATTTCCCTAGGAAATGTGCTTTGATTTGTGAAACAGAAAATATATTCATTTAACTGAGCCATTCATGTGACAGGTCACTCTTTCACCCTTTTAGTGCAGTAAAAGTTTATTCTTTTAATAGGTTTATTGCTTTTTGGTTATTCGCATCCAAAGAACTCACTTGAGTGCTGCAGCTCTGATCTGGAGTACAGAAAATTAATTCTTTTTATGGTAGTCTATTCCTTTCACAAGTCCTTATTTTAAGTGCAGCTCAACTGTATTACAAATAACAGTATGTGGTCCTAGAGGGAGTATCAAACCTCTAATTTAATATTGCACTGAAGGCCTTATAATGTCAGTGCTACTGAATTGAGCTTTTCCCTTTTGAGCCCTCCTCTGCCCCCCAAGGGGAGTCGTGAGATACTGAGCTGGTTGTTGTCAATGTATGGATGTTGCTCTGTGTGCGCATTCATCCTTTTGGGTTTGAATTCTCTCATCCTGAGCCTCATTAGTGGAAAGGAGTGTCCAGAATGAACTTTTATCTCAAGACTGTAAGGAATGTGTGCAAAATTATTTGTTACTGATGGAGCTTTGTGGTGAGATACTCTGCTGAGAAAGCACCAGAACCAATGGAGATATCTGAAGCTTGCTCTGCTGATGTGCATGTGATGCCTGACAGAATTCACCCCGTGCCTTGAGAGAGGACACCTGAGTTTCCAAGGCCAGACTTGGGCATGATGTTTTGTATGCTATTCCCTTTGCTTCTAAAACTCTATTCAGTGCTTTGTGAGAGCTTAAGGGATAAAACCTTAAAAGTCTTGGTGTGATACCTATAAAATAGATTTATGTGGGAATGATAGTCTTATCAGTTTTAATAGAAAATGACCCATATCTGGGAGTGGGGTTAAAACCCCACAGTGGCACCAGGATCCACCATTTTCATTCAACTCTAGTATAAGTCGAAACTCTGGAGTGCTCTTTCTTACTTCTTAATTTTTGCAGAACTCTTCCACCTTCACTTCCTAAATTCCTCATCCTTTGGCTTGTTTTCTCTGTGTGGGTTTCCTGTGCCATCACTGTCAGATGATGACCTAGGTCTAGTGCATCTTTTCTGGAGAAAGCAGCCAAGCTGATTCTACTTATTCTCCATGCTGTTTCAAGCTAGGAAAGGTTCACCAGAAGTTCACTTTGCCCTGGAGAGTGAATCCCAAGCTGTGAAATGCTTCTTTACTGTTGTGTTTTATGCTCTAGGTTCTGAAGTGCTTGTCAGGACTTCTTGTGATCTGTGGGGATGAAATGATGCTATCCACCTTTGCTGAAAAGCACTGACCATTAAATGCTGGTTGGCTGAGTTCCATTTTAGTTGACACGCTGGTGTCTCATCTCCTGTGAAATCAAAGCCTCTTTGTTTTGCAGGATTGGATTCTGTATGTGCGTATAGCAAGCAGTGGTTTAGCCTGCAGGAAAACATGATCTGAGTAGCCAAGACAGAGGACAAGCTAGAAAACCGTATGCCCTTTCCTGTAGAGAATTTAAGGCACAGAAGGAAGAGGAGCAGCTCCCTAAGGAGCTCGCTAGAAGCCTTAGCAATGTGTTTGAGGCTGCTCTGGATCTAGTGGCAGTGCAGGAAACAGATGTGACACTCCTGGGTGATGGTATGTGACTCTTCCTTCGACTGCAGAGGGGAGTGGAAAACTGAGTTCAATTAACTGAAGGCTTAAGAATTAAGAATTAAGCACAGGCTTACTTTGAAAAAAAAATTGTCAGCACTCGGGTTCCCAGACTTCTGATGCAGGATGCGAATGTTCTGTTCCTCCTAGTGGGGCTGATGGTCAGGGGCTGGTGAACTCCTGTGGGAGCACCTGGAACTGGAGGCAATGCTCAGTGAATGAGGAGAACGGCACAGTTTCAGGATGTCGTTTGTAATTATGCTTGTCATGGTTACCTTGCTTTGAAAAACTTTATGCAATTGTGGACATATGGACTCCCTCAGCCTTCAGTTGTTTTCAAGAGGCATATTGTGAGTGGGCGAGTTGTTGATAGGATAGAAATAAGAATTCTCCCAAATGGTGAATTGCTTTTGGTTCTCCCATTAACAGAAGGTCTCCCTTTCAAGGTGTCTGTTTTAATTGGCCCCTTTATCATCCCTTACATCACAAGGGAAAGTGAAATGTTATCAGCGACTGTGTGTGGCCCTGGCTGCAGAAAAAACAGACAGCAACCATCTGCAAAACTGAGTACTTTCCATCAAAAATTAATTACATTAGCCCAGATTCCGTAAGTAATACAACTAGATCCCCCTGGTACCTCCCAAGAGTAGCACGTTTTAAGTCAAGTGCACCCAGAGACTGTATTTGGATATGAGGCAATTATTAGTTTAATTCAGTCATCAAATTAGTTTTACAGAAGCAGAAAATGCCAGTCGCTGGGGGAGGTGGCAGTGGTGTGTAACACAGCCTGCTCTGTCCTCCCCAGTGAGAGGACAGACGGACTGAGCGTGCTGTCTGACCACTGGTAGTGTCCAGACCCCACTAAGCTACAAGAAACCTATTAGTTTGTTCCCTCCATGCTTTTCAAGATGGGATTTTTATTATGCCCTCAGCACAACATCACCAAAGAGGCATAACTGAAGGGCAGCTTTCTTGGCTGTCATAGCTACTACGCTGCATGAGCTCCAGAGGACACAGAAAGAGAGCTCCTAGAGAACAACTTGCTCATCAGCCTCTGAAGAGAAGTAGTTATGGCACCTAAATTACGGTCTGATAGTAGACAGTTTGACCACAACCCTAAGGATTGCCATGAAATGCATTAAGTGATCTGTCACGTGCAGTTTGGCGTTTTGCGCATCCTCTGCCCTGGATACAACTGTGTGCACAGAGGTATTCGTCGTGGTAGGATTTCTTTAAATAACCACAAGCCCTTCTGTCTGCTGGAGAAGGCAAGCTGAGATGTGGAGATAGTTGCAGCAGAGAGTGTAGTAGAGTTCCTTTAATCACACAAAAGCTGTTTTATTTCATGGGCTCTGGTCAGTTCCTGGTAGGACACTGTCTTCTGTACCTAACGCAACAAAATATGTGCAAGTTCCATAAAGCTTGTTGGCTGTTCCACCAAAACCAATGTGACTGCTGACATAGTTAGAGATGCTGTGGGCTTCCGCATGCCTTGGCTTTAACTGCTTGCTTGTCAGAACTCCTGGAAAAGCCATATCCGTGTGAGGTGTGCTTGTTTCCTTGTTTTTAATAGCTTGTTCACTCAAGAACTCAAATATGACTTCAAAACACAATCACAGACGCTTCATTTGCGCTAGTGAGGTATCTATCTTTCTATAAAACAGTGACAGTCTGGCAGATGCACAAAGTACCAGCATAGATAAAAGACAATCTCTATTTAAAAGCAATATAAATATTTTAGCACATGGATTATTAGAATAACAGGAAGCCACACTCCCTGCAATTGTCAAACTTGCTCTAGTGCTGAGGGTTTCTCTTCCAGCTAAAGCATTGCTAGCTTCAGTGCTTATTTTATTAGAAAAAACCTGTGCTGTCATCCTTGGAGACTTATTGATGGGTACAGGAACATGTGTATGCAAATGTTTTCTTATCCGTTTTTTTTCTTTTGGCTTGTTCTGCATCCCTTTTGTAGGAATTGAAACTGAGTTTAAATATTTCCATTTCAGTATCCATATCACCTGCCCTGTCTTCCTAAGATGATGTCTTTTCCAGTCTCCTCTGGAGTGCTAATGTTTCTTAGCACTGGTGGATGTGCATGCTCTGTCTATAATCAGCTTGTCCTAAACTTGATTGATTTTTCTTGAGTTCCTTTACCTGCTGATAGACTGTCTCTATTTGATGCCTAAATTTTTCACAGTTGCTTTCCCGATGAATTTTGTTTTCTGCCTAGCACTTGCAGCTATATTTTAGCAATGATATTAGGTTCAAGGACTAGTTCTGTTCTGTTTCAAGCTGTCCAGTGTTACTTTTCCCCCTGCCCCCACGTGATTGCTTTAACTGATCTTCACTCTTCTTATATTTATGTCTTCATGCTGGTTTCTTTGTGTGGTATGGTTGGTGAGTTACTGAAGTGCTTTCTGCTCTGATGGTATTTCTTAAATATCTGAGCTCCAAGGATTAGACATGTGTATGTGTAGCCCTAGCTGACTTGCTATTTTTTTCTGGGCTGGCAGATTAACTCTATGTCATTAACTATCTTTAGGATTTGTAGTCATCTCTTGGACTGCTGTAAGATTCTGCTGCACCCGTCTGAGATCCCTTTCTTTCTTCTGTCTCTGACAGTGCACATGAACAATATAGGTCCAAGCAGAAAAACTGCCTGGCCACTCACTCTTGCGCTGAATGCTTGGGTATGCTTTGGGTTGAGAATGAAACCCTCTGCCTCTTCACATTAATATTAGGGGAGGTTTCCCACAATGAAGTGACATTAACGAGAGAATTATTTAATGAGCAGCTGGAATTCTCTGTTACTGAAGTGAATCTTATGCATGTGAGTCCTCAAATTTGGATGTAGCTGTGTTACTCTAGGTTTTACGCTGGCTTTCTATCTAGAAAGGACTATTTTGTGGTGGAAATATCTCCTTTAAGAAACACTGCCACTTCAGGTTTTTTTCCTGTGATATTTGACAGTTGAGATTTTTGTTGTGGTACACACGGATACTTAAGGCAAAGTGACTTGAGATCTTTGGGTGATGGACAAACCCAAACTTCTCTTGTTTTGAATATTTTTAATTGGTTAAAACAAATTTATAGGTTTCCCCTCACTATTTCATGCTTTAGAGAAAGTCTTAGATTCAAGCCTGTAGTCAGAGATATCATAACATGAACTTCGTGCATTTGAAACATTGATTTGGCTAAACTTTCCTGTCCAGCAACTTGATCCAGGCTTGAGGAGAAGTAAGACAGGAGGGAGACCTGAGACGTAAATAATTAGTGCTTTATGTGGAGAGTTTATCCATCCACATGATTGCTATTAGTGGTAATGATGGCTGTGAATCTACATCCTCATGCATCAGGTTGCACAATTACCCCTTTGGCGCTATTAGAGCGTCTCTTGAGGTCCTCTCTTCATTTTTTGCCATCAGCCAGAGCACCTGCCTCTCCTCCAGAGTCTCCCATGGGATCTATTTCACTACTCTCTTGTAGCAGGTCTCATTATCTGGGTTATCAATAATCTAAATAATCCTTGTAAGGCAGAATATTAAAACCTGGAAGGGACATTAAAAAAAACAAGCTATAAAAGTTTCTTCTTTGGTACCCAATACACAAGAGCAAAAGCCCCATCAAGTTCACTCACTGGGATCACTGCATAGGCCCCAAGAGACCACTTCTCTGTCTGCAGGAGCAGATTTTACCGACAGTTTAGTTACCTGTATACAATTTGGTCACTTCAGCAGCAGGAATTGCTGAGGAGTGCCAAGCTCGGGGGGTAATCCATGCATTTGAGGTGAAGAATGCTATCCATCAATTTATCTGTGCATAGCAGGAGCTGCCATGAGGCATCTCTAGTGAAAATGTCCCAGCAAAGTTGTTGGATTAGATGATCTTCAAGTTTCCTTCCAACCTAGAACATTCTGTGATCTTCAGCACTGTCTAAAATAATCACTCTGGTAGCAGTCTGTGGCTTTGCTGTAAAGTGGTCCCTTGCCTCTGGGAAGAGGTTAGTTGGGGAGTTCCTGGACCACCTATGGCAGAGTGCACGCAGGCAGTTATGTACCTGTTCCTGCTTGAAATTCTTGCTGAAATCTCAGCTCCTACTTAAATGCCACAGAGCTTGCCACAGAGCCCAACTTGGGTTCTGTTTCTCATATCTGTTAGCGAAGTGCAAGGAGCTTCTGGTGTGTCTACCTGTAAGGTTACAGCATCAGGCAGAAGCCACTGTACTTCACAGCCTTTAAGGGAAGCAAAGTGGTGCACTGCTCTTGCCTGAAGCTTTGGCTCAGCATGGTTTCTTTTCTGAGTGAATTAACCTGTTGAGCTTTGTAAACTACAGTTAGATGGTGTTAGGTCTTTGCCAAGTATCTCTGTTAAAATTCATCGTTCATTTGTAACGTTGTTCATTGCACCCGTGTAAGATTAACTGGTGGCTCTTGGTAATCACTTAACCAAGAGTGGGAAGCCTTGTGCAGGTGAAGTTGCTGAATTGGATATAGGTGGCAGAGATGATTCCTTCATGCTTCCTTGTGTTTCTGATCAGACTTGAAAGTCACTCATATTCTTCTTTAGTGGGTTTTCACACAATGATGCCTGCACAGCCTACGATCAAAGGAGTAGTAGAGTCACATGGTGCTGTGATGAATCACAGAAAAAATATTCCGTGTTTCACATGTTTTTCTTTACTGTTGTATTTCCCTTTTGCTGATTCCCAGCACTGATGCAATGAGGTATGGCACTTTAATGTTGCTAACAATGTTTGATGTTCTGAGCTTGTTGATGTCATTGAGAAATAGCAGTATTGCATCAAAAACCATCTGGTATGAGGAAGATTAGGTGACTCATGGACCCTTCTTTAAAGCTCAGTGCTGTTTTGAATCCCCACAGCTGAGCAGTAAGCTGAGGAGCTGGTGTGTAAGTTCTGCTTTGCCTGATGATTTCTCAAGGGCCATTTAAGTCAGTCTTATTTCTGTTTCAACTTGTTGGTCAGATTCAGCATCACCACCACGGTAAAGTCATCTGATCTGTCTAGGAGTGCTTGGATAGTTCTGAAAGATTACACGTTTGTGCTGGATCTGGAGCTTGGACCACACATATCACACAATTTAGCATTTGAATTTCTATATTGTTACAGGCATGCCTTTCAGTTTGGTTCTAGATATTGTAAGAGACAGCCTGTCTGTAGACAACTTTGGCAGTGGGAAAGGACTTTTGCTTTTGGGATGTCCAGGCTGTGCTCTGCTTCACAGCACTGGGGCTAAACCTGCTCTGTTGCAATCCCCTAAACCTGTTAGTGCTACTGCGTAAAGGGATCTGACCCCAGCTGCAGTTTTCTTACCCACTTAAGCGTGTTTACTTAGCTTTGCCAAGAAGATGGTGTGTGAAAATTGCCTTTATTACCAGAAAAAGAAGTTTGCAATAAAACCTGTCTCCTTGGGTGCACTAATTCTATTTTACGAAGAAAGAACATATTGTTTTAATTAATCATATGAAAGCAAAATTAGCATGATTATGTGAAAGGTGCTGTAAATCATTCTGATCCACATCATTGAACAAAGAGCACTTAGTTATTTCAGAGTTGTTAAAGATTTTATCTACCCAAGTGAAAATTCAATTAGCGCAAACCAGTCTTATATAAAACTAAGGATTCTGACTGCAGGAAAACTTTGTGTGTGAATACTACCTTGTGCCAGTTTGATAAATTGCTGTAATTAACTGTATCCCACGCAAGCTAAACAAAATTTACAGAAATGTTGTTGTACAAAAGGAATATCTCCTCTCTTGTTCTAGGTAGAAAGTCAAATAGTTTCCATAATACTGTTCTGAATATCCTATTTTATATTAAGGTAAGAAAATACTGCCAATGAATCCAGACAGCTATAAGTCTCGTTGTTTTGGGTCCTCCCCTACCCTCCAGCTGCATTAGAAACAGGAACTGCACTTAACATGTTTCAATTAAACAACGTGAATTCAATTAGTTAACCTGAGACGTTAGTAACTAAGAAGGAAATGAGATTGCTTTGAAGAAGAGCTATATTCGTGTTCCTCATTTAGCAGGGAGGTTTGCAGAGGTGTTAAAGGGTGGAAATGGTAGGTATGGCAAATTATGCCAGAATGTCATCTTAATGAAAAAATAAGTATACGAATAAATAGCTTTGTTCTTGGACATGTCTTCCCTCACCTGTTAATTATATTTGTTAGATTTTGGCTGAATTCTCCTCTGCGAAGAAAAATTGCTGTCGGTTTCTGCAGGGTCAGGCTTTTTGCTGGTGTGTGTATGTGGTGACATATTGATACAGCTCTCTGGTTTGAGGTTGTTTTCTGTGTAACTGTCATCCTGTTCCGCTCTTCATTTGTCTTGTGGAACTCCTTGTTAAGCAAATAGCAGTGGCCTGTTGTAGTGAGAGTAGCCAAGCAGAGTTGAGTGGCAGTTTTAAGTGCTTTAATATTTCAGAGAGCTTTTACTGACTTCAGTGTAGACGAAGCTAGGCAGAATATGCAGTGTTTGGGGATTCCCAGCGTTCGGGAATCCCCAAAGATTCTATCCCAGGCAAACCCCAAAGATACTGTAGAGTAGCCTACTATGGACTGACCGCATGAATCAAGGAAGGTGGTCTTTCTAGGCCTTGAAAGTAGTTCCTGCATGCTTTTATTTGGAATCTGTTTGTTTGAGATATGATGGGATATGCCTGGTGTCCTTTCTTCATCATGCCTTGGGGAGACTTTCCTACAGAGAAATGGGGGGAAAAAATAGGATAAAAATGTGTACTCTGAAGAAAGAAAGGAAGAATGAAAACCTCACTCTTCTTTGAATGCTTGGGTGTGAAATGTGTCCCCTCTCTTGTTTCAGTGGTTTGCTTTGTCGGGGTTTTTTTTTTTTTGGTAGTTTTAACTTCCTTTCAAATATAACTTGATTACCTAAATTTGGACCCAGAGATAGCTCCATTTTGCCAAATGTGACACATATTAATCGTCTTAGCCTATGCAGCAGTACCGCATCAGATCGTCTGGCTTATGGGGTTTCTCTGACTTTTCAGACTGAAAACAAAAAACCTGAGTGCAAGTCATTCAAGACTTGATTTGTAAAATGGACTGATGTCCCTGGACTCCTAACCCTGCAACTAAAATATATGGTAGATCCTGACACGTACGTTAATCAAGAGAGTAAACTTTCTGTATAAGATGCCTGTGCCCCATATTCATTGTACTGATCATCCCACTTGATTCAGAGGGGACAAAAACCCTTATGAACTGCAGAATTGCTGGCTGTTTCTGTAGCACCTGAAAAGTGTCTTGGACATCTCCCAAGCATGTAATGACCTGGTCTGATTCTGCTTCTATTACAGCTCAAGCACTGGAAGTCCTGGGGTCAGATCCTTAGTTGGAATAAATGAGCATTGCTCTGATTAGAGTCAAAGATCTCTGCCAGTCTGCACCAGCTGAGGAGCTGGCTCCTCGTTCTCCAGAGAAAATGTGGGCAAATGTACTTGCTAGGAAATAGAACAGAAATGGCTGTAGGTTTACGCTAAGCAAGTAAAAGCGTGGCAAGAGGAGTGAGGGGGAGAGGATGATAGCAAACACTTGAAGCAACCGTTATGGCAGTTTAGATTATTTAAGTGAAAACATTTACCCACAGCATAAGTGAAATATCTGCCTTTGTGGCTAAGGTTATGCTTGAGTTCCTTCTCTTATGGGGAGGGAAATAATTTTTCTATTTAAAAAAAGAAACCCAGAAATGAGCAAACTCCTTCCTGGCGAGGAGGTTGTTGGGGTGTAACTGCTACACCCCCTAAGTAATCCCCCCAACCACAGCAGCTCTGCATCTCTTTCCAGAGCAAATTACTGTCTCATGGCAACTTGCTTTCCCTGCCAGTTTAATTTCAAGTCAGTTGGATTTCAGGCTTCCTCGTTTTAATCCCCGCTTATTTCTTTAAACATAAGTGGCCAGCTCTATGGGGTTTTTAGGTCCGCATAGCTCAGCTATATTCAGTTTGCCACTTGTAATCCTTTGTGCCTTTCAACAGCAGGATGATTGGAGTGACACTTTTACAGAGCTGATGTGAGTCAGCTGAAAGTTTTTGCCCTTTTCCGACATCAGCCTGCATTCCTTGCTAAGACAAAGTACATTTTATCTGAGTAACACTTGCTGGGTTGAGAATCCAGTCTGTTATCCTTTTGCTTCTTACTGAAAGCCCACGGTGATACCTTATGAAACAGGCAACTGTGCAACCGCCTGCCTCATCATGTCCCAGACCTAGGACAAAGTTTTGGGGAATAGTTTCATTAATTGCCACTTTAATGAAGTCTATTCCCTTTGCTGACTGCTGACTACTCTCAGACATACTACATAAGAAGTAGGACTAGCAATTTGCTGGCATTTGTGCAGATGAGGTACCTAAAAATATTGCTTTGGAAACAGAAAGGACACAGCAAGAAGCAGCCCTGTTACTTTTTTGTTTCAGCTTAAGGCCTTGCAAGTAAATTCCTGAAAATGTTGTTCTAGCAAAGGTCTGTGTTCACACATGTGGGTAGCAGCAGGTGTAAGCGGCTACGCTCAGTGCGTGTTGCTTCCACAGCTGCCTTGCCACAAGAAGGAAACTCACTGCTGTGGGTGAGTCCTTCCCATAACACTGGTGGTCAAGGGCTGGGTGCTTGTGCTTAAACCTGGGTACAACCTGTGCAAGCAGCTGTCCTTCTTAATTGAAAAGCAATGCCAAAGTGGGTCGTGGCTGCCCTCCCCATCTTTTGCTCTGATTTAGAAGTCAATTATGTCTTGAGTAGTTTATTCATCCTTTCCTCTTTGTTCCCCCTTGTGCTTTCTTGGCCTGTTTTCTGAACAAACATTAACTTGTATAATTTTACTGGCTGTCAAGCTGTGGTGGAGTTTATTTGGCTAGTCAGTTTTTGTTTTGCAAAATTAATTAGATATGGATAGATTTAAGAGACTGTGGAAGTCGGCAATGAAACATTATGTTCTCATGAGCCGGAATAATACAGTTGCTCTGCTGTAATCTGCAGAATCTCCAAAGAGTCAACAAGATGGATGAGAGTGAGAGGAAGTTTTGCAGTGACCTTTTGCCAAGCGGGGTGGTGATAGGACGGTCACTTGTCATCAATATGCTTTGTTCAGAAAGGGCTGGGTCAGAGCTACGGAGCGTGACCGGGAGGCTGTTCCTGGCTCTCAGGAGCAGAGTCAGCACTTTTGGTGCATCTCCAAGGCACTTGGCTGTCCTCCCCTCCTATCACTTAAGGATTCCCTTCCCCACCCTGTTACTACAGACTCCTCACCCAGGAAGGCAAAAAAAAATTGTTCCTTCCTTTATAAATAAGGAGGAATAGAGAGATAAGGAAAAAGGTAATAAAGAAAAATCAAATGAGACAGAAGGACAAACCACAGCATGCATAGCAAAGTGGGACTGAGTCTGTCCCTGCGCTCAGGTTGGTGTGTTCAGGCGTGCCTGATTTAGAGGACTTTGAACTGCATTTTTGTCATCACAAATGATAGTGCAATAAAAATAATAAGACTTTCTGTTGGGATTGATAAAGAGCCAAATTTTACGAGAGTAAGGCAGGATTTCATTGTTGTGCTAGGTTTAATACCTTAAAAAATAGGTTCTGAAGACCCTGCTTTTACCCATTTAGAGTTCATATCTCCATATGGAAGTAGCTGTTGCGAAGAATAGATTGAAATCTTATATCTGGGAGGATGGAGCTCTGCTTCTGTAGAGAGGATGAGCTGTTGTGAATGCTGAGCTTCAGCCTGTGAGTGGAAAGGTGATCGAATTCCTGGGAGACAAACAGCTGGAGCTGTACTGACATGCAGCTGGGGGCACGGATCTGGGGATGGATGAGTCCCTTCTATAAATAATTGCTGAGGAATTCAGCACATGGGATGCAAAGGACAGAAAACAATGCCAAGGACAAAAATGCACAACTAGGGAATACGCAGAGAGAGCGGAATGAATCATACAGTAAAAAACAAACCAGAACAGGGGAAGGTTCTGGGGTTACAGCAAATAATGATGTACCTCTCCTGTAGAGTGCCTCAAATGAAAGGCACTTGGTGAAAGTGGCTTATAAACTGTATGCTGGATTGAATTCCCACTGAGGCCCATGGAATTGCTACCATTTATTTTTTTTAATGAGTTGATTTGAGCCTCACAGGCCATGTTTTGGTCTCTTGTGCTTTGTGGATGTTTTCTTCCTGGGCAAATATCATTTTGTTTCAGTTGGGCTGTTTGAGCACTAAGACTGTATTAATTGTGAGTTAGGATATTTCTGTTGTTGTTTAGGTTTGTAAACTGTCATGGGATCAAGAACCTCTTTGCCTACCAGAGTCTTAAAAATGATTCTGTTTCAAACAAAGATAACATCCTGGTGTGATGCTGGGTAGGGATGTAGCTGGGGAAATAAGGCTTTAAGGAAAGATGGAGAGCTGAGAAAATTGAACCTACTGGAAGATGTGTGGAGAACTCGGCAGCTGCTTTTAGCTGAGAAATCAACACTGGCAGGGGAGACTTGTCAAAGAAAGACTCTCCAACTTTTTTGCTTTAAAGCAGCATAAGAAACTTGCCCAGATTTCTGTTACTTAAGTCATATACCTAATCCTTTCATCTGATAATGATCAAGCAATTAGCTTGTCAAATGTTTGTAGCTGACTCAGAAATACTTACAATTCTTAACCTTGAAACAAAAGACTGTTTTACCCTCATCCCCTGAAAAGCGCTAGGCATTCAGCTGCAGTAATAGGAATCTGTGGCAGAAGAATGCTGTTAGTGGAGACCACGCAGGGGCCTGGTTTAGACCCCCATCTCCAAAGTGCTGCTGGATTTTAAAATCTGTTAGTTTGCTGGGGTGTTTTTCCCCAGACTTTCTGGCTCAGGTAGTGCCAGGACACTGACACCTCTTTGGGTTTTTCTTTTTTTCCTTCTAAATTACTAGCCCCAGCTGTCTGTTTATTTTAAAGTTTATTGTGACCGTGTACCAAATAATTGCAGACTCGAGAGTAAATCAGGGAAAGGCACCTGGGGCTTGAGTTTTATTATCAATAAATAACTGGGAGAATCTGGAAGCTGAAGTGCTGTGAGAGGTGTCTGTGGGCCAAAGGGGTAGGACAGTAAAAGTTGCAGTGAAGCAGAGTGGAGAAAAATAACTAATTAATGCTTATTGAATAAAACTATTTTGCTCTTCCTCTGTGGGAATTAGATTTAGAAAGAATTAGATTTAGAAGAGATTTGAGGAAGCTGATTTGGTGACATGGGTTTTGGTGTAATGCTGAGGCCGGTGTTGTTTGCAGAAGCACAGACACCAAGGTCATGTCTTTGAACTACATACGTTTTTGATGGGAATAGAAATGAAAGACGTTCCTGGTGTCTTTGAACTCGTATCAAAAACAAGAACTAGAGGTCGCAAAGTGACAGTGAAGGAATGAATGCACCCGAAATATTCGTGACAAAAATTTCTTTAGCTGGGCAAAGCTTGGTGCCACACAACAAATCAGCTATGTACACATACCCTGCAAGAAAATGCTCGAAGGGAGCAGAATGGGGTTGTATTAGGAAAGCAGTGCTGCAGCTTGTAAATAAAATCTTACCTTGCTTCTGGAGCGATGAGGTCAGCTTTGGAAAGTGGTATGTGTCTTGCTGGAAGACACCGAAAGAGGACATGGGACCAGAGAGGACCATTGATAGGGCATGCATGGTCCTCTCCCATGCAGGTATGGGCGAAAGTGCTGGTGAGTTGGTAGGTGGGGCAAGAGAGATGATGGGAGTTATGTGAGAAGTTTAGTACTGGATTCTATCTTCCCCTTACTCTTTTGCAGCTTGTACTGAAGTTTTCAGCCTTGCATACCTCTTGGGTCCCTGCAGTGCCGCTGCTTGCTATGCCAGCATCCCTCAGTGCTGCCGCATGTGATGGGCGTTTATTCTGCTGTATGAAGAAAGGCAAGGGTTCCCAGCACAGGGCTGTCGCTGGGGATGTAGCCACTAGCAGGGCTCCTTCCAGCACGGGCTTTGCTGTGGCTCCTTGCTTGCTGGCAGTGGTAGTGCGTCTGCAGCAGGGGATGCTGGAGAAAAGGCACTGCAAGGAGAGTGTTTGAAGTGGGGGAGACTGAGCCACATGTCCTAAAACAGTTTATAGAAATCTAGTTTCTGGAATGCCCAACAATTTTTCTTTACTCTGGGCAGCAGCAGAGTGTGTGGCTTAAACAGGACCCCTGCTGACACCACTGGCTGTTTCCATCATTCCAGCCCTAGCTATGACTCTTCCCCATTGTTAAACCTCAACTGAAGGAGAACTCCTCTGAACTTAGCTGGTCTTAAGGGAAAAATTTGCACTGACTATGGTTTATTCACAATTACTGATGTTTCCTAGCCACTTCATCGCTCTTCCCTGTTATGTCTTCCTTCTGACTGATTCTATCCACATTATCCATCTATCTAGAAGTGTTGTTCGAAAGGACTGTCGCTCTTGATGATTGACAAAAGGAAGGGCATTTGTCCTTTTGTCTATCAGTGTGATAAGCAAATCCAGTGCCAGTCATTTGCATGCAGAGAGGACCATTTCATTAAGAATTTCATTAAGATGGTAATGTTTAATGTTTCCTGGAAAAAATGAGTTTTTGGGTTGTTCAATTATATAATTAAAGTCAGAGAATTAGGGAAGATTGCAAGCTGCTTGCATAATGTGGGCAAGTTTAATGGTAAAACTTGTAAATAAGTTCAAAGGAAATGAGCTTTCCTTATGTTACTTTCCTTGAATAGAGTTTATCTTCTGTAAGGTTGAGGGATCTGGAGGAGGGCAGATGGGGATTTAGCAGACTTTGACAGAGGAATGTATTAGTAGATAGATCTTATATTTCTCTGAATTTGAGCAAAAGGAAATAGGTGACCTGGTAAAACACAAAGTGCTGCTAGACAGCCCAGCTCAGCCAGCCTGCTGTGGGAGCCGAACCCAGGGGTGCTCTGAGATTCAAGCCTTGTGGAGGCTAAGATTTAAGAACAATTCTTTCACTTTATTTAGCGCAGCACTAGCTTGCAATTGCATTGGCCTAGTATTTTTCAAACTTGCATTAATTTGTTCCCTGTGATGTTATGTCTCTGTTCCCACCATGAGTGGGGTTGAAGAGCTACACGGACATTGTGCTACAGCTGCCTGCCTGCTCTGTCTTGTGTGCAAGGGAGGAGCATCTGATGCTGATCTGAATAAAGGCCAAGAGCAGATGTATAACCAAGCTTGTAAGTCAAAATCAAGGTATGAGACATGTGTATACACACATTTGTATGTATATACATACATACATGTATGTGTGTATCTGAGAAGGACAAATTCAAACACTGTGCCATTAACTCCTTAAGCTAACAGCATCTGCCCTGTCTCCTTTGATATACATCTAAACTTAAGGTAGTGGGAATGATTGATGAGTGATCCTTTCCTCAACAGGCAACAAAGTTTAAAAGATAACTGTGCCCCATCAATGCAGTTTTGACTGCAGCAGGGTGAAGTCCTGTCTCCCCAGTTTGTTCAAACCCTGCTTGCTAGGAAGAGCTTTGTGAGCTCTTGCTCTCCCAGAGTGCTAAAGGAGCTGAAGCTGGAGTTTGTTAGCATCCAGTTTGCTCATCAGTCTCCCCGACTCCTGTCCTGCCCCAATACTAGTTTTTGTTCAGGTGGGGTTTCTGACAGGGAGTTGCTGTGCTCCTCACTGCTGAGATTTTTCCAGCTCCATGTAGTTATTCTAGAAAATATCTGAATCTTTGTGTCATTCTTTAAATGACAGTCCTGAGAAGTGACATAAAAAGCGAATTTACTAGGGAGAATTCCCAACAGAAGCTCAAGCAGTATAACACCTTAGAAAGAAAATGGTGACCTGACAATGCTGCAACAATAAGTCGTGTATTATGTGGTTCTCTTTTTAGTGCTTACATATAACTTATTTTAAGGAGATCACCATTTTGGATATACCGTTATTCTTTGTATGGAAGATCTATATTTGAGTGATTGACAATAGCAACTGTTTCCTCCTTGGCTTTTTTTTATTATTCAGTTTTCCAATTAAGTTCACTGTGGGCTTTTATTTTGTTTAATCTGTGACTTTTGAAAGCTGGCCGGCATATTAATAATTTCATATGGAATATCATTTATATGGATTAAGTTATTCAATATTCTTTTCCTCATTCAGTTTCTGAAAGTTTCATAAAGGTTTCCTTTAATTTCTTAAATACCATCTTTTTTTTTCCCGCTTTAACGCATAGTTTGCAGCCACATCTTGGGTTGTGGAATAGTTTTGAGCATTTAATTTAGAGTATGTGATAATGCTGTGGTTTTTGGGCATTGGATCAGGCTGTGCATGATGCTAGAAGTCTGGTCTTGGTGGCAGTGTCCCTTTGGCCCCCCAGTAGCCTTATGCTATTTCCTATTCCTGCAAATTAACACTTCCAAATTTTTTTTTCTTCCCTGCAATCTCTGTGGACTCAGCAAATCTTTTCACCAAATTGACAAGAATGATGCATCGTTCTTTCATTATTATTTATCTGTAATGTATTATGAGTCAATGAATCATGTATTTGCCTTCTGCCTGATAAATACTTGACTGCAGGGAGAAATATACCTGGTCATTAGTAGTCCAAGAATGGTAATTCCTATGAGTTTAATACTGGGTCAATAAAAATGTGTCTAGGCATTATGCTGGACAAAAGAGGATTACTGGGTTATTGAATGGGAGGTGAGTGATTATCGATTGAACTATTTGTGTTTTGAAATAGGTTTGAATAAAAATATACCATGCATGCTGTCACTTGTCAAACTATTGGGCTGTCTCTCTGATAACAGAAATACTCCTTCTGTGTTGTCTAGTCATAGTGACATTACTTACCTGTTAAGTTCTGTATTGCAGACTTAATTTGTTAGGCAGCTCTGCTTCCTGCCCAATAAAACTGTGTGAGTAGTGGGATTCACAAAAATCAAAACATGCCGCGAGGATTTGTCTGTGCCCCATAGAACAAGGACCAGCTCTTGCACTCCAGCTCAGTCTAGCAATAACACAGTGATCTGGAGGACCTCTTTGTTTTAGCACCACTCTTCATTTAATGTTTTCTTATTTACTGTCTTCATAATGTTGAGAAGAGTGGGAATAGATTTTGCTTCCCAAATTCCCTGAAGGAATTGGCTGTCTTACTGAAAAAGAGTTGAGAATGCTGCATAGATGGGAAAGATTGATGAGCAGTAAGTAAAATATTTAAAGACGTGTGTAAGACAAGCTTTGCATAGCATTCATTTATCATCTTGAGTGAATTTCTCCAAGCTGAGTTCAGACTTTGAAAGGAGAAAACAAGAGCTTTTGCTCTTGGAGCTGTAGCTTTAGAGAACTTCAAGGAGCAGCAGCCATGGAAAATTTGTCTGTCTCTGAATCTTTATTGAACTGTTAGTGGTTACACATTTATTGCTGTAAAGGCTTGGTCTCTGCCAATGGCGAGAGGGACACAATCAGACATTTCAACAGTGTAATTACTCTGGTGTGGAGACAACAAAGTTGTTCCAAGGTCATGTTGTCACATCAGAGCAGGCTGTTTCTTGCATCTCATTTTTATGCCCACACACAAAGAGACACTTTTCTGGCTGATATTTATAGAGAAGTCCTACAGTCATTTTAATTATGCACAACATACTGATGCCTGCTTCACTGATCATAATTGCAGCTCTGACCTGTTTTATTTTGTGATTTAGATGCCTTCTCTTAAGCATTGCTCTGGGGTGTGATTTACAGTGGCAGGTACTGGAAGTGAGGGGACAGCCATTGATAACGCAGCTTTGTGCTGTCACTGAAGGGTTCCTGTGTGTTCTTGAGGGAAGTGTTGACATGTTTCCAACAGTTAGGACCTGCATGTCCCTCCCTGCCCAAATGATTGTCTTGTCCGTCCCCTCCAACTTAGTCTCTTTGCCTAATTTTCTCAGCATGAAAAGATCACAGTCAGAACCTTCACTCTGTTTATTCCTTTTGAGAGTGATTTTCTTTCTTATCTGAGTGACTGGTCATGCAAAGGCAGGTTCATCAGCAATGTGAATGCCCTTCCATAGGGAGCCTTCTGCATCATGGTGTCCAAGGAAAGATTTCCTATGCTACTACTGTTGTGTCCCTTCCATTTGTCACATTAAAGATTTACTAACCAGAGAAATCTATTTCTTGTAAAACAAGGAAATGTGGGAACATGGCATCTCATGAGCAGAAATGCCGTTGGCCTGGATGTCATAGCAAAAGAACCTTGAGGGAGTATCTGGGAAGACTTAATTTTTTAAATCCCTTGTCATGTTGTTATGCTACTCGTTCTTTTACCAGCAGAGGTCTTGGAAGACAAGTCACATGGGCCTTCTGCAGTGCTGGGCAACCAAGCATTTGTCACTTAATGCGTTTAAGTGGCTGTCCATGGCAGTAAGGGTCTGAGCGTTTAGGAGAGATGATGAGCTGTTTCTATCTTCTACAAGTGTTCCTCAGATGGAAGCTTTGCTGGCAGGGACTTCACAGATGGAAGAAAGCTGGAAGACAACAAACTGTTTGGAGAATTGCTCTTCCATGGAGCACTGTCTTGCAGAATCCTGTTTCTCTTTAGCTCTGTTAAGTGCAGGAAAGTTCTGTTATGTTTAAAAGTGCTATAACCANATGTCCACAGATAACAGAAAGAAATATAATCACGAAATAATGAGAAAAGTGGCTTCTTGCTTGCTTTGGTTCTCCCAGGAATCTATTTGACTGTATTCCTTTCCATGGCTATAGTACACCTCTTTTTTTTTGGGGGGGGTATAGCTTTCTCTCATATTTGAAGGAAACAAAACAATGCATAACTCTTGTATGAGAAGTGATGTTCAATAACATAACACCTTAATCGCTGTGGAAGTGTTCAGCATGGGGCACCTAATAACCCATTGGAACGGGCTATGGCTTTTCTCACCTTCACGTTAATGGTTTGTATTGCACTTAGCCGCTCTGAAATGCGTTTAATGCTACGTGCTGAATCTAGTTTGGAGAATAAGAAAGAGGGGAAATGTTGAAATGTATTTCAATTGGATTGCTTTGTTTGATTGGATTTTAGGGTTTCATATTATTTTTCCTCCCAGTAAAAGAAATGGATAAAGTGTTAGCCTTATTCTGTAACATCCTTGGCTACTTCTGCTATTATTTTTGCAGGAACAGGAGCAAAATTCCCTTTGTCTCAGTGTATGTCAGCAATGCATCTTTGTCCCAGGTTCGCTGTTCTGGCATGAGAGAGGTGGAAGTAGCCAGTCACTCCATGCTGACCCGAGATGTGGTGTTTAAGCTGTTGAGTTCTTGCAGTTTCCCCTTATTGTGTAAGAGTAAACCCTATGGGAATCTTCTATATCTCTTCACCTTCTCCTGGTGCATCACATCATCTGCTATCGTTTTGGCCCACAACAAGCTTGTCAGAAGCTGCAATGCTATACAGGGACATCAGAGTGTTTCTTTAAAAAGCAAAAGGCTCTTCCCGCTGACATGCTTAATAGTGACAATTTAATTTGNGCAGGCTGTTTCTTGCATCTCATTTTTATGCCCACACACAAAGAGACACTTTTCTGGCTGATATTTATAGAGAAGTCCTACAGTCATTTTAATTATGCACAACATACTGATGCCTGCTTCACTGATCATAATTGCAGCTCTGACCTGTTTTATTTTGTGATTTAGATGCCTTCTCTTAAGCATTGCTCTGGGGTGTGATTTACAGTGGCAGGTACTGGAAGTGAGGGGACAGCCATTGATAACGCAGCTTTGTGCTGTCACTGAAGGGTTCCTGTGTGTTCTTGAGGGAAGTGTTGACATGTTTCCAACAGTTAGGACCTGCATGTCCCTCCCTGCCCAAATGATTGTCTTGTCCGTCCCCTCCAACTTAGTCTCTTTGCCTAATTTTCTCAGCATGAAAAGATCACAGTCAGAACCTTCACTCTGTTTATTCCTTTTGAGAGTGATTTTCTTTCTTATCTGAGTGACTGGTCATGCAAAGGCAGGTTCATCAGCAATGTGAATGCCCTTCCATAGGGAGCCTTCTGCATCATGGTGTCCAAGGAAAGATTTCCTATGCTACTACTGTTGTGTCCCTTCCATTTGTCACATTAAAGATTTACTAACCAGAGAAATCTATTTCTTGTAAAACAAGGAAATGTGGGAACATGGCATCTCATGAGCAGAAATGCCGTTGGCCTGGATGTCATAGCAAAAGAACCTTGAGGGAGTATCTGGGAAGACTTAATTTTTTAAATCCCTTGTCATGTTGTTATGCTACTCGTTCTTTTACCAGCAGAGGTCTTGGAAGACAAGTCACATGGGCCTTCTGCAGTGCTGGGCAACAAAGCATTTCTCATTTGATGCTTCTAAGTGGCTGTCCATGGCAGTAAGGGTATGAGTGTTTAGGAGGGATGATGAGCTATTTCTGTCTTCTAGAAGTATTCCTCAGATGGAAGCTTTGCTGGCAGGGACTTCACAGATGGAAGAAAGCTGGAAGACAACAAGCTGTTTGGAGAATTGCTCTTCCATGGAGCACTGTCTTGCAGAATCCTGTTTCTCTTTAGCTCTGTTAAGTGCAGGAAAGTTCTGTTATGTTTAAAAGTGCTATAACCACATCCCTGGGACATGACTGGTTTGTACACAGACCCTGTGAACTGAATGTGGAGTCCTGAACTCTAAAAATGAATAATCCTGTCTTCTGGTGCTACAAATAAGACTAGTCTGGTTGCACCAAAGGCTTCCACAGTGTGAAAGGATTGTAGCATGTGAGTTAATGAAGTACTCCAGGCTACCCTTTGTCAACAGGCACTTATAGAACAAGGCTTGGTCCCTGTACAGATTGTTTGAAATGGGAGCAGTTCAGGTCCTGCCATGAATATTTCTTTTTTTTTTTTTTAAAAAAAGAAACAGAACAGATTTAATATTTCATCTGAATTCTTTACTTCAGTAAGGAACAGTTGCTGGTTGTGATGATGCAGACAGGAGAACCATGTCCACAGATAACAGAAAGAAATATAATCACGAAATAATGAGAAAAGTGGCTTCTTGCTTGCTTTGGTTCTCCCAGGAATCTATTTGACTGTATTCCTTTCCATGGCTATAGTA